>CM026208.1:4475789-4715789 GCA_014839995.1 Xenentodon cancila
GTCTGAGTTGGGATTTATTTTATGGAGGGAAGATAAACAAGACTGACCTCAAATTTGAAGACCTCATGCTTTTTTCCATTTTCTAAACTTATTAACCTCTTTCAGATTTAAGGGTTTACAAATAAGGACTTGTTTAAAAAAAGAGTCATCTTGAAAAAAGGAAATGCATCCTTATGACACATGACATCATATGTTCATTATTTGTTTCACAAAAGCTAAGGCAAAATGTGAACGTAGTGTTTGGAAAAACGGCACACTCCATTATTGAGTAGCCTGGAAAACCGCCTGTAAAAGTTATAATTTAAATGTTTTCAGCATGACTTATGGAGGCATTTGGGCTCATTATTCTTTGCAGGGTTCCTTTAGTTCATGTAGGTTTGTGAGCATTCATTGGTGCACACATCTCTAAAG
The DNA here is from genome assembly GCA_014839995.1 of Xenentodon cancila. NCBI lineage: Eukaryota > Metazoa > Chordata > Actinopteri > Beloniformes > Belonidae > Xenentodon > Xenentodon cancila. The sequence continues at coordinate 4,476,201 of CM026208.1, forward strand.
TTTTTCAGCTATGCTGTTTCAGATTTGCTGCTGTGTTTGGGATCATTGTCCTGTTGCATCCATGTTTCCGCTGTCAAACAGGTGGAAATTGATTCAATTGCTGCCCAGATCGTCACCCCTCCATCTCTGTGCTTGACAGTTGGTATGTGGTGTTAGTGTTGGTGTTTGGTTTTTACCAAAGGAGTTGCTGACTATTATAGCTACAGTTGTCCACTTGGGTCTTGTTTGTCAAACTGGCACGATTCCAGAGGGTTTTGAGGTTAACTTTGGAAACCCTCTTTAAAAAACCCAGCTGTGCTGACATGCTCTTTTTCTTTATTTTCTTAAGAAAAGAAGTTTATTATGGTAACCTTTCCAAAGGATCCTTCTTATTCAGCCTTTTATTATTTTACTGTCATAACTTTTCACATTTAAGATGCTAACTGAAGTCTTCAGAGCCTGAGATTCCTTTGTGATTCCTTTGAGATTGTTCCTTTTCAGTTTTGGCTGAGCATTGTTTGACTTGACCTTCAATATTGGCCACTATTTTGAATTATTTTCCATTTGTGAATTACCTTTCTCACAGTAGAAAGATGGACTTCAAATAGGTAGCAAAAGTTGCTTCTCTGCGATGACTGCTGATGTCTTTCTTCACTGCCAGTGTGTTAACACACAACTGAATGATCCAGATCAGTAAACTACCAAAATGTTTGACATTTCGGACTTAAGGACTATGAAATTAAGTGGGACAGTAGTTGTCCCTTCTGCAACAATCTTCTTGATCTTCTGAGCTCCCTGTGAGCGTGATGTCACTTGTAGGCAGTACTTATGGTGTCTGGGAGACATCTGTTAAACTCAATACTTGATCTACACTTTGAAAAAAAGTATGTTAAAACCTTCCCTGCACATTAAAAAGTGATGCAATGCGCATCATTCTCATTCCCAGGACATCAAATAATCATGATTTGTCGAGACCAATGGCGACTTTGAAATTCACTCAAGGTGTCCTTCAGCGTTAGAGCTCCGGCAGACTGGCAGCGCAAACGTGACATGGCAGGAGCGTACGCAGAAACGCTATTCTGCCATGTTTACTTATTAACGCGCCACAAGAGTCCTACAGGGACTGCAGATGGAAGGCGGAGCCACGCGTGGAAGGACTTGTTTTTGGAGAGATCCCACCAGCAGTTATTTGATCAAATTCAACTTTCCCTACTTCTGCAATGGCTTCAGCTTTGAAAACCAGCTGCTGCCCCTTGGTCGGGATGGGTTGGAGTTGCATGGCAGCATTCAATTTGTCATATTTGGACATCACATGTGGATGAAATACAGTTGATGTAGAAAGACAAAAATCAAAGAAAAAAACACAGTAAATTGTAAGTGTCTTTCAACACATGATGGTTGTTGACATAAAGTTGCACCTATATGATCTTAAAGCTTAATTATAATTACGAGATAATCAATCAAAGCATCTCTGTGTTTGACAAGAATAACATCTGCTAAAAAACAATATTTCTGTAAGTTTGGTGTTTTTATAAGACATTTTGTTGGCTGCTTTTTTGACAAATAGACTTATTATACTGGCTCCTACAGGGCTGAAGTTCAGGTGTTGCTTTACCACTAACACTGTGTCAGCTGGAGACCTCACAGGTACAGATGTTCGTTAAAACGTGCATGTATGTGTCTCTTGGGCTGTCATAGCCAGATGTGTCCATTTTGACATTACTTTTTGCACCACTGCTTTTTAAACTTCATTAAACAAACACACACATACTGACATAAAAAAACACCCGTGCATGTCTGAGTAATTTCATGAAACGGTTGATATAAGAAGCTGTTAAATGAACAGATGTATTGCTCTCAAAGTTATGCTGATATTTATAAAGTGAGTTTCGTGGCCTGATCATACATTCCTGCTGGGGTTTTGACTTGATTATCAGATTGTATAAACTTTGTTTCTCCGCCGTCGCTTTCTGACCTCCAGGTGTCTTTAGTCTGAAATGCTCCCTTGAGTATCAACAACAGTGTTTTAGGATTTATCTAATCTTCCTGTGGCTGCGAGGACATGAGGTTCACACAATGACAGGAGTGAATAGTCGCACACTATCTCTCTCCATCTCGCTGCAGACTCGCCTCTAGTCAAGCGTGTCTTATTGGCCTTCTGTTTGACTTCCCATTCAGCTCTGTGTCTGTGTGTGTGTGTGTGTGTGTGTGTGTGTGTGTGTGTGTGTGTGTGTGTGTGTGTGTGTGTGTGTGTGTGTGTGTGTGTGTGTGTGTGTGTGTGTGTGTGTGTGTGTGTGTGTGTGTGTGTGTGTGTGTGTCAGTGTGACAGTGTGAGAGATCCAGATGGAGATGGGTTTATAATCACAGGACAGTTGTTGTTTTTATTATTATTTTATCGATGGTTTTTACTGCTCACTAAACTGAAAACGAAGAGGCGAGATGAGGAGAGAGCTGATTGAAGGAAGAAGGGATAAATAGAAAGCAAGATTACAAAAGATTTTATTAGATTGAATAGACAAGAAGGAAATGAAGAAAAGGGAAAGAAGGCACGGGCAGCAAATATTGAGCAGAGATGAGAAAACGGGGGTTATATTAAGAAAAACAAGCTTATGGTGAAGAGTAGATGAAGAAGGAGGTGATAGATGAGGATAGAAAAGAAAAAAAAAACAAGGAGAGTAAACTGGCTGCAAATGTCTCCTTGAAAGCGACGCGAGAAGAAAGAAAATCAACTAAAGAGGAGAGGAGATACAAACGTGAAACAAGATACAGGGGGAAAAGGAAAGAGAGGAAAAAGAAAGGAGAGAGAGAGAGAGAGAGAGAGAGAGAGAGAGAGAGAGAGAGCAAAGACCAGATGGGGGAACAACAAGTTAAAAACAAGGCTTTCACTCTCTTTTTAGATGGAAAGAGGAGAGGAGAGCCCATTAAATCATATCAGGTGTCTACTTCAAGAAAGGTGACACCAAAGATAAAAAAAAAAGTTGTAAAAGTTAATTCTTAACTAGGGGGAATAAAAAACTGGAGAAGTGATCACCAAAAGTGAAGAAAAAGAAGAAGCTCAGAAGCACAAATGTAAAAAGAGAGGAGAAAGTGAAGGGGAGAGGAGGTAAAGATCAGATCAAAACAGAGATAACTGAAAAGAAGGATGCAGAAGTTGTAGAAGAAAAACATATATATATATATATATATATATATATATATATATATATATATATATATATATATATATATATATATATAAAGAGAGTGAGTGAGAAAAAGAGAGATGGGAGAAGATCAAAGAAGGAAAAGGACGTGCCAAAAGAGATTGAGGTTGAAAATGGTGAAAGACAACAACAGGAGGGGAGAAACAAAGATGAAAAGATGAGTATAGCAACAAATAAGAAAGAAGTAACCAGGTTTGACTAAGAAGTGCAAGATAGGAGAAGCAGGACAGATGTGAAGAAAAGAAGAACCGATAGACGAGTTGCAGCTGCCTTTGAGAATAGAGGGTTGAACAAATACTGCTAATGATAGTAGAAAGGAAAGAGCGGTGAGGACAGAGGAAAAGAGAATAAAGATTCAATCTGTGCAAGAACAAAAGCATTACTTGCCACAGCTAACGTCCTGAAACAAGACAAGTAATAAAGAACAGAACAGGAGGGCAATTCAGGCGGTATGGTGGTGCAACCACATTTGTGCAGGGAGGAGCTCTGAGTATATGGATGAGTCGACAAAACATCTGACCACAAGCGCTTAAATAGAAAAAAAATTGATTTCTAAAAGTTTCTTCAGTTCAGATTAACTCAGTTTCAGGCTTCAACCTCTTATGGGGTTGTCCACACTTCAAGAGTCACTATCCACTTTCACACAGAGATCACAGCAAAAACTGACGCCAGCTGTGCAGGTGGCGCTGATGGACTGTTACTGCAGCTGGAGGAGGGACCTTCGGAGGGAGGAAGAAGCCAGCCTGGTTCAGCGAGAGGTCAGGAGGTAGATGTTGAGCTGGCTTCAGCTGGTGGACGCCCCTCCAGGTTTCTAAGTACTTTTTAGATTACACCCTGTTACTTTCCTCGGATGAAGAGCTCAAGTTTAAAATGCAATAACCAGCGCCAATGCAAGAGGTGTTATCACCTCCCCGGTGCCTGAAGCCCAGTGGGGAGGGAGGAGGAGTCAGGAGGCCTTATCGAGTGGTCCTGTGTAACATGACGGCCCCACTATCTGTTTGCTCTCACCAACATCAGATGAGCTGGCTGATGCAGCGCTGGGTTGCAGGAGATGGAGCAAGTGCCAGATCCACGTTACCCTGAATGACAACTGGATTAGTGGAGTGGCTTCACCCCTAAATCACGCACACATCGAAACATGACCAGTCCAGTCTTCCTCCACCGCTCCTGTCATTTTAGTAGTAACTTGGATATTATGGCGTCCTCAGCTCTGAGGAGGAGGACGTTGCAGACCTCCTCGTCTTGCTATCAGTAAATCCCACCCAGGTCCCACCCATGTCCCACCCAGGACCCTCTCAGGTCCCACCCAGGTCCCACCCAGGTCCCTCCCAGGTCCCACCCATGTCCGACCCAGGTCCCACCCATGTCCCACCCATGTCCCTCCCAGGTCCCACCCAGGTCCCTCCCAGGACCCACCCAGGTCCCACCCAGGTCCCTACCAGGTCCCACCCAGGTCTCATCCAGGTCCCTCCCAGGTCCCACCCAGGTCCCACCCAGGTCCCTCCCAGGACCCACCCATGTCCCACCCAGGTCCCTACCAGGTCCCACCCAGGTCTCATCCAGGTCCCACCCAGGTCCCACCCAGGTCCCTCCCAGGTCCCACTCAGGTCCCACTATCCCACGTCATTCTGTTTACATCATACCTGACACGCGTTCAAATGTACCCTCAGAGGCAGGTTCTCGAGCTCAACACCGGACCCCATGTCAGTTAATATAAATTGGACAGGCGCCACATTAAATTGAGGTAATAAACATGGGGTATCAATCACTGTAAAAAAGGCACTTGTTGCCCAACACAGCACAGTGGGGTAGGGAAAAAAGGCCTTTAAGAGGTGGCAGTGTGAATGAGGGTCCTGACCATCATGTAGCTTGTTGTTTTGGTCACATGACTCAAGCGTGAATGGGTGTAAGACTGTCAGGTGAGGGAGGACCAGACCGCATCATCACTGTTTGACGAGTTATGCCAGAGGCCACTTTGCTACTATTGTTTGTTTAGAGATGGATTTCCCAATTAAACACCAAATTCCTCCACTCGTCTTTTAAACCACCTGTCTTCCCTGTCCAGCATGTTGACATAACGGACCCGTAAAGTGTCTCTCATCCTTCAGAGGGGATGTGCTCTGTTGAAGAGCTGACTCTTGTGTTGAAACATACACTTGTGCGCTGAATCACAAACACCGCTTGGCTCGTGTTAGTGATGCAGCCTTGGCTCTCATCCCCAGGTGGTTTTAAAACCATTCGCACCTCAAATAATGTGGCCACAACTTCTCACATTTTGGCTGGGTATAGGTAAGTAACTCACAGGTGATAATGACCCTCAAAATGAACAGGTGAGTCTTTGTCAGCTCATTGATCTTCAAGGTGTGAATGTCTCCACAAAAGTTTAAATGCCTGAAACTCTCCACTTGTCAGTTTCAACGGAAGACGACTTTACAAAGTGAAGCAAAATATCCTTAAAGAACTAAGAGATGAAATCCAGTTTCTTTCTATTTAAGCACTTCAGGATGATGATGACTTGGATGTCTGACTATCTACACAAAGAGCATCACTGTTACAGATAATCCAGCTTTACTTTTGATATTTTTTCTTATTAGTAAGTAAATACTGGCTTTATGGATTATGCTGGCGTTGAGAAGTGAATGAGAACACAAAAGAAAAACGATATTTTAGGGGGATAAGAAGGTGGCGTGCCCTTTGAAGCTGTGTTTTCCCATATAAGCGTGTATGTCCATAATTCCCTGCGATATTGTAACCGAACCCATTTGCATTTCACGTAAACCACTGCCTTTTTTATGAATAGGAAGTGCAGCCATTGAAAGGTAGATTTTTGCAGTTTCTGTTTTCAGGGATGTACACGTGGAATCACCACGACTACTGCGTCCAGCTGCGATGTGTTGAACAGTTTTCACTCAGGAACTAGAATACCTGGAGAAAACCACTCAAACATGGGGAGAACTCCGCCCCAAAGATCCTAGCCAGGATTTGAGCCGGGAACATTGAACCCTGTTCCATTCAATAACACTTCCAGGCATCTCTTAACTTTCTCCTCCGTTTGTATCAGAAGTGTTCTGTTGCAGCACTAATAAAACGAGGGGTAGTCATGGTAATCCCACGTGCACGTCCCAGAAACCCTGGCAGAGAAACTGCTACCATTTGCCTTTCCCATTTCTGCAGTTTCCGTTCATCAAAAAAAGAAATGCAAGGCTTTACGTTGTAAGTGGATTTAGTTCATCTGCCTCAGAAAATTCTATCCTTTAATTTGACTGAACCAGTTTGGGCTTCTGCTGCGTTGAGAGTGATGCCTGCATGTTACCAGGTCCGACCTAGTTTGATTTCCGTCATGATTCATCAAGGGACGCACCAGGGTGCTCACTGAGACGAGGAGCTGACATATTAGATTCATGTCTGAAAGCGACTTGTGTGCCATTCAGGAAAGTACCGCTAAACAACATGTTTAATGGACTGTTAAGTGGACCTCTCGAGTTAAAAATGTCCTATTGGAACAAGGAAAGATAAGAAGAAAGGGGAAACAAATAAGTAAACAAGATTGTAAATGGCTTAATGGAATAAAAGGATGATAGGACTAACATGGATGAAAATCTTTTTTTTTCCAGATGTTAAGATAAATTAATAATAGACAGCAAAAAAAAAAAAAATAGAGACGTGAGGGAAGAAGAAAATCAACCTGCAAACTTCTCTTAGCAACCAAACTTTAACTCTGATCATTTCAACAATTTCTTTATTTTCCTGCTTTTCTCCATCTGTTTCAGTTTACTCAGACTTGCCCCCCCCACCCTCCTCAAACTCTCCATCTATGCGTCCCTCCCACCACATTTGCAAGGTTCATCCAAGTCGCGTTGACGCCCACTCACCTCCAAAGTGCTACCTCAGTTTCCATGGTAATTGAGTAGCGACCATGCTACATAAATATATACTTTAACATTCAGCGCCCAACAACTCATTAAGAACATCTTCGGATGAAAAATGTCATCACTCAGGGTGTTGTTTTTCTTAAAGGACTAGCTCACTACATTAAGTGCTTTGGGGTTTTAAGTCCTGGGAGTATTTGTTTGTACCAATCTGGGAGGTTTAATGAGTTCAGTATAATATTTTATTATCGTTAACTCTTTATAGCAGAAAGGTGGAGCTGGTTAACATATTGTCACTGACATGACTGATCAGCGACTGTCCCTGCTTCTAATCGCCTCCTGAATCTCATAAAACCTGCCTTTGCTCTCTGCTGGGTTTTTTTTTCTCCTAAAATACATTTCTGCTGATGTTCTGGGAGACATGTTTTAAATTAAAGTTGTTATTTTGAGAGGATTCAACACCAACGAATGCACGGCGTCTTTGCTGTTGGCTTGCTGTCAAAGCTTTATTGGTCTTGGCCACATGCAGTGTGTCTCCCGTTTCAGTTGTAGCACGAGGATTTTCTGGGAATGAGATTAAATCCTCAAAGATTTGGTTGAATTCTGCAAAACATGTTTCTCCACAGTTGTGATAACGTGGATATAAGTGATTTGTAGGGCTTAAGTACGTCTAGGTGTCCATTAAAACTAAAATTAAATGATATGAAGTGCACTAGAGCATCTGCTTACCTAGGATTTTTTGATGCCATTTCATTTTCATGGATATTTAATGTATTTGTGCACAAAAGACGGGTTCATGATTCAAATTTTTAAATAGCTGGAAAGAGATCTGTTACTTTGAATTAATCTGCGTTTGCTGTCTGATCTTTTCACATGTTCAACGTTATATTTATCAAATGTACACATTCTGCAAATTTCATTTGCCATTTAGGTTGAGTGGTTCAAACGTTGCCTGCAGGGTGTGAAATTGAGTCGCTAACATCCTGAAACACCCCTGAAACAGTCCGGATTATTCAGCAGCCCTTCCATCAGCTCCTCAAACTTTCACAATAATTTTCCCAGCTTTACTTTTTCTTCTGCTGCTGATAAAAAGTCAAATAAAAGAATTATTCTCAATGATTGATACATCCATTTTGGCCTCATATTTTGAATATTTAGAATAAATTGATAAAACACTTCAAACTAAGTGCAGGTTTTTGTTATATTGTAATTTTAAAGGATTATTGAGAGTCTACGCCAGAATATTGATTCACTTGTGACCAGAATGACACATAAGACTGAATGAGCTTCGGTCAAACTATCAAATTGCCCACATGAATTACTTTAAGAACAAAGTATTGCATTTCGATCAGTTTTAAACATCTGTGGCCTTTATTGTGACAAGATACAAGTCGCCCCCAAGTCATTGCTCCTGTTCAGGCTCCTGATCATCAACAGGTTCGACAGTTTGAGACAGATTTAGTACTTGTGGCTGCAGAAGTTTCAAGTACAAGAGCAAAAAGACGGCCACATGTCCAAAAGGAGATCCTGATTTGCACATGACACCAGTCCACCATGCTCAATGGTAGAGGTCGTCATAAGCCATTTGCACCCTCTGTAGGAGTTCTGCTCTTGCAGTTGATTTCTGCTTGCTTGACTCAATCTGACCGCTGATCAACTGAGATGGAGACCAAAGACTGACCACCTGATGAGTTGCTGTCACTGCTGTCTTTTCTTCAAAGAAGCCGTCCACTTGTACTCCTCTAATGTAATGGCAGATATCTGTGTGGATGTAACCAATCACGGGTTAGTGGATGCACACAGTGGTCTCCACCTCTAAACTGGACTGAGAAAGAGAGACCAGAATTACCAGAGAACATTCTTCCTTGGTTTCTGACTTGTGAAACTGCAAGTGATGAACCGGTCTGCAAGAACAACACAACTTTCAAATGAGCATGCATGTCTGCGCCCAACATTTGATGTAACTGTGATACAATGATGTGTATGGGTGACCACTAGTCGCAATTTTTATTTTCCTTTAGCCACAATAGCTCTAAAGGGCTTCAAACTGTGGGTCTGGAGGAAAACATCCACCAGTATAAAGTGCTGTCGATGATAAAGAAGAGAACACACACATGGCTTTGGCTTTGAAACCTCGTGATGTCCTTCATAGCAATATAAAGAAAACAGGACCTTGTAGGTTAAAGAAGTCAGGCGAGTACATACACACATGCAATGCTGTGTCACCAAGCCCACTCATGCATGTACAAGAAAGTCCACACACACTTGCACTCTATCTTTCCAATCAGAGCAGATGGCTCCACAGTCATAGCTGATGTTTCACACATCAATGAAGCACAGCATGTACTCACAACTACCACATACGCACACTCGTGCCATGCAAGTTGCAACAACTGAACACAAATACGCAACGGCGTAAACCTACACGAGCCTTCCGTTACGCTCATAACCGCCGAGTCGCGCGCACACACACACGGCGGTGACACACACAAGCATGCACAGAGTGTCCTCAGCGGCGTTAATTTATGGAGTGAGGATCCACTTTGTTGGTGACTTAACTTCAGCCTCATAACACACACACACATGCAGGTTTGAAGCTGTAGCAGCTAAGAGGCACGAGGTTATAGTGGAGAACTGTCAGGGGGGCTGTTAGGGCGGATGTTAAATACCCGACAGCACCTGATGAGAATACTGCACCATAACCCGGTGGCTCAAGGACATTATTGCTTTTATAAGATGCTCAGCAGCACTTGTGGGTTTAATTGATAACGCTCAACACTCAACACAGACACAGTGATGAAGCAAATAAACCAGAGCACGGGTTGTAAGTTTAACTGCAGGGGTTGGAGGGGTTTTTCAGTCAGGAACTGCACACATCTGGTGCAGGAAGCCTCCGGAACGGACGCAGGTCCCAATGATATCAGCAGTCAGAGAAAATGAAAAGCTCACTCAGTTTGGTGTCAACTTTTTTTTTTTTCTTTTGCCAGGTAGGGTGTTGAAATTCAGTGTTTTTTAACTGACTGGAATCAATGTTTCTATGGCAACAAACTGTGGTTTCAGTCATATTAGGAAAGGTGTGGAAAAAAAAAAGATCCATGACAGCTGGTGGGTTAGTATGAAGTAATGCTACTGTGAACTGTTTAGCCTGCAAAACAAATGTTTAAGTTAGACACAAGACGACGTCCTATAGTAACTTGTACTTGCTGAATATTTCTGAATAGTGTTTTCAGAGTTTGGACCGCGCAGCGTGGATGTGAGACTGGCCACGTAAGAGGCATTCACGTCATTGTGGGAACTTACATGGCACATTAAAGCGATCAATGTGCTCAAAAGAACAGGAAAGGGGAAAAAAAAAGAAAACACACAACGGCATTTGATCCAGGGTGTCAGAAGGATTTGTTTTCCTTTGAAGAGGACAGACGTGAGATACGGCAGTGCGAGTTGTGAGGCTCTGTGCAGCAGTTCGCCTGTCAAACAACAAATATTTAGGAAAATGAGAAGTAAAGCCAAAATAAGGATTATTTTGAGCATTATGCTTCTTGAATAGGAAAAAAGGTTCTGTTGCAGCGGTTTGAATTTGGTTTGATAGTAAACATGTCTAATATCAAAATACTTTAATTTAAGGGATTACATTTTTTTACAACAATAAAAGGCTATTTTTGGAAACAAGCTACTACCCCCAGTCATTATTTATTGTCAACAATGATTTCCTGCGAGTCTGTGAGTGTCTGTGGGCGCTAATTTGAGCCTTTCCTGCAGAAATAACAGCAACTAAACAATGTAGTGTCACCTCTGGGACATCGGTGGGTTTCCTAACAAGAACAACTCGCTTCAAGTCCACTTGCTCTCATGATGTAGCTCAGTAATGATACACAAAAGTTATGCTGTTTGTCACACAATATCACCATGTCATGAGATTTTACCTAATAGTTTAGCATGTCATTCAAACAGTGTGAAAAGACCTAAGAAAAAGCTTAAAATCCATTTAACCCTTGCAAGGCGCTAAGGGATAGGCAAGCCCTCTGTGAAACGGATGACCTTCCCTCTGGGATGGGTTGTTGTGACCCGAGCCTCAGTGCCTTGAAGGGTTAAACGGGCGGGAAAATGCACCAGAAATGTTGAGCTTTGCCACGAGATTTCCATCCCAAAACTGTCATTTCATTCATCATTCAGCGTTCTCCGGTGGAGTCATTCTGCTGCAGATGCAATTTTTCTTCAGGTTCAGTTTAAACACAAATGACATTTTCCTTGAGATTTTGTTGGTTTAATTCAGAATTCATAAGTTAATTAGTTAATTTAGGCCATCCTGGCGAAGACCAGGCAAAACCATGATACTACTAGCAGCATAAATCAGTGACGGGATCAGGATCTGGGTTTGATTTCCGCAGCAGAGCACCAACAGACACAGAAGAAACTGCTTCTGGACGCCACTGGACAAGACAAGTATCAACAAAACACATCCGGAATGGCATGTAGCTCAGTGGGAACCAAAACCACTCTCTACTGTTAGTTTTGCATTAAAAGTTTATTAATCCAATGTGTTTTTAGCAGTTTTCTAAACATCTTCCTTTGATTTTTTTGTGGATTTTGGACCTTTTTTTTTTAAGTCATTGTGTAAAGTCCATCCACACCTCAGTGTGATTGGTTTGGGACGTTATGCGTGGAACGTGGAACGTGGAAGATTTTCCAGAAGTGAATGAGTAGGACAGGCCAGACTAGATGCCTGACAATGGATTAGTGGTAAAAGAAATCTCTTTAAAAATGTTTCAGTAATGTTCACAGCATCAACTCGTTTGTTTGTGCTATGATTTACTTCGACAGACAATAAATACAATTTATAACCCATCACATTTAATTTATTATCACACATCTCATTTATTATATTTGACTCTTCTTATATAATCTTGTGAAGATGCGCAGATACGTTAGAGCTTATTTAAGCAGAGACACCTTTCCTTGAAGCTCTTTTTGTGCAGCGTGCTGCTCTAAAGAAGATCCTTGTATTCCATCTACTGTTTGTTTTACATGCATTTATGCACAAAATGGAGATCACTTAGCAAATTGAAACTTGCCTTATTTATGCATGCAGTCGCAATGAACAAGCAGTGCTGACTTTGAATGAATAAAGTCATCAATAGCTAGCTGATCACCGCAGCTTGGCCCGCACTGCTTTAGTGAGCTGGTCTCCGTCACTACGAGCTTCCAACCTCCTGCTGTGACTTCACCTTGATTCATTTAGACTACTAAATCAAAAACAAAAAAAAGAGTGCAATGGAAAAACAACACTGAATTCAAGTCATAAACTGTCATATTGGATTTGATACTGATCTAAATAGACTCGTTTGAACTCTGAAACCGAGTTTTTGCTGCGTGACTTTTATTACACAAACGTGATGAATGGGAATCGATCCAGCAACCGACTCTACTCCATCACACCACAACCGACCAAGACAGAAAATCTAAAAGAGGAAGAGGAGAGAAGCTAAAATAGTTTAAATCTCGATTTTTGTTATGCGTAAGGGGGGGGGGGGGGGGGGGGGGGTCACTTGGGAATGAATTTGAGTCATTTGAGTTGAAAGGAAACTCATCCATCCCGGTGATTTCTCTCTCATGTAATCCTGTTATGCTGATGCTCCCTCATTTTTGTGAAAAGATTCATGTTAATTGTTTTTGCCAAGTTCTGATTGTTTCATGCAGTTTCATCAGACCTGCCCACACACTGAAGAACTTGCAGAAATTAGTGCAGATATATGAGGGTGCAAAGGTGACGGGTGATAGTTGTGTGCGGTTGTTTGCCAATTAAAGCTCTTGATACAGCTTTCTATTCCTGGTTTAGGTGACGAACAGAGTTTTCTTGCGTGGGTAATTACAGAGCGTTTTATTTTTGGCTTTGTGTTAGAATAGGAATCTTTACCTTATGTTTTCTGCATTTATTATCATGTGCATCTGAGAACTCAAACTTCTTGAAGGAACATTAACAGCTCCATTACTTTGTCATCTACTTACTGAAGCACGGTAATTAATGTGTTAGGAGGGAATGAACGTCTGTTGTTTTTGCTTTTCCTTTTATAGCTTTTAATGAGAAATGTGATTTGTGATTTGTTAGGTTTGTTTGGGAGAGGTTGGGAAGAAAGAAAGCTGTAGAATTAAAGAAAGGATGGGAGAACAGAGAGCAGAATCAATGTTGCAGTGTACACGTTTCACGAAGAGTAAACTGGGAGGAGGGATGAGTTCAGGGTGGGTGGACAGGTCCGAAGCCTTGCTTGATGCTTTTCTGTCTCCACTCTGCCAAACATTAATAAATAAATACATTAGACATTAATAACAATTCAGATACCTGGGCTTTGGGTATTGATCAATACTGAGTACTGAGCCAATGACACTGTTATTTTTGCTTCTTTTTTCTAAATAATTATTTTAAAAATTAAATCCAATAATAGAGTTTATTAAAACAAAACAGAACATAAATCCAAGAATTAAACTCAAAGTGCAGCTAAAATATGTAAAATGAAAAAAAGGATTTATATCCTGACATTTGAACACATCTGAGGTCTAAATGTCCATAAAGCTGATCGCCTGAACTTCTTTGAGCTAAAATGAAATATCATCAGCCTTATACCATTTAGAGAGAGCAGTTTCAGAGACGTATAGCTGGGAAACTTTACCGCAGCTGCAGGAGCTCAGTGAGAAGTGAACTCCAACATTCCCAAGGACCACCAGGAGCTGGTCGCGGAGGACGTTGAACTCTGTCCATCACTGATCTGGGTCCCTGAAGGTTTGTCACTTGATAAACTCATTATTTTTCACATAATCATATAACGGGAAGGTTTCAGTTTTCCTGGTGGGGTTTCCAAGCCTAAATTAAAGCCATGTGTAATGACTTAGGTGCTACTGCTTCTCTACCAGGCTAATCCAAACAGGAAGTTGCGTCAGTCGTTTCCTGTGCCGGTTTTCAGAGCAGCAAAGAAGAACTGAGACTCCTTTTATGCATGATATCGGGTGGCACCCAGATGTAAATACTCAACAATAGGATTACCATTATGTTATTATTTATTTATTTATGCATTCAGTTTTTATCACCTTAATTTTCTGCAGTATCAGCAAGTACTTCCGATTTTTGGTGTTGATTCCTGAACAACTGTAAAACACATCAAACCAGCTTCTTACTAAATGTTGGACAGTCACAGCAACAAGGCAGCAAAATTCAAATCCCTGGAGAAATTTTAGGGAGTCACGTCTCTCCTCCTCTTCCCACCTACAGCCAGCCTGACAGGTACTGGATCAGTCTAATGACACAGAGACCCAGCAGGTTTATAAGCAGGCTTTACTGGCAATAATAGCCGCATTATAACTGAATTTCCATTTACAGTCTTCAACTTTCATTCTCACTAAAACCTAATTATAATATTGGAATATTTACTGCTCAAGACAGATAACCAAACATTTATTGTAATAATGAGAACAATCACTTCCTAAAGTGAACTGATAGTTATTACAAAGATTATGTATTTTCCTTCTCAAGAATAAGATCTATGATTATTTATTAACTCTTCCAGCCTCATTAACATAATTTGAAAGAGGCGCAAAAATGTTGTCATCACATATGTGGGAGGAGTGTCAGGGGAAGTTGGAAAGATTTTCTCCAAACGCAACACCCTAACAACCTAACACCACCGTCAGACAAAAACTGGTTCACTTGAAGGACGAAACACTCAAACTGAAACTGAGGGGTGTTGTAGATGCTGTCCCTGTGTTGTGAGGAGTCCACAGACCTTTACATCAACTAAACAACCAACTCCACAAATGCATGGCAACACATAGGAGAACCAGCTCATCCTGTCAAGATCAGTGGTCCACCTGCATCTCTAGAATAAGGGAGACTCATCTCAGACAATAATAGACACGTTTTGCAAGGAAAAGACAAATAGATTAAAATGGGAGTAAATTAAGATATCTAACTGGAACAAACAGCATTTAACAGAGGAGAAGTCTCAGGCTTTACTTAGAACTTAGAGCGTATTCACACCAGGATAGCCAAGAGACTGGGTTTAGGACTGGCCTCCTCTATTTGGTTCACCGGATAGTTCGTTTGCATTTCCACAGTAAGTGAACTAATCCAGGGTTCACTTGCAAGCAAAACGAGACCCACATTTTCAGTCGGACAGAGTTCACTTGTTTGGTCCGCACCAGAGTTCGGATGAACTTTTATACCATCCCAAATGTAGCAGACTATCCGAGGAAACAAACGCTGAACAATTTAAAGCAGACCAAATGAGGTCTGGTGTAAAAGCACTCAGTGCAGCCTTGAAGATCCTAATCAGGTTCTATTTTACAACTATTCACACATTTATTCAAGTTACCAAAACCAAGAAAACAACTGAAAGTGGACAGAAGACAAACGGCCCACAGAAGTCAAAGGAAATTCACGGATTTACATAAACTTAAAATTCCCCACCATACAGGTTGATCTGCCAAAGCCCTCTGGATGGACGGTGAAATGCCTTAAAGGAAAGAAAGCCCAGTTGGTTTGACTCAAGAGGATTACATGTACGCACCTACACCGAAATCAAATCTGTCAGGGGGGAGTCAAATCAGAAAATGCTCTTTTTTTTGTCGTTTGTCATTGTAGTTGCAGTAATTGGTGAAAGTGTCAGGAGATTGAGCATGTAGCTTTACCCAAAATATCAGCACATGAGTACATTTTTTTTTTTTGTTTATGTTAAAGATCTTAATCCTGAGTTTTTCATCCTCATTAAATAGCATCTTAGTCATCTTACCTTAATAAAATGTTTCTATTTTACACCTCTACAATAATCACACCTATTCATAACTGAAAGCCTTTTTCTAGGGAGTTGCCGATCCGATCTTAGGATATCAGTCCCAATATTGACAAAATATGTGGTTTGATTATTAGAAAAATAAGACGGATCCATGAGCCAATCTCCTGTATTTGTGCATGTTCAGTTTCAGCCACTACATTTTAAGTCTATTTTATTTGGAATTTGTATTTTTATTCAATTATATGCTGCTGCTGAAATTTTTCTATTTTTGTAAGAAACAATAACAATAGCAGTTAGTTGCATTTCCAGTATATCTTTCTTATTTTGTTACATTATGTCCTGGAAAATGTTAAAGAAGTGTTGAAGTCAAGCGTGATGCCTTTAGTCTCATTCATACACTGAGGTAAACAGCTCATCTGTTCAACCATGCATCGGATTGGTATTGATCGATAGGTAATGTTATCCAGACTGAAGAAAATTCAGATCTGTGCGTTTATAGAAGGGTCACGGGTATCTCCTGGAGCCTAACTCTGCTCTCTCTCCAGTCCATCACAGAGCCACATGGCTGTACGACCAGCATCATCATAGGATCATCGGTTGGTTTTAACATGTGTGCTTTTGGTTCTAGAGAAAAACCATGCAAGCACAGTGAGAACGTGGAATAAAGGCTGATGCGCCACCAGAAACCCTCCTACATCTGTGATAAGAGCACACTCTTGTAGGGTTGTCTGAATTCTGCTACAGATATCGCTGCTGACGATGAAAGCACTGAAACCGAAGGACACCTTATCAGCAACAAAATGTCTGTGGTTTGTGTAAACCTGAAATCATAACCTGATGGTGACTGTGCAGCAAAGACAGGAGATGTGGGATCAGATAACACTGCTGTGGTTGACCTCTGTAGCTGGAAGGTGTTGGTGGACGTTACCACATGTTCACTGAATAAAATATGCTCAGTATCTGCAAGTAATAATTATGAAAAGACTTGAAATCACTTGCTGTGATCATCCGGCTGCAGCTTCTCAACAAACACAGAAGATAACAGTTCTGGTAACCTGCTTCCGCATCTGGGACTAGAAACCCGCTTTTATTTGAAGCATTATGTTTTACAACTCAACAAATAAAATGTCCAACATTGTTCTTTTTGTTTTTTTTGTTTTTGTCAGTTTAACATAACACAATTCACAGCTTACAGAGCTGCAGCTGCAGAACAATTGGCTGCTGCTGCAAGCGCTCCTGCATTTCTTTCCCGTTAATTAGTGGCCACATCAGTCGTGCCGCTGATTTACAGCCTGATAGTCTCTCCTGAAGACTTTCGACTCGATCTTCTCGATGTGAAGTGTCACCATAATTTATGATTACTGACAGTAAGTGAGACTTCACGGAGGTAACGTTTGAGACACTATCACTTTATCAACACAACACCGAGCTTTAATTGATTTGTCAGTATATCACCTGAATGACAGTCGCTCTGCGTAAACCATAAAAGCAATCATGATTGTAAGAGTCTGAAGTTTGCATTTTTGGTTAATTTAAAATAAATGGCTACAAGGAAGCTAAATTAAACAGTAAGCCGTTCATATCTAATGCTTGCTGGACTACTGTCCTCACACAACCTTCATGTCTCAGCTGTAAAGTCTTTTTGAGGGACGATGGAGTTTTTTGTGCATATCTGCAAAGGCTCATTGTAATCATGCTCAGTCTGAAACATTCACTACAAATGAAGGTCTAGTTTATATAATGAGAAAGAAATAAAGACTTATCCCTAACCGTCCCATGCAGCCATTCCTCTTTACTAATCTCTTTGTGTTAATTAAATGTAGTTATGTCTTCTTTATTTTTAGCTTGTAATTAACATCAGCCGACAAGGAGGCTTGAGATTCAACAATGAGGTGTAAATTTATACCTCTAAAAATGTGCAGAAAACCAAGAAGATCTAGCAAGTGCACGTGTTCAGCAGAAGTTTGTCAAATCCGGGATAAATAAAACTGAAAAGCTTTCAGAAATTCACAGATGTTTAAACAAGGCAGGAAAAACGAGCAGACTATCGTTTTTAAGTGCGAACATGGAGCCAGAGAAGCTCTTAGTGCCGCAGAGATGGGGTCCCTCACTAGCCTCGCCATCCCCATCTGCATCTCTCTGCCTCTCAATTAACCTAATGGAAGTGGCAATTAATTAACTCCACTCAAACAATGATTAAGGACCTGACAGTCAAGTGAGTGGGAGGGCTTTAAGGAATGGTAATTTAGACGTAATGATTTCCTGGCAGGTGAATTAAAAAGAAAAAAAATATATAAATAATAGATACAGAAATGATCTCTGGATTAAGGTGGATTTATGTCTTGTAGGTAGATTCAAACCTGAAATTAATCCCAAAGAGCCTCTAGTTCAAAGATCTTCCTCTGAAAACAGAACAATTTGACTCCCACATTTCTGATATCACGTTTGTTTAAACCCTTCGAAATAAAGGAGCCTTTTATGTGTTATAAAAACAAAAGAAGTTCAGATCTGGCCTTACCGTGTTTCTTTGGCCACTGGTTCCTATTGGTCCTCTGAACACCCCCTTGATGCTCCTCAGCTGTCCGTCACGGAGGTGGGTGGAACTGATCACGATATAATAGCACGCCATTGGATATAGTTGAGTTTCATATAGTTAAATATCTACCTTTGTTGTCTCTTCTTTTATCTAGACTTTAAGGAAATAGTCTTGAAAAGTGCCCCTTCCTTATCTTCGTCTGTTGCTTCTCCTCAGTTTTATGAAGAAAAGAGTCGGAGAACAAATCCTCCAAAAAACAGAACAGAAAAGAAAAGGAGGAGCACAGTTTCCCTCTGCTACTCTTATTTATTCTCTCTCTTCTCCAAGTTTTTGCAACTCTCTGCTCATCTCTCTTCAGCTTCTATCTCCTCTTAAATATTTCACTCTCTGTTCCTCATTTCTTTCCACTCTTACCCTCCTCTTTTTCTATTTTTTTTATTATTCTGTTTCTTTTAAATTTGCTAGATGGATGCCCCTGCCTCCTGCTAAGTATTTCTCTTTAAATCTTTATCTCTCCAGATGTTTTGCACCCATCTCTCATTCATCAATCTTTCCCTGTCATTGACTCCCCTCTCTGCCTCGTTCTCGCTGAGTCTAAATTTCTTCCTGAAATCTCAGCCGCTCATTGATCAGTCTTCCAGTTCCTCCAACTATCTCCCATCCGCTGCCTCCTCGATCCCTCCGGTCTCTTTCGTTTCCCCTGCCTCTTTTTCTCTAAGTGGTGGGCAGGAATACTTTTTCTCCTCCTCTTACTATCTCTCCGTCTCCTGTTTCTTTTTGCTCTCTGCCTCCTTGTTAGTGACCAGAAGTGCCCAGTCTTCTCCTCCCTGTCTTTCTCCCTGTTGGAGCAGCAGCTTCCTTGCCGATGCTCCTCTCCTCTCCTCTGCTGCGCTGCATGTGTTTGCTCTCCTCCCTCCCTCCCTCTATCTCCCTCTCTCCGCTGATCTCTTGCTCTGTGGCCAGCAGAGTGGTTTGCTCCTCAGTTACCCGCGGTGACCATCTGCCCTTTTAACACATGGAGTGCTGACGCTTGCTCTCTCTCCTCCCTCCCTCTCATGCCTGCCTCTCCTCTTCTGTCTTTCTTCTTTCTTTAATCATCTCTTTCTCTCTTTGTCTCAAGCCAAAGGAGTCAAGCTCCACCTACTGGTTAGCAGGAAACATACAGAAAAAGAGGGAGAGACGGAGGAGTAAAAGTGAGCAGAGGGTGAAACAGCAGGGGGAATTCTACAAATCCACCAAGGCTGCCTGGACATTAACCTGAAGTTGGCATGTAAAAACTATACATCATTAAAATAGTACCATGGAGCTTGGGGTGATTTATTTTGTTGCACAAGGGGGCTTTAGCTATGTGGCAGATTAAATGCAGGTTCACCTTACCACGAAGAAAAGGACATGCAGTAAGGCAAATAAACAAAGAAAGAAATTGGTCATTATGGGCTCTCTTAAAATGGCACAAAATGGTAAATGAAATACGTTTATGCAGCATTTTCTACTCTTGCTGGCCGCTAAAACGGCTTTTTACGCTAGAAATCACACAGCACATCACCAAAAAAAATCCAGTTTTCTTAAAGATTTGACGTGTCAATACTGAATTTGTCCCATTCAGATTTGTTTCTCAGAACTATAATCATCTTCGTACATTTACGTCATCAACAATAGCAGAAGGTGCATGGTTGGTACACTATACTTCAGCCTCTTGGCCTTTTATTTTATGACATTCAGGGTGAAGCTGTGTTGAAGTTGGATTAAGTGTTGGATTAAATTGTTTGACCTTATACATTTTGGTCTTTCCTCCACATGTTTTTTGTTTTTTTTAACTGGTACATGTGCAGGTTGCACGAATCGCTTTCTTTGTACTTTGTATTCATTAAAAAAAAAAAAAAAAAGGTTTTCCAGTGGCGGCATCATCACATTGTGTTTCACTGAAGGGGGTGTGGATGCGTCAGTATTCTAAGGGTGCATTCACACCAGTGCAGCCTGGGTTTGATTCGGTGGGAACACCCTTTTTGGTTTGGTTTTATTTTCTATACACTTTTGAAAATGGACCAAAGCACTTGAGCAATGTCACGTACTTACAACAGCTGCTCATTTGGAGGCAGTATTGCACAAAACAAGCACCTCACAAGAAGGGGAAAAAAAATGAAGAAGAAAATGGGGCTCACCAGTTGGCCGTGATTGAACACAGAAATCCATCACCTTCAGTCGGCTTGTTCACCACAAAAACAAACCCGGGAGCAACGCCAAATTTATGAAGGCTTTGGGTTTCTGTTTTCACTTTGGTGTTTAAACCCATGATGCATGTAATGACTGAGAAAAAAAAAAAAGGTCTAGTATCGGTCAGAGCACATTGGCCCATAATTGGCCAATTCCAATCGGCTGATACACGTTTACTTTTAATCTATGGCTCTTTAGACCAATCTTTATGCCATAGACTAATGAACTCACTGGGAAAATGTGGGGTTTAGTGTCTTACTCATGCTGCCTCCACAACCCACGGACTGAGCCACCAATCTAAGCCACATCTGACCAAACTGTCCTGACTCCTAAGTCAAAGACGTTGCCTTACAGTGGCATCAGCCATCAGTTTGAGGGCCCCCGTTGTGAAGTTTTGTAGGTCAGTTGTGCCTTCACTATCACCATTTTCCCTTTCAGACAAACAGAGCAACCCACTCATTTAGTACTAAGATGGTCTATCTGAATGTATCTAAACTCCTAAATTGGGTGGCTTACAACTCACTTGAACCCCTCGGTAATGCTTTTAATCCTTTACCCCCTAGTGGTAATCCTTTAAAACGTTTTGAGCCTGAATTACAGCAGATGTTTTACCGTGTCGTGCCTCCAAGGTGAATAAAAGTCATTGTGTGATATATCACATATTAACCATCACAGTTCATCAGAGCGCTCATTGAGGAGCAAAAAGAGATAAAAAGAACTGACAACAAAATCAAGTAACTAGTAGAGTCTCGTGTCTCTGCAGATTAACAATGATGCAGTCATCTACTATGAAATTGTTGAAACGCTCCGCTGAGGCGTCTACAGAAGCAAATCTCAAGTGATTAATAAAATGAAATCATGACAGCAGTGACGATCATCGTCTAAGTAGTGGCGGATGAGAGAATTTCATATGGGACAACAGGTTCAGGAAGTTCCACTATGGGCAGAGCTGCCGACCAGCAGGGAGAAACGGGTCGGTCCATCAATGCTGCTGACTCTGTAGGCGTCCCACTGGTTATCATCGGAGGAAAGGGAATGTGTCCCAGTCTCTCATGATCAGCTTTGGGTCAAAGAGCCAGGTGTATTTTGATATGTGCAGGTCCATATCAGTCGGGGCGTAAGTCTCGCTTGTCTTATGTACGTCTAAGAAAGGCTTTTTTTTTCTTGTTTGACTTTTAAGCAAGTGACCAAGCGCATCATCATCATGAATGTGTGTCTCTGTTTGGGTCAGACTGCAATGTATTAACTCTTTGATTTGCTCCAATTGTTTTTGCAGGAATGATGATGCACAAAGATGCTTTCACAGCACACTTTTATTCCTCATAACTCCCCATTTCCATTTACTATGTGGCCAGAGGCGGTCCTAGGATTTTGGAGGCCCTAAACAAGATTTTGTTCTTGGCTAGGTTAAAAAAAATTCAAGGTGACATGCAAACCTTTAAAATACAAATAAAACATTTCAATTAGTCATCTGCTGCTGAGCAGTGGAATCAGCGTAACGTGTCTGGATGGTGTCAGAAAGGATCAGGGCAGACAGAGAAGTGCACAGAGACTCCCAAAAATAAAGATGCAAGAAATATATGCACCGAAGAGCAGCCTCAGCACCCTAAAAAAGTTTTTCTTCAATACTTTTCCGAGACAGTGTACTTTTTTGGCTCAGAAGCTAAAATTGATCAGTCTCTCCTTTATACAATTATCCAATTCTTCTTTTTTATTCAATTTAGTCAGAATCTTTAGAGAATCTTCAGTAATCCCAGATCAATACAGCCTTTGAGACAGAGCAGTGTCCATTTGTCTATGCAGATTTATGCATCTTAAAAAAGACTTTAAAGCATCCTGTTCTTTTCTTTATTTATGTAGGAGAAAGCACAAAGATTTAAACAAATAACAGCATAAACTAGATGATAAGAGGATGTCGGCTCATTATAATCTTAGACTGACATTGTGTTACAAACTACATTAAAGCTCAAGATAGCTTATTGATTTATTTAATTATCTATTTTAGTTCTTTCAAAGATTTCTGTTTCTCTTATCAATCCAGCCATTAATTCTGTAAATCTACTCATACTTCAGCTCATATTTTATTCTTCAGGAAATGTTAATTTCCACCCTCTGTTTTAATCAGAAAAGTCATCTTTTATCCATTCATATAAAACTTTCATTTAAAGCACAGTTTGCCAAGAAGCCTCACAACGCATCTTAATGATAAGTTTCTGATCATTATTCTCTCTTCCGTTTTTTTAACATTCCCCCAGGGAAAACTAACTTGTAAAAGCAGCACAGATTAATTATGGATTTATGCCTTGATTATTAAAGCACCTCAGATTTTATTTTTTTTTACCTCATTATGATCAAAATCTTTTTGGCTGATTGACTTCTTAAAATTCTGACTGAAGTGAAATTAAGCTGTTTGACAAAAACTCTGACCTTTAATATGTAAAAGATGGTGAGAAACGAAGCCAGCCTTTGCATTGCAACAACAAAACTCAAGATTTGTCACCGATTTTCCAAATACTTTCTGATCTATGACCTGCAGGCACCTGCTTAATGAGGCCAAGAGAAACGCCGCTTGACTGGTAGCAGGAAATAAACGGAGCCGTAAAAGAGACAGTATTTAGGTACTTTGATTGCTGAGGCGAGTTCCTGATCCGGCCAATGAGGAGGCGGCGCAGTCAAGAGGAGTGTGACTACTGATTCAGCTCGTACGTCTATCACCTCCTTTCACTTGTCTTCTGCACATAATTCAGGTGTCATCATCATTAACCAATTTTGTAAAAATTATGCTCTTTAGTGTTGAATGTTGTGAAATATATTTAAATACAGTGGAGGGAAGCTTTGCTGCAGCCATGAGACAGAAGACAGTTTAAAGGTTTATAACAAAAGCTAAGTACCATAATAAAATCAGAACTAATGCTTCTTTTGAAAAAAGTGAAGAGGTTAACCTGCTAGATGTATGGCTCCAGATCCTTACATTCAATAATTCAAACATTGCGTGATTATGCAGATGATCTCTTCAGAATACGTTTGATTAATTATCAGTACCTGTTCTCCACAATATGGTCTGTTTTTGCATAATTTGATAAACAGAGATTATTGGGATTAACACAGAAATGATCGGACTTCTGGGTGACTCGCATATAACCACACACAGACACACACGCACGCACGCACATGCACAGAGGAGCGTATACAGTATGTATTAAAAAAAAATAAAGAAAGTAACAAATCTTAATGAGTATAGCATCATGTCAATTAAACTTATGGCACATCCCTGGAAAAAGTCATTTCTAACAGACACTGAGCAGACAGTCCAGCTCCTCCAGGACGACCCGTTGATACGTGCCGTTGCTGGTGGTTTTGTTATGTCTCCCAGCAAAGTCTCACGAGCATGAAGGATATTCTAGGAGACTTCCAGGAGGCCACTGGTGTGAATGTCTCTTACCAAACTATCAGAAAAACACAAACTGTGGAGCTCAGTTGTCATTTGCTAAAGAGGACCAGGATTGACAGGTCTGCCACTGGCGCCCTGTGCTTTTTACAGGTGAGAGCAGATTCATCCTGAACGGGTCTGGAGAAGCTGTGGAGACTATCATGCTCTCTGTAAGGTATGCACACAAGGATTTTGGGGACCATACAAGCTACTGAGGAACAATTTGAACTGCTGCAATGAAATTTCATCAAAGCGGACCAGCTTGCTGGATCATTTTTTTCCACTTTGATTCACAGGGTGTCTTTGAATTCAGCCCTCTGTAAATAATTTAATTTCCATCAAAAGATGTGTCATCCTTTCATTCATTACCCAGTTCATGTCAGTGCAGATATCCAGCAACATTTCTACAACAGAGAAGACTGACGTGCAGGTTTAGAGACCATTTTCCTCCATATCAAATTCAAATACATTTGTTGCATTATAGAGGCAGAAAATATTTTCTTCCCACGAGCATTGAGTTTGCAAAATAAGATTTTACCACAGAGTAGATGATACATGAATGAGCCTGGGCACTTGGTGTGGGTTGGACACGCAGGCCAAATGAGTAGCTACCTCAATCACTCATTTATTTTTTGTCAGTATAAAAATTAATCTTTCTGCTTGTTGGGGATCCGATGACAAAGCCGTTTTAATGGTTGTTTTGACAGCTGGCGAGAGTAAAGGAAGAAGTCATTTGACATTATTAGAAAACAACACCACTCACTTGTGCCACCTTTTTCCACAAGTGGCCCCTTGTCCAATCTGAAGCTGTCAACTCTTCTGTAAACTGCAGGGAGACTTTGGATCAACACGGGGCGGTCTGAGGAAAACATGTCACTCTGCTGTACCGATGGTGATTTACTGAACGCTCTGCCTCTCAGAGATAGATTTCAGAGTAACAGAAACAGGTTGAAAAGACTGGTATTAATATCTGTCAAGCTCCCACTAATTCAGAACAGAATGGAAAACAACAGACTTGTGTGTAAAGGTGGGTTTCAACTACAGATGTGAACCTTGAGAACAACTGGAGCTTCCAAACGCCTGAAAACAGGGTGGAACATAGAAGTGCTAAAACCTGAATCTCCAATAAGATCATATGTAGATGCTCTTCCTGCTGGATGATCACAGATAAGCACAGAAGAAGAAGAAAAAAACAGTTTATGACCAAAATATCACAAAAAAACAAAATAAATGGAGTCACTGATCTGATGGCAGAGAACTGGCAGTGCATAAATGACAAGCTCTTGATTACTAACGGGTTGCAGCTCGCGCAGCTCCTGTAATTAAGAACAGACACGCAGGCAGGATAGAAGCAAACAAAACGAGAAGTGGTGTCAGAGGCTGATGTGATGCTCCAGTTGAAAGGGAACAATTACATTTCAGTGTCAGTTCAGGGCACTTTGCATAGACAAAGGAGAACATTTCCTTTGAGTGTACAACTGGCAAGTGTACGGAGAAAAAAGAATCCTCTTTTTAAAAAAGCACATTTGCATTGTTTCTAGCCAATGCCACACTGTGATCTGAGATATGAGTTGTTTTGTAGCTTTTCTGTCTGTAGCGTCATCAGGGATAATTGTGAAAAGGCAATAAAAAATTCCTTCATCAGATTTAAGTACTGTTTTGGCAAGGTTTTTGTAGTTGTTTTAGACGAAGGATACTATTATATTTATAAGCATGGATAAATTGCCCTCACAGGCATTCAAGCTATTTTAAGTTCTGGGGCAACTCTGAAATATTTTTTTTTTCAAGTAATCCAAAAATGAAATAAGAAAAAAAAAAGAACATGAAAGCAAGAAAGAAAAAAAAACATCTCCAGATGATAACAATTAATGTGAAGCAACTCCAAATATCAGTGATTTGGTTATAATAATATAGCTGAGTGAATGTGTTTTTGTGTATATTTTTTATGTTAATGTCCCTCCCTCTGATTGCACTCCTCCGCTGGACCTCATTAAGCTAAAAATGCACCAAAGGATCTTTTTGCAAAAAATGAAACCTCGCAGCGCTTCAGTGCATAAACTCCACTGCAGCTCTGAAAAAAGAAAATGACTAATCTTTCTGTTAAAGTGCACCATTATCTGTCGATATAAAGTAGTAGGTTATTAGCAGTTTTAGCTTTAAAATGCTGATGATTAATATCGTGTTTGTGACTTTAACGATGTCCACATTATTTTGGTCCTTTCTGGTTCTTTACTGTCTTAAATGCTCATTTGGAACCCAGTTATTTTCTTTGAGTCCCAGTTAGTTTTAATTGAGGAACAAACAGAAAAAAAATATTTCTTGTGTTTTCCTCTGAATCATTCTGAATTACTGCATTTGCATTGTGTTTTAGGATTATACTTGAAATTTCCAGGACCCCCCACCCCCACCCCCACCAGAGGCTGTTGTTGACGAGCTTTTGAGGAAATAAAGGCCACAGTAAGAGGCTTATTAGGTGAATTTGCTTCTCCTCTGAGTCCCAGCATCCAGCACTGCAATAAACTTCAAACCTTCCAGTCGGTTCCCTTCTCAAGTCTTCTTGTACTTTATGCATTGGCCTCTGTGTATTTGAATCAGTTAACTTGTATTTGTGTAAATCTGTGCATTTATATCCCCCACTCGTGTTTCATGTGAATATATTTCTGTTTGTTTTTTTTAACCTCAAGATAATGAGCGTTGCTGCTGTTCTGTCATAAGCAGGAATATGGAATACAATGTCTGGTAAATGTAATGCCATGTAATATATTCTCCCACAGGAAAAAAATAAGTAAAGACATGCTAATGCAGGCCTATTATTTCCTATTAAGTGCACATTTTCGTGCAGAAGGTAAAAATGACAGACAGGAAAAATGTTCCTTGGTGGAGCAGATGTGTTGAGCCTGAGAGCGAGGATGATTGTGAAGTATCTTTAGTCATGTTGCCTGCAGATGGATGGAAAATTAAAGGAAAAAAGCAACTGAAAGTTTGTCTTCTCGCTGGTCATACTTGTACACTTCGGACACAAAGAGCATGCATTTCCTCTCAAATTCCAGATATTATTGGACCGAATGGATTAAATTGTGACGAACAGAGACAAACAGAAAGTCATTTTGTGGGCGTTTGTGATGCAGAAGCTCCTCTTGCTGTGGCGCTAGAGTGAATCTAGTAATGACAACAGAAGCTGTAGTAACTAGTAAGCACTTTGGTCACAGTTGCTGCACAGGGAAGCAACGTTTCAGGCTAAGAGTGTAAACAGGAAACTCAAAAAACATTTCTGGCTCATAATAACTATGGCAAAAAATGTCCCAGAACCTAAACAAGCACACTGTTTTATAATCCCAAACATGTTTCCCTATTTGCTTTTCTAGTCTTGTTGGCCACTTAGAGTGGTTTTACACGTCATCCATCTACACCCATCCACGTCTCTCAGACTACAGAGGCCTGGGTAGAATTTTTTTAACTCTAAACCGTGCTTTATTTCCCCCTGTCAAACACAACAATGAATGCTTAGGATGCAGAGTGAGGTTCAGAAGAACAGTTCAACATGTAGACTGCAAGGCTGGCATCAGTCTGGATTATGGCAGCATTGCTCCTAAAAAACAGGAGAGATGAAAAGAAAGTGAAGGATTTCTAGAGTAGAATAAAAACAGGGTTCTGGTACATTCTGCAGTAGATAAAATATGTGATAGGTGAAGGTGCCAGGACTGAGTATGAAAGGAGCGTCTGTGAAAAAGCTTAGCTTCTCCAAGTTCAATTTATAAGCATTGTTTTTCCATTTTTGGCATCCAGCTGCAAATAAAGGATTAGTTCAGAGCCAGGAAAACTGATGCTGATGATAAAGAAACTCAACAAAAAGGAATAATCCAAGTACAACTAACTACCAAAAAAGACTTAACAAGGAATGGACATCGAATCCAGCCAGCAGCAAAAGAAGAATACGTTTCTGTTAGGATCTGAGCCTTCTCCCCTCCAGGAAGGCGTGTATCATCTACGCATCACTTTCTGTATCTATTTTTGTATTATAGGTATGGTGTAAAGGTCTCAGAAATTAATTTTATCAGATACGAAACTGTCAGCATTATAGGGTTAAAGGTATTTGTTTGGCATTAGTTTTGTTGCAATAAACAGTTAACATCATCCATCCATTATCTATACCCGTTTAATCCGTCTCCGGGTCACGGGGGTCTGTCGGAGCCTATCCCGACGCATAGTAGGCGAAAGGCAGCGGTACACCCTGGACAGGTCGCCAGTCTATCGCAGGGCCACATACAAAGACAAACAATCATGCGCACTCACATTCACACCTATGGGCAATTTAGTGTGATCAATTAACCTTCATGCATGTTTTTGGACCATTCACTCTTTGAATAAAAGTAAATCAATTTTACTGATCTACTTAATACTACTGTGTCACTTTTAAAATAAAGTTGATGAAAGCTCTAGTATTTGAGCAGACCGGTCCAAAGTTTTATGATACTGAAATAAATGGATACTTCACAATATTAGGTACTGATGCATTTTTTCATGCTCACCACAACACGAAAACTGCCCTTGTCAAGGTGTTCAATGACATCCACATAAATACAGACTGTGGAAGAACCACCGTGCTGCTATTATTGGACCTAAGGGCAGTATTTGACACCATTGACCATGGTATATTACTGGAGCAACTGAAGAACTGGGTCAGACTTTCTGGCATAATACTTGACTCTTGACTCTTGAATACTTGAGTCTTACTTACAGAACAAGGACTACTTTGTGTCAATTGGTAACTTTACATCTGAATTGGCAAAAAAAAACATGTGGAGTTCCCCAAGGTTCTATCCTAGGACCCCTTCTACTTAACATCTACATGCTTCCTCTAGCTCATATAATAAAAAAAAAAAACAAGATAAGTTACCATAAATATGCAGATGACACACAACTTGACATTACAATGTGTCCAGTTGAAAATGAGCCTATACAAGCATTTTTTTCCCATTCCATTAAGTAGAACAAATCAATGAGGGGATATGCTATAATTTAAATAATAAAAGTAGTTGCTTTTGGAGTGGAGAGTCAGCACACAGCCACTGATAAGGTCCTAAATCTGGGCGTAGTCATAGACTCAGATCTGAACATCCAGAGACATATTAGGACAATTACAAAGTTGGCCTTCTTTCACCTGAAGAACATCTCCAGGATTAAAGGACTAATGTCTCAGCAGGATCTTGAGAAAGTCATCCATAATTTAATTGATTTCCGCAAGTCTCTTGACAGGTCTGCCTAAAGAGTCAATGAGACAGCTGCAGCTGATCCAGAACTCTGCTGACTAAACACTCACTAGAGCTAAGAAGGTTGACCACATCACTCCAGTTCTGAGGTCTGAGGTTAAAAAATGATCACGGTCAAGGTTCAGGTCGGCTCGGTGTCCCCATAATCAGAACCAAACATGGAGAAGCAGCATTCAGCTTTATTGCTCCACAGATCTGGAAAAGAAAACTTCCAGAAAACTGCAGGAATGCTGAAACCCTCAGTTCCTTAACATCAAGGTTAAAAACTAATTTGTTTACAGCTGCCTTTGACTGAATTATTCCGACCATTCTGAATTCAGCTTAAGTTTAACTATTTTATTTTTTTTGTCTTTATTTATTATGTTTTCTTTATGTAAAGCACCTTGAATTGTTTTGTTGCTGAAATGTATTATAAAATCAAATAAACTTCCCCTCCATGATTTATACGGTAAAAAGATGTGTACATGCCTAAATACATAAACTCCCTGTTTGTGAGATAATTTGTTTTTTATGAAAGTTAGAAAAAAAAAAAGGACTCACCACTGTTCACTTGCTCAGTCCATGAATGAAAGTCAGTAGATAACATTATACTGCTTCAGGAGAAATTATTACATGTCCTGAATGTAAACCTGAATGTAAACCGCCTCGTTCTGTATTCTCAAACTGAAGCCTGCACAGACTGAGATGGTGCTTGGATCCCGTGGGACCCTCCAGATGGGACAGCTCGTGCCATACTGAGGGCCCTCACATCCAGACGGTAAAATGTCACAAAAATATCAGGGGAGACCCAGTTGGCTTCGGAGCAGATACTCCTCAGCGATACACCACTGAGCTACAGCAAAGAAAAGGCCAAACTGCCCCCAACTCAAGTGCCGTCACAGACAGAATAATGCCACTGTTGCCATTAGTCAGACACGGGTTCAATATTTTATTCCCCTGCTTTTCATCCTAAGACTATAAAAAAGCAGAGTTGTGTATTCATTGGAAGATAGAGAATAAATTTATTGGGAACAACAAAGCCGCAGGCCCTTAATATTTAGTTATTAACAGTAACAGAAGCTTGCTCTTTGCAGTCGGTCTGCAGCTTTAAAGCGGTGTTAAATAATCTATGACCTTTATAGCACCAATAGGAATTGCAACCAATTTGGCAGAACTTATCTCCTGCAAGTCTCTGGCCCATAACCAGCCCCCTCCACCCCCACCCTCCATGTGATGCCAGCCTGAAACTGACACAAACTACAAAGCAGCAATATCTAAAAGAGGACGAATTAACTCCCTAATGAGAATAAAAATCCAGCGCAAATGTCTTTTTTGATGAGGTAACACATCAGGATCCAAAATGCTGGAATCATAACGGGAACGTCTGTTGAGTGTGTCTTTTATTTAGCACCCAACAGGACTAAGTGATGTCCTAAATTCATGCTTTTTGTAAGATTGTAAACAGCGTTGTATGAACTAGATACAACACATCACAGGGTGATGGGTTTTAGATTTGAAAGAACAAAAGTGCATTTTGTTTCATCTGTACCTTTTAAACATCAAACTGACACTCGTTCATTTTCAGGTATTTTCACCTGTCAAAATAAAACGTGTTTACATCCAAAAGTAGACTGATCAGATACTTCCGATTCAAACAAGCCACAGATTCACATCATGATTCAAAGTTCATGACTAAGTGTTAATTGTTTAACAAAGCGCAAGATCTTGATGACATTCACAGATTAAAGTCTGAATTCACTTCACAAAACACAGGCGTCAGGGTGTCATTTTTGAATTACTGCACATGACGTGGTAATACTAGTCACTTGTGAAGAGGGCGTCAGTTGTTTTAAATGACTCCTGTGTCAGCTTCAGAGTGGAGGCATGAAGACATGGAAGACTGCGATTAAGCCGAGCATCTGACCACAAGAGGCGCAGGGTCACAAGCGAAGTCAGCCCAAAGACGATAGATCTCAATGGACTGGATGTGCATTTCACAATAATAACATTCCTGATGTATTTGCACATTTTTGGGGACTGCTTGTGAATGGTTAGCTGACAACGTAAAATACTCCGGGACCAGGATTATGTATGTGGTCAGATTCAGCTTCATCGCAGCCTTCCAGGTCCTCGTAGCGCCGCTCTGAAGCCACAACAAAATCCACCTATCTATTTTTCTTTTCTTCCGATTTTTTAGTGAGATTGAAAATGCCCAGGTCTTTAACTTGAAATTATTTATAAGTCTCTCTCAAGAGACGGTTTCCATGACTATGATAAAATACAGTGCTTTGTATGTAATCTCTCACTCATTGTGTAATTTTTTGGTTTGTTTTTTCTGCTTGACGCCAAGACAAAGCTAAGGTTTCGCTGGCTCCAGAAAGAAATGAAATCTACTTTCATCCCTGGTTGGGAGCACAAAGTTTGCTGATGGCTGCAAATTGGAATCACTCGGTACAAGATGCTCCTCACATCTGATTCATGCCTGTAGTTTGTCAAACTCGGATAACCTGGACTCAGTTTAACCCTTACAGTTGTCTGAGTGTTCTGATTTTATGGATTACATTTTTAACGCTTTTGTCAAAATCTACAAACTGAACATAGTTTCTGCACAAATGTGCAGAAACATTTTTAAACACATTAACAGTCAGTGATAAATCCAGTGAGCTGAGTGAACCAAAAACAAATAATTTAACATACGAACCAGTGAACATTACATTAAAACATCTTTGTTACTGAACAGTCAGGAGCTCATCCCTGCAGTGTTTGATGTAATCTTCCTCATTATCTAACAAGTTAATTACAAGATAATTATTTCAAAAGAGCTGCTGTTGCCGCATCACCTTTACAAATCTGTGAAATTGAGAAAAGGGCTGCAGCTCTGAGAATAGTAATTATAACTGTCTCTGTTTGCAAAGATGAGAAAGAAATGGAGTAAAAGTGGTGCTTCTTTTATTAAAAGAGTGTCTATACTGCAAAAAGCAAAAAAGAAATCTCTAAAATTAACAAATCACAAAAAATGCAACATGATATTCACAGAAAAGTTTAAATGAGTGTAAAAATAACAACCTACATTTTTAAACTCAGACTGAGTCATTAATGACATCTGAGCAGGTGCAGGTCGTCCTTGTCGTCTGCTGTGCTCCAGCAGTCTGACATGGTCACTGACCAGCCTAGCTGTTACCATCAGAACGAACCGGCTGATGAGGATTCATTACGATGAATTTTGTGCAAACACCGCGGGCAGTATGCTGTCTGATAGAGTTTGGGGAGGGCTTGTGTGTGACTAATTTAATGAGACACTAACTGACAGAAATGCTTAGAAACAGTTTATTAGTGCAGCTGTCGCCTCTTCAGATGTGCAGAGCGGTGTTGAGCTCAACGTTCCTCGTCAGAAATCCAACTTGGAGGACAGTTCTGGTTGAACTTCTCACGGTGAACTCAGAAATGTATTCTTGAAGTTCATTTTAAAGAACAGAGCATCCAAACTGTGAATGTTTGAGTTTTTAACCACCACTTTAGAGTCTCCTGTATACCTGAGGAGAGTGAGGCATCTGGTACACACCACCTTAGTAACTGGCTAAACATTATTATAAGTTGCAAAACGAAGCCAAAGAGGAGATTTCTAAGTGTGGCAGTTGGTTGGTGTGCCAGGAAAATATGCAGAAGAAAGGGCAAGACGGAAACAGGTGATCTGGTGTGAGAACTCCTGAAGCGAAAAGCTGAAAGAAGAAGATTGTCATGAGGTCAAGATGAACCAGGCTCTCGCTGACTGAGCTCCAGGAACAGAACAATCCCTGCATCTGGACCACGTGTGGACCCTGCTTCTGTGAAATCACAGTCTGGCCAGAGGCAGCCCACCCACTGAGGAAAACGTAGAGACGGCTTTTTGTTTTGGCTGCAAGGGGAATTTAATATAGTATTTCAAGTCGCAAAAATAACAGTAAACAGGTTGGTAAAAGGTAAAAGGCATTCAGCTACAGGACGTGTATTCACGAATCGTGTTTTAGCCGGTGTGAGGTTGAAACCTCCCGAAACTCTTTTACAATAAGCCTTCTGTACTTCATTCAGCCCTCGAAGATTTTAAAACATTAAGTTGAGCCAAGCCCCGAAAAAGCTTGAATTTTCACCAAAAGCTTTTGAATTTTTAAGTTAAATTAATGTCACATATGATGGCCTGTGCAATGACTGTATGATGCTAGTAGAGGTGCACAAATCAGATAAAATCTTTCCCGACAGTCGAGGCATTGTTTTTTTGTTTTTTTAATCACATTTAATCGGTTTAGAAAAGTGAGCATTAACACCAGAGTGGGGATGTTGAGGGTGGGGTCGGTGGTCAAGGACAAATTCCTAAAGACAATAGACAAAATACGTGTTATTACCCATAAAACTGTGTTTCTAATTTTTTTATATTTTTGAGTGGCAGTCATGTCAAATTGGTCTGCAAAACCCAAAATGGGAGCTTTTACAGCTTTATCAACTGAGCCTGTTTTCCACCTTTGTAACTGTTTTTATTAATCACTTTGAGGGTTATTAAATTCTTTTTCCAATAATTATTTGTGCTGATAGTGTCTGCTATTTGTCTTCTTGGAAATGTTTCTTGAGCTTAAGCCTTTCTTCAAAAAGATACTATTGATAAGACTGCCCGTGCATTAAAACATTTATAAATAACATTGTGAGAAAAAGTAGATAAAAAATTCTGTGAAAAATGTAATTAATGTATAAGCTTCATCTATGTTTTGAATATCTTACAAACATTAAAACTCTAACTAATAAGGACACACTGTCTCTAAAAGCTCTCCAGATCTTGGGTCCCTAAAGTCTTGTTATGTTGACAAAAGATCTTTTTTTTTTTTTTTTTTTTTTTAGCCCATTAGGGCTTGTAGTTGTGCAACTGTTAATAGAAGCCTGTCTTTGGTCGAATCGATGGCCTCGCCAGCTTCACCTGGCTGTACGCATCATCAAACAACAGTCCTTCAACATCGGGAATCCAATGACCACAGTGGAGGAGGACCAGTGGACCAGAACCGGTCCGTCCTACCATCAGGAATAGAGCAGTTTCTATGGAGCTAAAACGAGCTCCACATGTTTCCAGTATAAAATTCAGTCTAACACGGTGGTAAAAACACTGTGGGCAGTGCGTTCAAAAATTAGACCTAATGGCAAGTTTAAAAGCTGAGTCATTTGTTCTGCTTTAGCTGCATTGAATTTGTGATTTCAGTCACATGACATATTCCCTACTGCACAGTTTTATCAGCTAAAGTTTTAAAAATATCTGCAGCTGAGATTTCTGCTCATTAGTCTACGTGGGATTACATTTGCACAACACTCCAACACTACCGGACACCAGAGACAGACCGATGAAGAACACAGAAACAGATTCACTCTTTCTGTTGCTATTTATTACCTACGGCTGTGTAATCAGTGGATTATTTGTTCTCTGCTACTTTCATTTTGGAATAGCAGTATTATCTGTGTGGACTGAGAGGAGAGAGGAGAGTGCTAGATGCTCTAGTAAGTTATGATCAGAGAATAAACTGCGTTTAAATTATGTCAGTTAAGGGCTCCATACGTAAACTCACAGACTATTTATTTTGTTATTGCAGCAAAGCATCAGAGTGTAAACGATGCTTCAAGGATGTCTGGCCTGGTTAATTGTATGATTAAAAGAAAAAAGAATAGAAGAGAGAAGCACGTCTTTACCCACCTGAACTTATAGATTAGGAAGCTTTACGCTCTGAAGCTGATCAGCTTCTGCAGCAACATGAGTCAACGCCTCCTGGTCCTCACAGCTCTTCTGTGACTCGTTTTCAGGAACGGAGAAGGCGTATCAAAGAGCGGCGGCAGCACAGAAGGGCGTCTTCGTTGTTTCACAGGGGTTGCTTATGCAGTCACCTGCAACGAGTCCGAGGCCCCGGGATGCCCGGGCCTAAACGATACTGGAGGTTGCACAACCGTACAGTAACAGTGTGACTGAAAAACGATCAGAGATGATCTAACCACTGGAAAAGTGGGGCTCAAAATGCAGAGCTCTTTCACAGACACAGAGATTGATACAGCCATTACTCAAATTATAATGTTGTGATACTGATTTGTCCACGTGAAGGACGTGTGCTGAACAACTCTGAGGGTGTTAATCTTCAAGAGGAGCTCTGCAAATACTCAGTCGTGAGGAACACTGGACACTTGTGGTGGGAAAGATGGCAGTACCAATCCAAAGACGGCCCGCCTTCAATCGAGCATTAAAAGGGGACAGATTATATGTAAAACAAGGAACAAATGTGTTGTGTAACAGTATGTAGCTTAAACTTCAAAGTTGTGGTTATAAAGAAAAAGCTATAAGAAAATGCTCCTTTTTTTTATCTTATTAAACAACAACAGATTTTGCCAGGAGACTATGGTCCAGTGTGAGTCTTATTAACGTTCAGTGTTTATGTTTAATTAAACTGATGACAATTTTAAATGCGTGTTGTCGTGGTGAGTGAAGATTGACAGAAAAAGGTCTAGAGTCACAATTCCACAACCACGAGGGAAATGTTTTTATATTTATTCATGCTGTGACCATCTAGTACACTACCAGTTGATGTCCAAACTTGGTCCACTTGGTATTGAGAAACGGGTTGTTCCACTTGGAAAATGGCTCCAGCAGTTCTGGCGTATTTTACGTTTAAGTGCTTCAGAAAAGTGACCAATAACACCAGAGTGGGGTTGAGGGTCGAGGACGTTGTCAAAGGTAAAAACCGTGAAAACAGAAACCCTGCTGCCTTATCCATAAAACCAGGTTGTTGTTTTGTTTTCAGTCACAGTCAGGTCAAACTAGTCTAAAAAGCATAATATGGGATCTTTGAAGGCGGTTTTCACCCTTGTAACTGTTTTTATTAATCTCTTTGAGGTTTAAATTGTTTTTTAAATCTTTTTTGTGCTGTTTCTGTCTGCTAATTGTGATCTAACAAATGTTTCTCAAGCTCAAATCTGACTTTAAAAAGATAATATTAATGAATGCTTGTGCATTTAAATGTTTATAAAGAACATTGTTAGCAAAAAAGTAGATAAAAATAATTTAGTGATAACACGTGGAAAATTTAATGAATGTTGAAGCTTCTGAACAGAGATTACAGCTTCGTACTAAGAAGCTCTCCCGTTCTTGGGTTCTGCAGTCCCTAAAGTCTTGTTACTTTAACAAAAAAAAAAGATTTTTAGTCCATTAAGGCTCGAGGCTTGTAGTTGTGTAACTGTTGATAGAAGCCGGCGTTTGGGCGAATCGATGGTCTCGCCAGCTTCACCTGGTTGTACGCATCATCAAACGACAGCCCTTCCCTCAGCATCAGGTATCCGATCACAATGGAGGAGGAACGTGACACACCGGCATTACAGTGGACCAGAACCACGCCGTCCTACATTCAGAGTGTGGAGCAGGAAAAAACATGAATTAAACTTTGAATGACACCCTCCATATGTTTCCAGCATAAGATTCAAACTAACAATATGGTCAAATATGATGAAAATTCGGCCTAATGGCAAGTTTCAAAGCAAAATCATTTGTTCTGTTTTGGCTGCATTAAAGTTGCGATTTCAGCCACGTTGCATTTTCCCAGCTGCACGGTTTTATCGGCTTAGGTTTTAAAAGTATCTGAGATTTCTGCCGCCTCTCCAATAGAGACAGAATGTGCCAGAGACAGTTTCAGGGTGACTTTGGGTATTTCACAGATCCTGCTGCATTTTTAAAGAGAGTACGGTCAAAAGAAAATATCATCCTTTTATGAAAAAGTAATTTGACCAACAAAAACAGGAAACGTCAGATTTCCTCAGCTGTACTGAGCTTGTGTCAGCTGTCTCTAATGCAGCAAGAAACCATTAAAGTTAAGTGAGTTAAACTGTTATTGTATCGTTTGAAAATGATCATCACATCCTATTGGTTGACTTCTGTGTGTCCTATGATGATGAGAAGTTCTGCTAAATCACAGCTTGAAGTGCCCTTTCTCCGACTTTTGCCTGTCTGGATGTTATTTCTAGATTTCAGAAATCCTGGAAAGCAGAACTGCTCAGGAGTAAAAGCTGAAACAGAAGAAATTCCCAAAAGTCTCTCCAAATCTCCCAAATCATTAATATTAATTTTCATTTAATCATTTTACTGCTAAAAGGGGCTGACTGGAAAATATTTTCCAAGTCGACATCTGTGGAGAATCCATGAAGGCTCACAGGTCAGCTTTTTTTCACGTTTGTCACTTTTGCTCAACGTGGAGCCTCTCATCACAGGATAAACTCGCTTTTCAGTTGGAAATGGAGCGGAACTGAAACTCTTAAGCACATTTTTGATTTTCTGTGTCAATCAATACCCATTGAGGGACGAGAGATTCAAACTGGCTTGCTGGAATTGACATATTATCGCTGTTGTTTGTTCGTTCCTTTTAAAATATAAACCAATCAATCATTTCCTCTGGGTATAATACAATCTAATCTAATGGAGCATAAACAGAACAAACAGATAACGATTATAGTCTTTTCTATATTTCTGTCCCTCCAAAAGGCTCATCTTCTCACTCGTAGTCAGTGCTGGTCTTGGCATTCAAAAGAGTTACACATCACGTCTTGTTTTGCTTCTTTAGGGAACTTCTGCAGCCTGGAAATGATCTCGGCTAGATAATCCATCACAGCAAACACAGAGACTTAATTTGGTTTTGTCAGAGTTTCTTGTTTTGCTGTTATTCTATTGTGCTCCAGTTGAGTGTTTTCATATCAGTGCTCACATCACATTATGTTCTGCTTACAGTCAATCTCCTGACACGCACACAAAAACACACACATGGGAAGAGCTGCAAGTCTGTGCCAGGAAATGATGCTTAAAGGAACTGCATTTATCTCATAAAAAAAAAAAAGACTGAAGGTAAAACTGAGTGTGAGCATTGAAAATGTTTTGACTTTGCTTTAGAATTTACCTTCTGTCTTTTAATATGCAATCAGACCTCTGTTCTCACCTTTGCACCGAGTCGCAGATAAATGGCGACCATAAGATGTGCGTTAATGCATCACAATGATGCAGCGGAGCAGCTGTGTGTGCATTGTGACACCTTTAAATTAGCCGACAGCTATGAAGGAAGGCATTTTCAGGATGCACAAACCTCCTGGAAAAGGTGAAGGCAGAAGTGTTTCAATTGATTTCATACCTTTTCTCATTTGGAGAACCGTCACTTACTGGTGTGTGTGTGTGTGTGTGTGTGTGTGTGTGTGTGTGTGTGTGTGTGTGTGTGTGTGTGTGTGTGTGTGTGTGTGTGTGTGTGTGTGTGTGTGTCTGTAGGGGTCAGTTAAAGTAGAAGTTGCAGCATGCTGCTGCCACGCATTTGCATCTCGTTATTTTCCTACACATTTTAAAGGTCGGGTAAGTGATTCTACGTGATTTTCCACCACATTTAGTAAAAATCTCCTCATGAGTTCACCCTAAAAAAAATTAAATCTGGTCTTCATACACAGCTGTGTCGCTGTAAAGTAGAAGAACAAACAGAGGGGGGGGGGCAGCCTGTCAATCAAACCATAACAACTGTTGTTGTTCTCATACAAAAACCCCTTATTCTGCTTTTATAAAACGTTTACAAAGATTATAACAAAACAAAGTGACCCATTGTTGTGGTGGCTAACTAATTTTAGTCGTAACAAAAAAAAGAAAAAATGCAGTATTTTGTGGAAGTTAGAAAGGATCAAGTCGTTTCACTGCTCTGCGTCTTTGTACTGGTGTCAGAGCTGCAGCCCTAAACAGACATTTTCACATGTCAACTGACTTGAATCAAAGCCGCGGAAATGAAAGAGGCCTTTTTGATCGTTGAAGAAAAAAAGAAACCTGGAGGAGTTTAAATGTAACAGATTATATTAGCTGACCCTTGTTTTAGTATTTTGTGTTCCTTCATTTTGGCTCCGCCTCCATCGATCCATTTGATTTGCCCGGCTCTCCCTCTTTTCATTCTGTCCGACATCAGGAGAGGTGAGGATCACATTTCTCCAGCTATTTCTTTTTTTATGTACATTTTGTTTGCTATCTTTTGGTAATTTAACATATATTATGTTGTTTATTAGTTGTGGAGGATCCAGGATGGTGTTATAAAAAAAAAAAAAAACTGCGGTTCTGTTCACATTATAAAGGGTGAATGTTCCTCGTCAGTTATTTTTATATTTTTAACACATCGCAGAGGCTAGTTACATCAATGCCGGATGCTTTTTTTGATCATAGTGTGTCATATTTTAGATGCGATGGCATGCAAATGTTGATGTTTCTGTCACTATTATTAAGTAAATGAGTAAAAGAAAAAAGAGTGGTATACTTTGTGAAAAAGAAAGTGGATAGAAAGATCAGGGGTCAGGATGTGGAGGTCAAGCAGAGATTCTGGAAAAACACAAAAGCTTCCTAAAAGTTCTGCTGAGAAGACTGCTGCTCTTTGTCTATTAAAGGACTTCAGGAAAATTTAGTTTACGTCTAGACTCTGTGTTGGTGTCCTGTTGCACACCCGCAAAACATGACCTTCATGGTGGAGCCATGAGAGAAAATCCTTTTATGAATCAAAAATTCAGCGAGGCTGGACTGAAGCACCAAAGCAAACCCAAATCCTGATGCTTCCGCCACTACACCATTCTTCCCAAACAATTTATCTTTTATTCCATCAAAACCTTTTGCCTGTAAAGTTGTAATACCAAACATTTGGTTTGTCTGTTATTGTAATTCAGATGGAGTTCTGATCCTATTTTATGGAAAATTAATGCAGGAAACTGAGTTTTACATGTCAGAGTTGACTGGTGGCAGAAGAAAAAAAAATTAGATATGTCAGACTGTTCTCTTTACTTGATGAATTTTGAATGGTGAAGAAAAAAAGACTATATAAAAAAGTGATATTCTTTGGTTTTCCTTTAAAGTCATGAGTTTTGAATCCTACGCACATGTCACCGAGATTTTATGATGTGCAAGAACTTATTTGAAATTAACACCTGGGGGATTTTTCTTCCCTTTCTTGCCTGAAAGCCTTTCTGTTTAATTTAAGATCAAATATTCCTCAACATCTGTCATCAGTGTGTAGAAGGGGATCACGGTGTTTTGTGTGTGAGTGTGTGCACATATGTATACCTGTTTTTGAGCCTGATCTATGAAAGAGCTGCACTCCTCCAGATATGAGGTGATCTGAGTTTCCGGGAGGTCCAGGATCTCCAGCGTCTTACAGACCATCTGATCTGGGAGCAGGTTAGTGACTCCGTACGCCACATTTAGCACATGAGACACCTGACAGGGAAGAGAGGAGACGAGAGGTGGGGGCGCACGAGCATGAAAACTCCTTGAACCCGGGGCACAGACTGGCGTTAAATGCTCTTTTTGCTGTGGCGAGAGACAAAAGTGATATTCTGTCAGCCATATTGATGACATGACAGAAGCCCAACGTGACAAAGAGGGGACACGGAGACAGAGTGGAAAAGAAAGAAAAGAGGGGAAAGACATTCAAAGGGAGAGAGTGGGGGTGGGCAGGAAAGAAGACAGATGGCTCCAATTCATTTTCCAGTATCTGTCTGCTCTCACTTAAATTTAGCCATCCTCGGAGGGCTACATTTTCTCCTCTGTTACATCTTAGCCTCATGCTAATGTGCTTTTAGACTGCTCGTATCATCTAACATCCTCTCCCACATGTTCAGGGATACGTTAGATTCCACGCTATACTTGTATTACCGACAACAAATCCCACTCAAGGCCAAAACCAACAATAAACCCTTCCTGTTGACTAGTACAAAAACAAAAAAAAACAATTCAAATAAAAA
This sequence comes from Xenentodon cancila, assembly GCA_014839995.1. Lineage (NCBI taxonomy): Eukaryota > Metazoa > Chordata > Actinopteri > Beloniformes > Belonidae > Xenentodon > Xenentodon cancila. The sequence continues at coordinate 4,517,242 of CM026208.1, forward strand.
CACTCACAGTTTACTTTGACTCAACTGAACACAAACCATCCCATCTGTACAAATACGCCACCAAATATATGTTAATCCGCAGCTCAAAATAGTCCAAAAGATGCACCAATCTCCACTTTAGGGAATCACTGACCCTTTTAAAAAAATTAAACGTCGTGTTTGCCAGCTACTTTTTAAAAATTCACATAAAGTAATCAGATGCAAGAACATATTTATATATATATAAACTGTGTTTATGGGGTTGTGCCTAACATGATGTGATGCCACTGGGTATTAAAGACCACCACTTTGGCAACATTTGTTTCTTCATTTCTGAGCATTATGAGGTTCATGTGTGTCTTTTTATGCTTAAAATTGCAGGAAAAGAGTTTTGGGTAGATTACATGGTGATACCTGCACAGTCAGTGGCAATCACATGGAAACCAGCAAAAGTTGTGTCGTAATCATATGTGACGTGACCTGGCGCGCTACAAAGTGTCACATGACTCCAGGCCACGAGGCCAGTATCTGGCCCAGCAATGGGAAAAACCCCAATTTGGATGTAGTTTAAAAAAAAAAAAAAAGGCTGATGGCTCACTGAGCATTAAACTGTGACATAAAGCAGAGACTGTCAGGAAATCAGGCATCTCATGTAAGGAGTCGGAAGAAAATTAACTTAGTTCAAGGCCTGTAAGGGCTCAGTTAGAGCAAAGGAAAATATAAACATATGATCCAAATATAGCTTAGACAGATGTAAATGTGGGTTTTTACACATGAATCTATTGAACTTTTACTGACAAAGGAAAAAAACCCTAATCACATCATCTACTTAACATTTGCAACACTTGACACCGTTATAGTTGGTGCAGGACCTGAAAGTGAAGTAGAATGAAAAGAAAAACTTTATTAAAGTCGGAGTAAATTACCTGAAGGCTTTATACATACTCGGGTAATTACATTTTTGCTTCTGTAACTCTTGAATCACAGAGGTACTCACGCTTTAGTCTGTCTTCAAGCTCCACGTTGGATTTCACTTTCAGAACCTGCAAGCGACCTGGCCGCAACAATCTGCGCTCTGATTGGACACTTTTATTTGTAATTGGATTTTTACAATCCAGTTACTTTGAGCTATAAATTCAGTCAAAATTGACGTGTAATTTTAGAATTATGAACAGTGTGAAAACACTAAGCACCAAGGTTTATATAGTTTTCTACTTTTTCTACTTTGTGTTTACAAAAGTTCTTACTTGCCTCATATATCTTCACAGTTTGACTTTAAAAATACAAACCTTTCCTACATGCACACAAATCTGTTTCTACTCGAGCATGTCTGTGAATTTCTCAGGCAGATTTCTTTAACAGGATGCCAGAGCAACAGTCTGAACTACAAATTGCTAACATTAATTGCACCCTCAAAGGCACTTTAAAGGGTAAATTTGACCCAACATCCATCTCAGATAGAAACATGTTGCAAAGGCAGAATATTAACGTTCACATTCTGTTTGTTTTTTTCAGGGCTTGTTTTGGTCTGACCCGTTGCTGCGTTCATAACGTCATATGTTAACGCTCTTACCCATCGGCCAACCTGCATGGAGATCTGCAGAATGAGACATTCAACTGAGCTTGCTGCAGGGGCCATGCCTCCGCTCTCAGCTTCGCCTTATGCTGGTGTCTGGGGGAGGGAACGTCATAAGCAGTGTGCACACAAGCAGAAGGTCCACAAGAGGTCCTAAGTTAAAAATAAACTCTAGCCAGCTTGTTCTCTGGTCCACGCTGCTCTCCAGGAGCTTCGGTCTTCAATGCGTTTATTTTTTATTAATTCATAGAACCCATAGAATGGATTTACTCTTTAGCTGTAATTCTTCTGGCTCTCATGTAAGACTTAGGCAGACATGAATATATAACTGTTCATAACTGTTTCTCTTTCAGTGATATTTGTATGACTTCATGGCGTTGCATCGATACGTTTGTACACGTTTTATTTTTCACAGATGTATACAGTTTTACATCTGGTGCTGCAGTTGCTTTATCAAACTGTGTCTCTTTGTATCTGGTTGAGATTTTTTATTTTGCTGAGCTTTTACCAATTTAAACTGTGATTTAGAGAAAAAAAACGTCCATGCTGGTTTGGATGCCAATCTGCCTGGAGGATTTGTGCTGGTAATTCTGCTGCTTTTTAACATTTGTTATGATGAGCAGCCATGGTAACGGAAAGTTGTCCACAAGCAGAGGCAGCTGACTGAGCTTTCCAAATGACAAGCTATTGATCAGAAAAAGATGAGGTCGAGGATGTAGAGCAGGAGAAACATGGAGCGCAAAAGGAAAAGGTTGTGACCTTTTTTTTCCTCCTCAAGATTAATGTTGACTGTGAGGTCCCTGGGAGGTGAGATGGACGAGCTTCAAGCACCAATACGCAAAATATTTGTCTCCATATTTAAGATTTTTCTGCAACTTTAAAAAAAGGATCTCAGATGACAAAGGTGGACAAAAGGCTTCAGACTTCAGTGGGGCAGCAATGCTGTGAAAGAGTAGTCTGAAGGAGCATCTCTGCACCCCAGATGTTGGACTGCTGGCTCCGAGATTGCATCCATGCTGTCAATCACCACAACTGTTGCCAGGCAACAAACACAACGCTCATTCATGAGATTTTTAGTTAAATTTCAGTTAAATTGAAAAGTGCAATGATAATTTTATGTCATCCTGATCTGGTTGCTGGGTAAATATCTCAGGATTTCAGGCATGTTACCACAAAAGTGGGAGATCTGTTTGAAAACTTTGCCTGTAACGATGCTGGCAAATGTACAAATGAACCCTGAGCACACAAATTAACACACAAGAAACGCCCTACATGTTTACCCAGCCCATTTAAATACACCTTAAAGTGGTAAAAATTCAAATGCGCTGCCAGACTCGCGGGGAAAAGGTTTCCATGAAGTCACCGTAGGCCAGCCGTCAAACTTTGATGGGGTTTAACAGCCACCGGAGAGCTTTTTATTCCGTCAAGGTTTCATCACAGAAACAGGAGGTGAAGGTATTTCTAATCTCTCTAATTCATCATCCCGAGACTGCACAGGCAGCAATATGCTCATGCCTGGGAGCAGCCACCGCACAGAGGAGTAGCGCTGAGGCTTTACTGTAATCATTTACTCCCTCTGCTGAGCTAAACTGTCACTGCATGAGTCATGAAGCTCCTCTGGCTATTCGCTGACTGTTGCAGAGCTGCAGGAAGGCTCTGCCTACTCGTTTGCCTCTAATCTCATGTCGCTGTGCATGCTATCACAGCAAAGCAAGGTCACGACTGCGATATTGATCCTGTTGTACTGACCTTATATCTCTGCAGGGTGTCGATGTTGTGGGCTGCATCCTGAGAGCCTGAAACGGCAGAAACAAGGCGATCAGGAGACAGAAAGGAGAACATGTTTCCCTATAGGATGCTCACTGCAGACTTAAATTATGAAAAAAAGGTTGTTTTCCAGTCTTAATTATTACTTATCTTTCTACTTTTAAGAGGGAAACCATTTTATCTGTCCATATTTGTATTTCATCCTTTAAAGTTGATCACGTTAGGGTTTCATGCAACAAGTGAGCTGCAGATGTTTCACCTTGGGCTGTTTTAACCATTTTGTCGGATTTCACAGACTCGTCTGACTTACATATGATGAAATATCTTGTAGCCGCAAACAAACTAAGCAACATCCTGCTGCTTTTAAAGCAATAAATATAAGCCAGCGCACACTGAAAGCTTAAAAAGAAACAAACGAGCTGTATAAAGTTTAGCAATAGAAAGAAAAAAGCTGCAGAATATCAGCACTAACATCCCTAAACGGGAAACACAAAACCCCTTTGTGAAGAGCTGCATCCAAACACAGCGGTCAGCAGAAACCAGCAGCAAAATAGCTTAAAGATACTTAAATAAAAAAAGGATCAGAATCAAATTATTTGTATAATAGCACTCGACGTGGCTAAAAAATCTGCTGAGATAAACATTCAAAAGTATCTACAGCTGCAGAGACGGACATTTATGATTGTTTTCTTGAAAAGAGCGAGCAAAGGCATTTTCATGACTATGTTTGAATGACTAATGCAGCAGAGGGAGAAGGTCAAAGACTAATGCGAGAGGTAAGCTGGAAAAGAAATTGAATGCCTGTTTCAGCTGAGAAAAGCAGAAAATCGCTGACAGTAACAGTTAAATAGAATGAGCGGTCTCTCTCCATTTGTCAAATGGCTCATCAGGACGGCGGCGGCGGCGGTCTTTAATTATCAGGAGCTGGGAGGAGCCATATGGGCAGGAACCGGCGTACAGTAGCAGGACTTCCTCCAGGTTTCCAGGGTGCATTCTCAGCAGCAGCTTATGTCATCAAAGTAGCAACACTTGCAGTCTTCACATAAGCCAAGCCACTTTGACACAATGCCAAATTCATGGTGTTGAGAAGCAAATCTAAAGCTAAAGGATAGAGAGCGAGTTGGGAAAGAGCCAGATTCCGCCCCTATGTCTCATCACTGTCGAAGGCAAAGATTTAAAGTGACAAATCTGTGAAAAGCTTCGGGGATGCCATTCAGTCCGCCTCTGCAGAAGACAGAAAGCCATCTTTTTTTTCTGCGTTGAGCTGCAAAGGATATTACTTTTTTTTTTGGCTCCATGTGCTGGTGTTTTAATTTCTTTAAGAGGGCTGACTCTGCCTCAAAGCCTCGATATTAAAGCTGCAGCATATAAAAAATTAAAGCAATCAATTGGCAGTAATCCAATATATACTGTATGTCCGTACAGTGTCCCAGGAGAGACAAGCCAAACTCAAGAGGGCGGGTTGTGTGCAGATAGGTCAGGTATTCGGTTTATAATTCTTGCTGGTGTCGCCTCATCCTACACACTTGATTTGTTTGTCCGTTAATAATCTGTTTCAATTCTTTCTTTTGCATATTAACTTGGGTATTAGCAGTTAGACATTGGTGCGTCAGTGTAAAAATGTCAGTTTGGTCATTTTTATCTTAAGGATGTGAAGTGAAATACTTTTTTTTTTCTTTTTTTTATTAACTGAATCCCAGACTTTCTCAGGGTTGAACTTTCCAGTAAAATCCTGTTGTGCTCTTTGACTGTGATGCATAAAACAACAAGAGAAGATCCAGGCTCATTACGTTTAGATATAATAATAATCATTTTCCTCTTCGATACAAAGTCTGGTTCCTCTGGATGCTGCTTTATAAATCAAATTTTTTATTACTGGGTGGCAAAGAGGTCTCAGAAATGTATTGATTAAATACAATGCGTCAAGCATGAAGGGGTTAACATTTTCATGCAGGTCTGTCAGTAATATTTTAAATAATCATTCAAGCAGACAAGAAAAAAAAAACAATCTCCGTGCTAAGTATCAAAAAAGTTGTTTTTTTTATGCTGATTATGGTGTGGTTAGCTCAGCCATTACAAATAACGATTAAAACACATAAAACAGTGAAATTTAACTAGAGTTTCACAGCTTATTCAAGATTAAATCAATTATCGACACAAAACTGGACAAAATTCAAGATGCAGTCCCTTTTGTGTTTTTTCATGAATCACCAGTAACTCAATCTGAGCAGGAAACTTGTTAATTTCTAATTAGTCATAATTCTAATTTCAAAGTAAAAGCCTGAAGAGGACCAATGGTTCACAGAGCATGCATGAAAATAATATTAATAAAATAATGAAAAATAATGGAACAAAAGGTTTAACGTGGTATTTTAATTGCAACCATTTGAGGAATCTGATGTGATAAAGGTGCAATAACAGTATGTTGCTTCAGCTTCACTGTTGCCACCAGCTCATATGTTTTGAAAAGGAACATCAGCGCTATTAGAGGCAAATCTCCGTCTGGATAAGCGTCACCTCTGGTGAGCTGAACAGATGTAACTTTTTCATTGATCCCCGCTGACAAATTCTGTCTCAGGATCTCTCCTGCAGTGAGGTCAAGGCGCAGCATTTGCGACAGAAACGAGAAGCCACTTGGAGCCGGGGGAGGATTCAATGTCGAGCTCGGGGACACTTCAGGGGCCCGGATACATGCTGACACGTGGGAACGTCAACCCGCGTCCTCCAGCTGGAGGGAAGGGCACCGTTCTCCCTGAGACGAATTCCAAATTAATGACATTGATTTATTCGCGATTGGGAATTTATTTATTTAATATTAGTAGCAATGACCTCTTCCTAGAATATTGAAGATTGGACTGCGTTGTTAAACATCACAGGCCAAAATGAGGCATAATGTCTTAAACAGACAAAAAAAGATGGGTTCGAGCTGAGTTTTTATTATTATTATCAGGTTGTAAGCAGCCAAACATAGTAGATATATCATTTGGTCCTAATCAGGCTGAAAAACTAGTTAAATGTATCCCCAGATGAACAGCAACAGATGACATAGTACACTGTCATTATTTATTAATAAGCTGTGTAAATCTCATGATTGGACAGCTTGCAGAACCACCTATTTTCTGAAGAAACTGTTTGTGTATAATGTTAATCTCATCAGTCTCTCCCATAACTGTTTTTTTTTTTTTTTTTGATGATGCCAGAGGTCACAGTGAGTTTTTTTCCTGTGCTATAATAACACCTTGTGTCTTTTTCAGCCATCCTGCTGCAGATTAGTCGGTGCGTTTGGGATCGCAGTTCTGCTGCATCTCTGCAGCTTCAGCTCATGTTTGAAAGGTTTGGCATGAAACGGAGCTCGTTCATGGTAAAATCAACCCTTGTTCACACCTCAAATTCACTACCCTTTCAACACCTTGATGGCAAAAATGTACACAAATAAAAGAAAGAAAATCCAATAAAATGATCAACATAAATCAACATTTTTTTCTGCTTTTTTTAAGTAAATATTTTAAACAACTCCTGACTTAATTAATAAATAATTATAATTTTCAGGATTTTAACTCCCTAAATGCCAGTTTAAGTGTATGAAATGTTTCATTATTTATGACTAAAAAAACATAAAATTAATTATTTTCCATATAATAAATATTACAGGTATGATCCTGTGGTAATTCAAGGTTTGGATATGTTAATGCTAAGCAACAAAATAGTTTTGAATGCTTTAGTAGACTTTATGTAGTATCAGATACTCTCTCTGGACACGTTTGTGGCAGGAAAAAATGCCTCGTTGACTTCTATTCAAACCATATTTTTTCATCTTTTTTTCCATCTCTCATATTATAGTATAAAAAACAATCTTAATGGCAGCATTTTGAAGAAAAGTTGTGATATTTAACATTTTTACTGTAATAAATGCTTAAATAAAAACATGTACAAAATAAAAATGCACAAGTGTACAAAGGAGGGCGCGAGGGCTAATGACTGTAAGGAAGCTGGGTAAATAAATCATCACCACCGTGACTCACAGCACATATAAGCTGACTGTTTATACGCAGTATTTAGTCTCCATCGTGCATTACTGAGCATTATGACCAGAAGGCTTCATTTTGGTCTCGTCCGTGCAGACGCTCTACCTGCGCTGTCATCAACTTCAACATCGAATATAACCAACTGCGGTCTGCGGATGTCAAGTAGCTATGGAAGCAGCTTAGGTGTACTCATTTCTTTCACACACAGATTCTGCATTTTTGCCTTTTTCTTAAATTTGATACCTGTATAATGTTTTTCACCATTGCGTATTGATACATAAAACCTTGGAATTAACAAAGGGTGAACTTTCTTTTCCACAACTGCGTCAGTGCCGCTGCCAGGAGAACATAATGAACCAGGTAACGTTAAAGAATCTGACATGCGTGTTTAAAATCAGCCTCTCTCAACAGCTCAAGCACATTGATGTGCACTAACCTAGATTTTAAATAAACTTGATTTTCTCCTTTTGCAACAGTAAAATCTAAGTAACAGAGTGTATCAATCAAGCACTGGGAGTAATTTTTATCTCATAATTTGATCAAAAGGGTGAAATAGTTTGACAAAGGAACTGTGATTACGACTATGAACAGGGACTCTGAGCTGCAGATAGATCCATTAATTGTACATATTTACAATATGATAAAATCTACACAGGCTGTATGCTAATGTTACACTTTATAGTTATTTATATTAAAAGATTTATGTTACTATTAAAATGAGAGCGCTTCCGCTCAGATACATGCAATAAAAAAAAGATATGAGCTCCTTGGAGTTAATCAGGTTTCAGCATTAATTTGCCATAAAATGTGCTGTGATCCTCTCTTTAAGTGACAACAATAAACAAATACAAATACATGTCCTTAAGCAGATAACACCCAAACATTTATAATTCTCTGTGTGTTTATTGAACACTTCCATTCAACACTCACAGTGCTGATGGGAAAAGAAAGTGAACCCATACACTCTGATATGACCTGAACCCAAGAATCGATCATTACATCAATGAAAGCTTATCGGAGTCAGGAGTTTGCACATCTGGAATCAATTTAATAAATTAAGTTTTTAGGTTTGGTCTAGAGTTACTTTTAGAAGCATCGTCTGATGTGAGCCATGTCTCACTGAATATGTCTGAAAAGGGATACAGAGTCACCTCAAAGTGTTCAACCATCCATCTGTCCACAGTCAGGAAACAGTTTAATACTGTCACTACTGCTAGAAGTAGGCGCCTTACCAAGATGACTCCAAAGAGCCTCACTGACATAAAGAAAAACCCACAAGTGACAGCAGAAGGCTTCATTTGCAAGCCTCTGGGATGGACTAGACAAGTGGAAAACGAATTCCCAAGTTTACCGAATTTTCTACAGGATAGTGACATGGTAGCCATCTGCCAGCTAAAGCTCAGTGACAAGAGGGATGCAGCAGGACGATGAGTGTAACCATCAACGTAAATCCACCACAGAATGGCTTCGGAAAAACAAAATTCCCCTTATCGAGTGGCCCAGTCAGAGCCCAGATGTTAACCCATCGGAGGTGTTGATGGAAAGCACCTCCGATTGTGACTTAAGACAGTCCGTGATGCCGGACGGCCCACAAACGTGTCTGAGCTCAGGCAGCTCTGCAAAGAACTACACACCAGCTATAAACCTCTAAAGGTTCCCTTACATTTTTCAGTACGTGAACCCTTGTGAATGATCAAAGGTTGTTTTATAAAAAAGCTATATATATATATATATATATATATATATATATATATATATATATATATATATATATATATATATATATATATATACTTGTTTGCATGTTATCAACTTAGCACAATGTTGTAGGTCCATTAATGTGACTTGGATCACATTTTATGACAAATTAATGGACAAAAATTGTCATTTTCAAAAGGTTTTACATACGTTTTCTTGCCTACCAAGCTTACTTTGATTCTTGTTTCATTCAACAACTTATTTCAGCATTTTCTTTTCCCAGCAAGGTAAGTAGTAGTGATGGTAAATGGAATATATTACCTAGGAGTAGGAAAGGCCTGACAACTCCAACTTGAAGGTCTAGACTTTGATCTTGTACAAATCCACATCCATTTCCCTCCTGCAGCTCCTCAACTTGCTCCACCTCCCCTCCATCACTCCGCCTCTCCAGCAGCCTCCTGCCTGTCACTGTGGTCACACATGTGCACTGCTTCTTCAGGCGTGTTTTGGAGAAGCCCTGGATCTCCTGAGCCAGCGAATGCATCACACCAGGATTGACAGACCAGAGCTGAAACATAGATTTTTCCAGGATTATCTCTAATAAAGGGGATCACAACACATAGATATAATTCAAGAGTAATCCTAACAGTTTTACTAACAGTAGTACAGTTTTTGACATGATATTTGAGTGCTGTATATACGGTGAGTTTCTATGTTACACCATTTTATGAAAACAGGTTCAAATCACGTGCTGTAAACACCACATTAAGCTGTGCACCATGAACAGAACACAGATTACTATCCTACTTCTTACACCCACCTTGTTTAAAAGTGCCGATTCAAAGCAAAAATCATGCAAAGAATCAAACTGCCTAATTTAAAGCGTCACATCATTACAACAAAAGTGTTGATTACGAAAAAAAAAAACGAGTACAAAAAGCAGCAACAGAGGTTTTGGGTTTTGGTTTTGACAGAACCGACAGCTGAAGTCGGAAGCTGCGTCAACAATGTGAGGCGTTCAGGGACTAAAAAAAAAAGTGTATACCTACATATTATTTAAATTTCAAGATAAATAAGTACTGAAACACGCCTAACAGACCAACAATTTGTAATTTTAAGTTGTGTGTTAATAAAGGAAAAATCAACTGATTTGATTGTTGAAATGGTTCATTTATTTTGCAGTAAGGCATAAAAGCATCTGATATCGGTGGGTTATTTAAAAGAAAACCTTGAAAAAGAACACTATGCAATAAACAGTTTGTCCTGTCAAGAAGGGAAAAACAGTAGAAACCACTCTTTTTATTGGCATTTATTATACTTTTAGTGAGTAGGCCGATTTTTATTTGGTATCCTACTGTAACATCACAGTATACATTTACTTTTTTAGTCGTTTAGCATCAGCACAGAGACAAGTGTGGGGTCTGTGGGCACAGACATGTAAAAGGCCTCTCATCATACTGACACAAAAAATATGTAATAGGAAATAAAATAATGACAAAATCTGTAAAAAATTATTTGTACTTGCTTTGTGTTTTAAAATCTGTAAATTGCAAACAGTTTGGATGATTTTTCTTTACGTCATGTCTCATTATTGCACTTGAAATTTATTTAAAGTTGTTATATGGTCCACTTTTGATCATCTCTACATCAGCCTTTCTTTGTGTTGTGATTTTGTCTTGTTTTATTAAAGTTTATATCACATTGTCCGTTATCCTTAAGATTTTTTTCTTAGTTTAATTTAGCATCTTCTTGTAACCATTGATTTTCTCATTGTGGTTTGCATCTCTTCATGATTGTTTTTTGTTTTGTTTTGTTTTCCTTTTTTGTCTCTTATTTTGCTCTTCTTGTGTGTATTTGAGGTACTTTTGTAGCTCTGTTTTAGCTGTTTGGAGTCTGATTATTACTATGTCACACCGTTGTCACCTTTTGAGTCTCACTCGTTTATTTTGTTTCACAGTGTTCATTACACGGATGTTTTTTGTGTCGTGCCTTAGGTCATGTTACATTTATTTTTATTTTTTTCAAACTATTCAGTTTTCATTAGAAATTTTGCATATCTGCATGCCTTTGTTTTACATAAAAAAAGATGACTTTGCGTCATATTTTACGTCTTTCTTTTATTTTTTTGGTGGTGTATTATAGGTGGTGTATATAGGTGGTGATATTTTATGTATCTTCAGAGACAACTCTTTAGCACCTATTGAGATGGTTTGCTTAAAGTTTCTGGAATATACATTTTTATAATTTCTGTGGCAGGACTAGGTATCTGTTCAGGAATTATGGTATTATTAAATATGAAAAATGCTACAGTGTTTGGACAAATGGTGTTAGTATTACCGAGGGTCTTTGAACGCCGCACACGCAAGCCCCGTTGTGGAAATCAGGACAACTCCTCATCCCTGTGACCGAAAAAAAAATTAAAAAAAACCAGGCAGGGAGACAGTGGGGTGGAGTACAGGAAGCTGCTTTCCCCGAATGGGAAATCTAATAACCACACAAATCCCGGCATTTCACTCTCTTTCATTTCTTTTTTTGGGACAAGAAGCTGTGGAGATTTGAGATAATTTTGTCTGGATCGGAGATTTAGGCGACCAGCGAGAAGATGTCTCGGGGAGTGATCCAGCCCAGCCAGCAGAAGCTGGCAGAAAAACTCACCATCCTCAACGACAGAGGCATCGGGATGTTGACGCGTGTTTACAATATCAAAAAGGTTCGCACACACATGCACATTTGTGTCCTGGTTAGAGCCAGAAAGCGGAGAACGGTGTGATTGTGTGGATTACGGCTGCATCCCAAACCGCTGTCGATATCAACGTTCGTAAAATGCTGACAAATATGGGGAAATGTCATACAAGTAGCAACGACTGGAGCATATAAATATCCAATATTTTTCAATAAAACGTTTTCAAATGTGCGCTTAATGACACTTCATCCCAGGATGAGTCCCGGCAGCATCCTGCAGGCTTTCGGCAGAGGGCTACGTGTTAGCACTGGCGTTAGCATGTCGCGTTAGCTTGCGGTAAAGTTGCCCGCCGGTTTTCACCTTTAAATTTGTTTTCAGGCGGATTAAATACAAGTTGGGGCGCTCGTGGCGAGAAACCACTGCGAGCGCATCAATTAGAAACCACAACTGTACGCGAAACGTGGTGAGGTCGTCAAACCTTGAGGCCTGCGGTGGTGCTAATCGCTAACGGGTAATGGCGGCGGCTGTTGAAGCGAGCTGTCGGGCGTCGTCTCTGGTCCAGGACCCGTCACTGGCTTAGAGCCCGTCTCTGGTCCAGGACCCGTGTCTGGTCCAGAGCCCGTCTCTGGTCCAGGACCCGTCTCTGGCTTACAGCCCGTCTCTGGTCCAGGACCCGTGTCTGGTCCAGAGCCCGTCTCTGGTCCAGGACCCGTCTCTAGTCCAGGACCTGTGTCTGGCTTAGAGCCCGTCTATGGTCCAGGACCCGTCTCTGGCTTATAGCCCGTCTATGGTCCAGGACCCGTCTCTGGCTTAGAGCCCGTCTATGGTCCAGGACCCGTCTCTGGCTTAGAGCCCGTCTCTGGTCCAGGACCTGTGTCTGGCTTAGAGCCCGTCTATGGTCCAGGACCCGTCTATGGTCCAGGACCCGTGTCTGGTCCAGGACCCGTGTCTGGTCCAGGACCCGTCTCTGGTCCAGGACCCGTGTCTGGCTTAGAGCTCGTCTCTGGCCCAGGACCCGTCTCTGGTCCAGAGCCCGTGTCTGGTCCAGAACCCATCTCGTCTGTGGTCCAGGGCCCGTCTCTGGTCCAGACGAGCTCTGGACCAGGCCTAGGGGGTCTCTCTACCGAGCTACTGATGTAAATTAATCTGGGAAAAAAAAGCAGCTAATTGTGTTTTACATCTAAAAGTAATTATTAGTTGGTAATTAGGTTTCATATAAATAATCAATCACAATCTGGCCAAATTTCAGAATAACTGAACTAATTTTGTCTTGCATCACATGAAGCAGAACTGTGTGTATATTTGTATAAATTATTTATTTGTTGTAAAAATGCTTCTTGGCATCTTATACTACCGGAAAACCTCTTTATTTCACTTTTACATTATGTAATATTTGTAAATATTGAAGCCCCAGTTTAATATAACAGAATAGAATAGAAATAACATAAAATATAGAAAATGGAACACAAAAGTAAAAAAACTAAGATGAAAAATAAGTTAAACAGAAGATAAAGTAAGAGTAAACGCGCATAACAGTGTGAAAAAACCAAAACAAACAAAAGAAAATCACAGTAGAAGTGAGTTATTGTACCGAGACATAAATGAATACACCGTTAAATAAACATTATGTCTTCTTTTTTCAGGTTTCAATCATCTAATTAAATTAATGACTTAATAAAAAAGTCAAGAGTAGAGTAAGATGCTTGGCATTGGAAGAGATTTGGCAAGTTCTCTATAAGTGTACTAGACATACTCAACTCTGCTGCTCAACCAAAAAATGCATTTTCTTTAAAAATGTGTCATCAATTTAAGGGACATAAAAGAAGAGTTTCCGATGCTATATGATATATTGTCAATAAGCGGTGTTAATTTAAAGAAATAATTGACCAAACACAAATTTCCTTGCTTTTTGTGCTAAGTTTACACTTACCGCCCACTTCATTAGGTAGGGTTTGACCCTTTTTTGCCTTCAGAACAGCTGTACTTCTTGGTTTCATGGATTCAACAAGATTTTGGAAACATTCCTCAGAGATTCTGGTCCAGATTGACATGATGGCTTCATGCTGTTGCGGCAGATGTGTTGGCTGCACATCCATACTGTGAATCTCTTGTTCCACCACATCCCAAAGGTGCTCTGTTGGTGGCTGTGGAGGTGACCGAAGTATGGTGAACTTATTTTCGTGTTGAATAAATCAATTAGAATTGATTTGATCTTTGAAGCATGGTGGATTATCCTGATGGAAATAGCCATCAGAAGACGAGTACACTGTGGTCATAAAGGACATGGTCAGCAACAACAATCTGGTAGACTGTTGTTATTAATGGGCCCAAAGTATGCCAAGAAAATATCCCCCATCCCATTAAACCACTACCACCAACCTGAACTGTTGCCATAAGGCAGGCTAGATTCATGGTTTTATGATGTTGAAGCCAAATTCGGAAACTACCATCTGAAATCCAGACCCATTAAATCGTGCCTCAGTTTCCTGTTGTTGGCTGACAGGAGTGGCACTCCCCCACCACCACCACCCCAATGGACATGTTGTATGTTCCGAGTTGGCATCCTTGATAATAAAGAGTAGTTATTTACGTTACTGTTTCCTTTCTGTTATCTCAAATCAGTCATGCCAATCAATTTATTTTTTTATACCATTCTCTGTAAACCACATAAGACGAGCAGTTTCTGACGTGCTCAAACCAGCCCGTCTGGCAGCATCAACCATGGCACGTTCAAAGTCTGTTAAATCCCCTTTCTTCCCCATTCTGATGCATGGTTTTGAATTTCAGCAAGTCGTCTTAACCATGTCTACATGCCTAAATGCATGAGCTTGGTTGATTTGCTATTTGTGGTAAGAAGCAACTGAACAGGTGTACTTAATCAAGTGGCCGGTGAGTGCATGCACACATGCACTGTAAAAAATGTTATTTAAAAAGAAAAATTCTTTACAAAAGGAATGCTGTCTAAATTATGAAGTATATAATGGCTTTGAAAATAATTTAGATGCTGTTCCTAACTGAAAATGTGAACAATCATAGTATACAAAAATGTTATGACATTTGACAGTTTCAGCTCGCGGTGATCAAAACTGTGAGCCTAAATGTGTACTGCACTTGTTGCTTTAAACACTTTTAGCTTTTCATGCTTTGTGGTTGTAAATAAACCCATGCCAAAAATGTTTAGATCAAATGTTTGATAGCAAATGCTTACTTTTTAATTTATACCTGAAACAACTTGGACCTGACTGAAAAAAACAAACAAATATTTAAGAACAAAATTGAATCTAATAAAGTGTGCTTCTCACAACTAATCAGTTCAATGGGCAGCAGTTTAGATGATATGATTTGCTATAAAAAGAGCATCCCAGAGATGTTTGGGCAAATAGCCTATTTAACACTGAAATTACGCAAAGAATTAGGAGATTTATAATCTTTTGATTTTGTATGTGTGTGTGTGTGTGTGTGTGTGTGTGTGTATATATATATATATATATATATATATATATATATATATACACACACACACACACACAAACGTATGTATTTAATTTTATAAAAAAAAATCTAGCAGGGCTATTTCAACAGTAAAAGCTTGAAGGTTTGACTTTTATTTGTTATTCCCGTTTACCTGATGTTGTCATTCCAATATTCCAATATCTGATCAGTAAATTATATCAGAATTGGATCAGTCCTATCTCTAGCAATCTCTGATTCCTCTTAAAAGATGACCGTATGTCAAATAAACTCTGCTGATGCCTTTTTGATTTCTCCAAGCTGACATGTATATGTTATTAGGTCTGACCTCGTCAGATTGCCATTTATGTCACAGAAAAGCATAAATGGTGTTCATCCAGATATGGTACCAATGTATTTTGTGGCCACCAGATTAAGGGACAGCAGTCTGAACAGGATGTCAACTCTTCAGGAAACATGGTCTTTAAAATTCATCACTTAACAAATAATCTCAAACTAATGTATAGAAGTTCATATACTAAGCCCACTGCACTTGTTTAGGTGCACGCCCGCATCAAGAAAACATCTGTAGCTCAGTGTGGTAGGCACAGGGATATAAACATTTACTAATGTTACTATAAGCTGCGTAGCTTTTTCTTTTAAAGCAAATGATTATTGTGTAGGAGGAAAATAGTAATGGGTCTGTTTATGTGGGTTGGGCCTTTTTTTTTTTTATGGAAATCTGGGATGGGGGAAGAAAAAAGAGAGGGAGTCAAAGAGTTTAGTCATGTCCACCAAGTTTGAATGAGTGCAGATTAGAACTTAAACGGTCTGAAAGCTCATACTGTTTCTTGTCTTTGGCTTTTGAGTCGTTCTTTGTACTTGAAGCCTTTATTTCAGTAGTGGTGCGAAAGCACATTTTTGCTGTTTCTATGCTCAACTAAAATGTCCAAGAATTAGTAATTGTTTGGAGCACGGTGAATGTGACGTATGTAAAAGTTTTATTAGACTTTGAAGACATCGGTATTGTTACTCTATGAAAACTGGATGACAGTGTGAGCAGTCAGACGCCACTGAGATTTGTTCCTCTGATTACACCTCCTAACATGCCCTTCCTTTCCTCCCCTCCTCCTTCCTTCCCTTTTCTTTCAGCCAGTCTCATCATTTTCACATCTATCCTGAGCTATGTCACCATAAATCCTCTGAACATCTCCAATCTAAACTGCTGTTTTTTTTTGTGTGTGTGTGCTTTCTTTTCCCTTTTTATGTTAGAAAACATTCCAACATCTAATATCAACTGCATCCCAAAGCTAGAAATAAAACTATTAAGACAGTAATCTGTGATTGAGTCAGTGAGCTCAATCTTAGTATCAGGAGAAAATTGGATTTAAACCATTACTGTTTCTCGGTATCTTTTAATGATTATTAAAGGGATGGTTGTTTGGTTTCTACCTTTGGGAGAATAATTCATGCGCCTCTAACGATAATATCATCTAAGATGACAGCAGTAGTCTTTTCCCTCTGAAACATATTCACTCATTGCATATCACTGACTGTCTGCAGAAAACCTTTATGTCATAATAAATAGCTTTAAATAATGGCTAAGTGGCAGGTTTTTGTTTGCTGCGCTTACTTTTATAGCCAGCAGAACTGCTAACTTCTTAATTTGACTTGCATACAGCGTTCGCAGTGTTTTTTATTTTGTTTTGGGTTTTTTTTTTTCCCCAAACCTTTCTAACACTTGGTAACCCCCATAGTTAGATTGATGTAGGTTAACATACAAAATTCATCATGATCACAGTCAGAACTGTCCTGCATGTGAAGCATCTAGCCATGCTCTGGCCTTTCAGCAGGACGGGCTCCAAGACGGGAAGACCAGGTTGGGCACAGACACCACAGGGATACTTTTTCATTGCTTAATTTATTCAAGCGTGTCTTGGTTATATGACATGATGATGGTGAACATAATTTTTTTTTTTTTTTTGGCAGCTGGTCGGATTTATTCTTAGTACCTAAATAAAAACAGATGCATCTCTTCTACAAGCCCATCTTGCAGCAGAGTATTTAAAACGTCACTAAGGATGCCTGTCCTGTGTGAGTTAAAGCGAAGATAGAGACGTCTCAGTGAGAAGGTTCAGACACACTTGTGCTTGCTTAATTTAAACTGTTTGATTATTTGTCTTTTGGGGGGAAATTGAAGCCCAAAAATTGCTTCTTCTTTTTTTTTTTTTTTTTTTTAAACTACATTTATTTTGAATTACATGCACATATAGTGCTACCAATATTTATAAGAAATAATTCAGTAGGCCACCTTTTGTTTTTTTTAAACCATTGGATACTATCATCAGTCTTACTTAAGAAGTTTTTATTCTACATGTCAGGATGCTGGCTGATATCCAACAGATACCTCTATACAGAGAGATGGAAGCAGACACTGAGGTGGTCAGAGGTAGGACTGCAGGTCAGCATGCAGCTCCTGAGGATCTGGCCTGCAAACATGTACAGAAGAGACAAAGAGGGGCAGACCAGCACAACAAACTACAAGAGCAATGGAACACAATTCTGCTTATGAGATACTTCTAATTAATAACTGAGGATTGAGCTGAAGAAGGGAAAGAGAAACAGAGGAGGTGAGGGGCACCACTCAGTGGATCATGCTGGTGTTCCCCTGCAGCAGGTCTACAGCAGCAAATCTAGGATGAAGCTGTGTTGAAGACCAGCTGCTCTAGTCTACTCTGGCTGCAGGAAAGAGGGACAAGCCGATTCTGTTAGTTTTACACTGTTAATTTTAGTTTTATAAAAATATAAAAACCATCCAGGCCTTAATGTCTTTAAGACATGTCTGAAGTTTGGTTAACGGTCTGTTTCATCTGGCTTCATAGACAAGTACAGCATTGCAATGAACATTGATGCCATAGTTCTGAATAATACTTGCCAAGGGCTGCGTGTATAAACTAAACAAGATTGGCCCTAGCACTGAACCCTGCGGGACACCGTAGAAGACCCTCATCTATACAGAAGAAACCTCATGAACGAACTGGAATGTGTCAGATGTGATTTAAAAAATGTTTACAGTTTGGTTTTAAAAGATCAGTTTAGTTGTAGAGGTTCACAGATGAGTAGTCACATGAGTTTGCAGGTTTTCTTTTAAAGTTAAGACTACAACAGGTGATTAGATTAGCTGAATGTGTCTGAACCTATTATTTGGGTTGAAAGAAAACCTGCAGACTTTTATCTTCTCTTGGTATTGACTGAACGTTTGTGGATTTGTTTTTCCTAATCTGTACTCAAAGAGATTGTGCATAGGTTTACTGAAATATCAACATATCATCAGAAAATTGACCGACTGTTAGTGTTTGTAACAAAGTCACTGAAAGTAAAGGTACCAGCAACCTGGTCATTATCCTGACTCTGTATATAGTGTCTTTATGCAGAAGAAAGCAACAGTACATTACATCACAAGAACCTGTAGCCTGTGTAATCAATCATGACGCAAGTCCTTATTATTTATAACACAAAAAAGTGACCATGAGCTGAAAAAATTTACAAGTGGGAAAAAAAAACTTTCACATTAAGTGATAACCCACATAATGCTGATACGTTTTTATCATTTTTGCTCTAGAAAGACTTGCAAACAAGTAAATAGGGACTGCTTCCAAAATATCCCTATACGTACTACACAATGGAGTTCATAAGGTGATCGCCATTTTATAGTGCTGAGTGATTTATTATATTGTTTTATATACTGCACTTAATCTATCCATGAAAGTAGTTTACAAATGATGGTTAAGTGCATGAGCTGCTTGTAACAACGGAGCCAAACATAATGTTAGTAATACCTGAAAGTCATTTCTGCTGATGAGTTAACGTCTTTGTTCCCTACATAAACCTCCCCTCCACAGTAACTCTTGAGTATTGTAATAATCCTCAGGTAATTGTGAACAGGGATGATTTTAGACACAACCTCTGGTTATCAGCGGACTGTGTCAAAGCAGCCACCATGTTGGTCAAGGCAAAGCCTCGCCTCCTAAAGGTCTATGAATACAGGTACATATCCTCCTCTAAAAAAACAAAAAAAACACACACACAGCTTAATGTTAACATTAGGTCACATTTAATATGAACTAAAGTAATTAGTTAGTTGTAAAGCACATTATTTTTTTCATACGTCTGTTCTTTTCAAGAATAAATGGTGATTTACATTTTAAGGTGCATATTGAAAACCGTATATGTATGAATGGACAGATCAACTAATTCATTGAAAAATAATGAAACTGCATCATCAGTACTGAGACAGCACACAGAATTATACTAAAATCCCATCCCTTATTTATTTATTTATTTATTTATTTTTCCCAGTGGAACATTTGAATTTCAATTGGACAGAACTCTGAAGAACCTACAAGTCAAACAGTGGCTGTTAAGTAATTTCACATGACGAGTTCCAGCCTACAAATATTTATCTCTGCTCATTTTCTACATAGACTATGTAGAATTATAATTGGCACTGTAGGCCTTTATCAGCTCAAAGGGCTCAGTATTTTGCACCAAGACTAGTCCACACATTTAATCCTTCCTTCTGCCGTTTCATCACCAGGCTAAACTTTACTTAGGCCAGAAATTGCTGGAAACTGTAAAGAAATCAATTACTCATGTTGCTGCACATCCATGTAGCTACAACAAGATAAACTGTATTGGAGCATCAGAGGTGCTCATTTCTGTAACAGTTGGTGAATATTGTCGGTTGCTAAGCAACAACCATGAAGCACAAATGTGGAGCACTATTGCAACCAGTAAAAACTGCAGGGGCCCAACTTTTGTCTTTAAAATATTTGTGTGAGACACTAGTTTCTCACAGCCACAGTGCCAGCCATATTTTTTCCATGCTCTCAAAATGGATGTGATATTTTCAGTGTCTAAGTGCGTTGGTGTGGATAAATACATTTTGTGTCGCTTTCAAGAACGGCGTGTGTCAGTTCAAGTGTTAATGTGATAAAATGTTTCCGCAGCATGTCTCTTTTGTGTGTGTGTGGGTGAGGGGGTGTGGGTGTGTGTGTGTGTGTGTGTGTGTGTGTGAGTGTGTGTGTGTGTGTTTTGAAGAGACGTGCCCAAACGGTTTTCCCTTTATAAACTATTAGATCTGTAGAAAACACCTGAATGAGACCAGTTGTTTTAAGACTTGTGTGTGGATGTTTGTGAGCAAGTGTGTGTGTGTTGACCATTGATCAGTTTGTCTGGGTGGGCTCTTTGTTTTGATTTCTTCTCTTCTTCTCTCCGTTCCAATGCTTCCCCACTCTCCTATGCAGCAAGGACAAGTTTGGAAGGTTTGCAAAATTTATCACCTTCCACTGATGAAACCCCTCCCCTTCACCTTCCCTGAGACGCCTCCTCTTCCTCCTTCCCTCTCCTGACCTCTTCCTGGCTACCTGTACTGATTTGTTGGTCCTCGCCCTCGTACTTCACTCCTCTTCATGTTTGAATCTGTAATGCTGAGAGTAAGGCTGGGCTCCATTCATTGTCAGTTTTACCAACCTGCTCTGCAGATTCAGTGTATTTATTCATTTATTCACATTACAGCATTAACATACACATTTTTTTCCTTGTCTGCAAAGCAAACGTTTTTTTTTTTTTGTTTTTTTTTTGTCACTGCCAGTAATGTCAAACAATAAAAAGGTGGTTTAATCTCCACCTGTGAAATTGGCATTTAAATATGACAGTTTCTGAAAGGTTTCGGCATAATTTGTTTAGCTATTATTATATACCTTATTTTTAGCAAGATTTAACTGCACTAAGTTCAGATTAAACTGTAAATGCGAATACATTTGATTTCTCCTTTTAGCTTTTTTTTAATTCTTTCATCATAACTACCATTGTAGTCAAGCCAATACCAAACAAGAATATCGTGACTGGCAACAACGACACGTCAGAGGTAATTACAACACAAGGTGCTGTGGATGCTGCAAAACTAGAATGCTTTTGTTTGCAACTGACTGGTTCATATTCTCATTAGGACCCCAGACTTTCAGTTTAAGTTTGTTTTGCAACCATTTTTAGAAATGCACCTAAATTTTAAACTTTTTGACCTAGTCCAATAAGGAAATATGCCTTCTTTTTATTGGTCTGTGGGTTCAGATGGGACAAATGCACATATTTGCCTCATCTAAATATAAAATAATGGCGATAATTGTCCACTTCTTTTTATATTTCTGCAGCATGAACCAGAATGAAGGGATGGCAGGCGACCATGGACCATTAAAACAGTTACACATGACCTGGTCAATACAATTCAAGTACTCTACTGCTTTGTAATGCAGTGCTGTGAATCTTTTGCTATCACAATAATCTGTTGAAGTTCTTGAGGTCATGGTTCTTTATTATAAATTTATTCAAAATGGTTTTTGATTCATTTCAGAAAGCAATCATTTCAGCATCACATTAAGTCAGCTTTGTGGAAAGACAAGTGTGCTTCTAAGCAGAGTAACATTGTTCATATAGTGCATCACTATAGTGTTGTTTTGTTTTTATTCTTTTGTTAATTTACTACCAATTTGGGAACCGTTTGTGATGCAACTATCACTGCCTGGTTGAAAAACACCTAGCTCTGACTGGTCCAGGTAACAACAGTATTCAGTAAGTAAACATTTAGTAAAGTGATGCAATTTGAGTTGGTTTGCAAATAGAGGTTTGTTCCCTTTCTTTCAACACTATATTTGCAGATGATAACAACCCTTGTAATTACATTTCTAAATATTAATTGTCATATCGAAATCCTCCTTGCCCGTAATGATGTAGAATCCACAATACGCCCAACTCTTGGCTCACTGGAGATGGAACTGGCTGGATTTCCTGATGAATTTCTTGCTACTCTACGATTTGGTTTTTTGTTGGTTTTTGTTTTTTTTTTTTGTTTTTTAAACATATTCAAACTGAAACAAACTGAAACAAACATGTTCTTAACACTCTGGTTTTTAGTAGCAACTGCGTCACATCCTTTAAATAACAGTATTCTAATATTAGTACAGAAGATGAATAGCAAGTCACCTTTTGCCAAAAACAAAAGTTAGTTTGGAATGATACCTTTTTAACTCTGATTTTAAGTAAATTCAATTTACCTTTCATAATTACTTTGTGTTGTTGTAGTATGGCTTTTTAAAGTTGCCAGTCACAACCAGTTATAATAGTTTGGAATTTTTAAATAGATTTTGTTTTTATTTCGTTTGATTTATTTCAGTTTAGTTTTAGCTAGTTTATTAAGCACATCAGTAGTTTTAGTATGGTATTAGTTTTAAGTTTTTAATGATAATGACTCAAAAACTGGTTTTGATATTGACAAAAAAAGTCTAGGATGAAAGAAATCTATCAACATTGCTATTCGGTACAAATATCTTTTCATTCTTTATTTTGAGCAGTTGAAATTAAATTAATTTTTATTTTAGTTTTAGCCTTAGTTTTCATTACCTATAATAAATCTGGTCACAACATTTTGCTCAGTATAGGTCAGAAAGTGAAGGTTTTACACATTTTTGTACAATTCCAGATTTATCTATCTATTAAACCAATTCTGCTGATATATTTAAATGTAGTCTGAGTTTACCCCCAAAATAAGTTAGTTTTTTTTTTTTTTTTTTTTTTTTTTTTTTTTTTGTTTTTTGGCTTTTTATTTAAAAAAAAAAGAAAAAAAAAGATGCTAAGGTCCCAAAACTGATCCAAAGTTTTTTTTAGTAGCGAACTAGTACAATAAAGTGGACAAATACCACACAGTGAGTGAAGAAGAATCTCGTTGCCAACAGGCAGTCCAGGCATCCAGCCAGCTCGTAGCAGGTTTTAGTGGTTCTCGAGTGGTTCTGTTTTTAATCACATGAGACCTTCCATTCTTCAGCACCCTTTTGTCTTTTCCTGACAGTTAATCCCTCCTTGTGAAAATGAGAGGGCTCACACTGTGAGAAATTACAGAGAAAAATGTGTTTCCCTCAGGGAGAAGGGGGTTTGCAGCAGACTCAAATATTGCATACAGTAATTAGCAGTTGTAATTAGTTTTTAGATGTATGTTTCCCTGGCCCGCCGTTGTGTATGCCACGGTCCTCTGCCATATGTCAGTCAGTGTGGAGACCCTTAGAGGGATTCAGCTGTTTATTGCTACCCGGAGTGTTGAAATGACGGTGGAGGCGAAGCTGAGGTCTGTTCGGGTATCCAGGCAACAGCCCTTTACTCCATCCTGACCACTAATGGTTTTCAGCTTACTCTCATGCCCTCTCCCCTCATTCACTGCACCCCTCCTTTCATTCCTCCCTCCATCAGCCCTCACCCAAACACAACCAGCTTACTGCAGCCCTATTAAACCATACCACACCATAGACAATGATTAATAGATGTGATTTGTTCTTGGATGCTAAGCAGCTCTGTGTTTGGGATTTGCTGCTAAAAGTAAAATGAGTAATAACAGTTTATTAAACACTGTAGTTAAGACCAAATGAACTAATGAAATACTGAACTAATTTGGCTATAGCTAGAAAAGGACATCCAGGTCTCTTGTGTACTTCAGTATAATAAAAGTATGATTTTAAAATGTAAACAAAAGAAAGAAAAAGAACAATAGATAAAATCAGTGGTTAAAATGTAATCAGGTTTTAAAACTCAAGCTTGAAAGTTAAACAGTGTGGGTTAGTGTCTATATTCAAATGCAGCAGAGAACAGGTGAGTCTTCAACCTGGATTTAAATAAACTGAGTGTTTCAGCTGATCTGAGGTTTTCTGAGAGTTTGTTCCAGACGTGGAGCAGAGAAGCTGAAGGAAGCTTCTCCATGTCTGGTTCTGATTCTGGAAACTGATAGAAAACCGGATCTAGGTGACCTGAGGGATCTGGAAGGTTCATACTGGGTCAGGAGGTCACTGATGTATTTTGGTCCTGGACCAGCTTCATAGACCAGCATCAGAACTTCGAAGTCCTCTGACGGACAGGCAGCCAGTGTAAAGACCTCAGAGCTGGACTGATGCGGTCCAGTTTTTTTGGCCTTAGCTTTAGTCTTTAGCTCATTAATTACAAGTCATGCATTACAAACTCCTATAATGAAAACATTATTCAAAGGAAAGCTGATTAAATGTTAGTAAAAGTGTTACTGCCTTGAGCTGTTCGTTGAAATCATGTCATTATAACCTGTAATATACTTTTAAAAAGAAGAAGAAGAAGTGGCTGTATGTCTAATATTTAATACTTGTCAGGTGCTATACAGCATCACATTCAGACTATAGTTAGAAAATCTAGAAATTCACACAGAGACCACAAATCATTACAGTTATGTCATTTATTTTCTGGTAGTTTCTCACATAATAGGAAACGTATCTATTCCATTTACATTACATACATAACATTTAATCACTCCTAAAAGTACCTCAGTAAGGTGAGAATTATTAAGTGCTTTTCAGTTGGATTATGGAAAACAACAACAGCTAGCAAACAAATTAATTAAATCACAAATCATCACCACAGGTGCACTTATTTTAATTTTTTTTTTACCTTAGATCGGTTATCAGTAATGGTATCTAAAGGCAGATTGCTGGGGTATCAGCGGCTCTTAACAGGAAAACGGTAGTTATCTGTAGTTTTGAGTTTGGGCTGAATACCACATGTCACTGTTGCATAGTAATGGGATCATTTTTTTCTTTTCCACAGTTTCCCGGCGTGAGTCAGAGGGTAACTGCATTTTAGAGACTTGCATAGAGCCTAGTCTATTTTGTAGGGGAGGATAGTGATGTTGTCACCAGACGACTGCAGCGTTAGCAGAACTGCAAGGCTTCTGTGGTTGCAGTTGCACACAATTGCATCTTGATTCCTTGTTACTCATTAAAATTCAGTCTCGCTCTTGAACACAAAATTGGATTTTCTTTGGCCCGCAGCTGTCACTTTAACACCTAGAGACATTGATCATGAGCATTGTTGGCTGTTGATGTTGGAGATCTGATCAGGCCTGAGAGAAATAAGAACAAGGAAACAAGCTGAGGCACAGGGTCCGTCTGTCATTTACTGAAAACCTCGTCACTGTTGTGTGCTTCCTTTTCATCCGTGTCTAGATGCTCCATAGTGTCCGAGTAATTTGTGCTTTAGATTCTGCAGTCGTGACTCTGTTGCAGACACTTTTAGGGCTGAACATGCCAGCTGCTGGTTTTACAGCTGGTTACCCAGGCTCAGCTAAAAGACAGTGCTGTAGCAGGTATGGTACATAGACTTTGTTCGTTTGTGTTATTGTGGATCTCCTTCTTCACATGCATTTTTATAATGAATTAATCCGGTTTAACATTTATACCAGTATCCACAACATATTGAATTATAGCTGAGTGCAAAGTGCCTCCAGCTAAGATTAGTTTCTCTATAAAATGCAACAAAACCAGCTACATCAACATTAGTGGTAGAAAAAAATCTTTTTTTATCTTTTTATTTTTTAACCTGGTGTATAAATTTAAAGGGTGGTGTTTCTATTTGCAGTGATGTTGGTATCTGTTCCCTATTCTGTACAAGTCACTGCAGTATATTTTTCACAACCTTAGATGTGACTGCTGTATAATATTTATTTAGTTTTTAGTGTTTTAAGCTGTGTGAAAAGTTCATCTGCTACATGTCAGCGGAAGCTTCAAACTCTTGTTTTTGGATTCCTGTCAGTTACGTTCTGATCTAGTATGTGCAAGTTTTCATTTTATAGTGGTTAGTTCCATATATTTAAGAGCCATGTAACACTGAAATCCAGGTTTATGGTTGTGGTACTGCGTCTACCCTAATCTTTTTAGCAGTGATTTGTTTTACATTTGCATTTGCAGTATAGTGTTGTCTTGAAAATTTCATTTTATGGCTCTATGTTAACTTTTTATGGCCTTTCTAAAAACTACTTCCACTTTCTAAACTTATATCACAAAGTAACTGAATATTAAGAGCACCCAAAGGCACTGACCTCTTCTAAAATTGTGTCTTGGTGTTGGCAGCTCAAACAAACATTGTACAATTACCTTGTTCATGACACGTGCATGTAACATGGCTTCCTCACCATTCACGACCGTACTACCCATAATGCATGACCGCTCTTGCTTCCTGCCAGACAAAGAGCAGTCAGATGCTGCAACAACTGTGGAAGAGGGGATTATTTTTGTGTTACATAAAACCAGCCATGCAGGTGTAGTGAAATAATGAAACTGCCTCATGTAAAATTCTGCTTACGCATGCAGATAACAGGAAACACTCTGACAAAGGAATTCACCTCTGACTTCCATATATGTGTCTCTCTTTCTGCCTCATTGCCATTTCTCATCTGAAAATCTTTTATGTTTTCCATCTCCCTCTTTCTCTCTTTTTTTTTTTTTTTTTTTTTTTTTTTTTTGTATTTCTTTGTCTTGATTCATTCAATCCCTTCTTGTCTACCGTACAGGACTGGGTCGACCGTGTAAGAGAGACATTCAGACACAGTTTGAAGCTGAAACCTTCTCATTATCTGGAAAACTTTCAGTGGTTCTCAGCCTTTCAGTGTTGTGGATAATATTTTTTGCAAACCTTTAATTGTCTATAAAAGAGCTTCAATTTATTTTAGAACTGTGGATTATTTAAAAATATTTAAAATTATTTATGGAACATCAGATGGTGGTGCAAAATATCTGTATCAATTAGAGATGCACCGATCAGCGTGTTAGTGAATAAAAGTGCCTGGTTTCCAACGTCACCTGTCAGTTTGTCTCGGATATCTCTAAGACGTAACAAAAGAGCTGCAGGCTTTCATTCCACACCTAACACATTAGCGCACAAGTTCTTCCCTAAAAGACAGTTTTTTTGTTAATATCTACAAGTCATAAGTACAAGGAGAACCTCAGGACACATTCTCAACAGTCCAATACATTTCGAAAAAGGAAAACTGCATCTAAATGTTGAAAAAAAAATTGAATTCGTAAGGTCAGTAACTCATAACACTGTGAAAATGCAGACAATGCCTATTTCCAATCATACCAAGGCAGATGGTGACTTGCAAATGAAATTTTATTTAAAAAGAAAAAAAGAGAAGACTCCTGGTACCAAACTTACCCCAGTTGCATTATTACAAACAGAATTACAATTTTCTCAGAGAAAAGTTACAAAGCTGTTTGCTGTCATACTAAATATAAATGAGATAAGGAAAGAATCGGTGCATCTCTAATCAAGGTGACCAAGGGTGATGCTTATGGCTTTTTTTTTTTTTTTTTTTTTTTTGTTAGTCGTCAGTCCAAATTCCAAAGATTTACAATATTGTTAGACTAAGAAAAACTGCAGATTTGCTGCAGTCAAGAATTTGGAACCACCAGATAACACTTTATTACATAGATTATGATTATGATTATCCTTTTTAAATTTAACATTTCAGTACCAACAATTATCTCCTTAATGTTTCTCCACAGCTCAGGAGCTGAGAACCACAGATCAGTTCAGGCTCTTGCTGGGTCTTTTACAGCCGAACCTGGTTTATCCAAACTCAAAAGCCAGAAATTTCATCTTTATTCAGCAGATTGAAAGCTATTCTGTTAACTTTACATCATCTCTGGTGTCTCCTTGGTGACATGTGCATCTGAGTGGTAACTTAAACTGCACAGCTCATTACATCAAGTTTGTGTGTTTGTTCTCATGTCCCGAATAAGCCTCTCGTCTGAAAACTGTCACTTAATGATATTGGCATTAATATTTAATTCACCCCAAACTTCAGCAATCTTCAGCCTGGGATAAACCAGATTTCACTGTAAGTGCTCAGTGTGTCCCTGCTGACCACACACATGTAACATACGTGATTACAAGGAAAGACTAAAGCTGAAACTAAGAGTTCAGAGCTCAGATGTTTCAGTAGCAGCAGTGCAGTAACTGCATCTTTGGTTTTGTCTCTCCTCACCTCCTGTTCTCCTCTGCTTTACAGGCATGCGGCGATCCGAAGGCTAAGCCCTCTTATCTTGTTGACAAGAACCTGGAGTCTGCTGTTAAATTTATTGTTAGGAAGTTTCCTGCCGTGGAGACGCGCAATAATAACGTAAGTGGTTCTGCATGTGTCTCTAGTGTTATGTGTGCTATGTGTTTTTCTTTTGTGGTTTGACAAAGAATGAAATGAGACTGGTTCCCAGTATGTTTGTAACCACACATGTTTGTTTCTACTAAAGATTTAAACTTGAAGCAGTTTTAACCAATAGTCATCTGTTTTATAATTGTTAACATATTAAATATGATTTTTAAAAATTTTTCAAACTTCTGCTAATTTAAGTTCATTGCAAAGTCACTTCAGTTACATTATGAGTTTAATAAAAAGATAAAGCCAACGTTTTGGCAACAATTATCACATTTACAAAGGCTCCTCAACAACGGGTCATAATAAATTTAAAATAACTCTGCACACCAATTATCTGTCTTTTCAGTTTTTTTGTTGTTGTTGTTGTTGTTGTTTTTGTTTTAAATCACACATACTGAGAAATGATGGAGTAACTTATTCACTTTGTTAGTCCAGTTGCTAGAATTACTACTTGGCTGCTGCAGGGTGGGGCCCCGCTGACGCCAATCCAGGCGACGTAACGATTCGCTCTTAGTCTGGCCCGTCACCCAGGACCTGTTTGCCATGGGAGACCCTACATGAGGTGTAATGCCCCCGACAACATAGCTCCTAAGCACACAAACCCCTCCATCACGATAAGGTGGCGGTTCAATGACGAGTGAATTGAATATTGTTGCGCTAATCTCAATGGCCCAGGAAATCTGGTTGTATTTATATATCACTCCTCAACATTTAATTTCTTCATCACTCAAGTCCTAACATTGAGTCATGTAGCTTGTCTGGACTGTTAACATTTCAAAGTACTAATTTAGCAGCGGTTGGTCTTTCGCCCTCCAAATAGAAGGTCACCTGATCAATTCCCCTGTAGAGCTTCACAATATATCAAATAATTAATCATCATTTCAGGATCAACATGTGCAATTTGCAAGAAACAAAAAAATATTATGTTTGTGTATGTCTATATGCGTTATGTATGTATGTTATGTTTTTAAATGCCATGCATTTATGTTATTAGTCAATATACTTGACCAGTGAGGAGAAACCTAATTTACCCGGAGTGTTACCTTGATGGTTGAAATTAAAATGAATGAAATGAAAAGAGACAAATGAGATGAAAACCTGTGCTAAAAAGTTGGGGGTTAATTTTTAGCTGCAAAGCATAAAGACATTAACTTCAAATAATGAAATATTTTTCTGCAATCAGTATTGACATCACGAATTTTCAACTGTGAAATTGCATATCGCCTAATTCCCGGATATCTTGCATCACTTATTTCCAGCCTCGCCATGTGCAAAAGTATCTCTGGTCAGTAAACTGAACCCCACTTTGACCCTTTTGTGGCAAATTAATATGCAGAATACGTTGATCCACTGTGTCTGCGCAAAAAGGGAAGAAGGGGGTGGCGTTATTGGAAATACTAAATACTAAAATATAAGGAAATAATAATAAATTACTTCACATAGAGATGACTGTTATAAACAGTTCTGATATCTGTTTATTCGTTTATTAGATGTGGTTTGCATGCTTGTATAAAAGAAGGATTTATTTTTTTTAAGTATTTTTTTGTGTGTGTGTGTGTGTGTGTGTGTGTGTGTGTGTGTGTGTGTGTGTGTGTGTGTGTGTGTGTGTGTGTGTGTGTGTGTGTGTGTGTGTGTGTGTGTGTGTGTGTGTGTGTGTGTGTGTGTTGAACTTAAACTTTGTCATTGCTCATCATAAAGTTTCTTTCAGCTTAGCTCGTAGCCTCTGGTTCATCTGTTTATGTGAGCAGACAGCTGTGTGTGTGCGTGCGTGTGTGTGTGTGTGTGTGTGTGTGTGTGTGTGTGCGCATTTGTGTGTATGGCGCGAACTGCTTTATTCAGTATAACTGTGCAATAATTGTCTCTTATGTTATTTTTCTGCTTTGTTTCTGTGTTTGTTTGTGTTTTGCATGCTAAACTTGGCTTATTCCGGACTTGTGCTTTTTGGTAAGTTTTTTTGTATGTAACTTTTTCTATTTTAGTTCTTGTACTTAAGTTCTGTAGTAATGTAATTATTGTGTTCCCGTTTTTATTTTAAAGCTGTTTTGGAGTGTGTTCTGCTTTGCTTTGCTTCGCTGTCAGCATTTTTACTTTTGTCTCCTCCATCCACTGAATGACTGTGCGGCTGGTGAACTGGCGAATTATCCGGTTTGGTGGCTGGTTTACTGCTGCTTGGTTACATCACTTAATGGCATTTAGGTGACCAGCTGACTGCCTGCAATGAGGAGTGTTATAGAACAGATGCAGTAGTCTGCTCATTTACTTAAGTGTCGTACATGTCGGTGACATCCGACCAGGATCTGCACCGCTCTACGAATGCGTCCACCTCCGTCAGTTAGTCTCCACATTGGTCTTTTCAAATTACAAGAAAAGAGAGAGGTTTACATCTGGCCAAAATATCACATGACTGTATAGTGAAACAGACGAATATTTCACTTTTGCTTGACCTCAGGTCAGGTAACAGTTTAACTCCTCAGTGCAGCCGTGATGTCACACGTTCAACACTGGCCATTTCTTCGTCTTTTTCCCTCTTAAACCGATAGACTCTCACTAGTTTAAGCTTCAGTTCTGATCTCAAATGAAAACAGTTTAGAGTGGGGTTAACTTTACATGCAGCATGCCCCTTTTATGTAAATTCAGACATTCACATTTCTTTTGCACATGCTGTATCTCATAAAAGATTGATGCCCCCCTCAATCTTTTGAAACTGAACTCATCTTTATGTTTAGGTTTTGAATGAACACCTAAGCTAGATAATACTCTTTACTTGGATGACTTTACTACTCTACTGCTCTTTCTCTTGTGTTCCCCAAAACACAATAAGCTCCAAAAGGCTGAAATTAAACAGGGTTGCTGGGAAAAGAAAAGAAAAATATCTTAATTCATGAGTTATCTAATTATTGTCAAGTGTCCCATCATATACTTAAATAACAGAAAATTCAAATACAGTTATTGTAAGGAATAAATGAAGTTTTATTAGCTTTGATATTACTAAATTATTTAGGAGCTTTATGTGACTTTTATCAGCTTGCTATTCAGTTGGTCTAAAATAAGAGACTTTAATTAAAGTGAAACAAGTTCAGATAATCTTCGCAGATGCCTGAAGGGACACTTTATGATAATTCTGCAGATGCTGAGTTGGAAGGGGTTTGCATTTGTTTCTCTCTTCAGTTTGGAAAGTCTCATATTTTCCCTAAATAAAATGGAGATGCTGTGGGACTTTCAGCTTTCGTAACGGGACTGAAAGATGAGAAAAGTGGATGAACTGACTATTTTATCATCCACATAAGTTAAATTCAAACAGCGCTGAGATGAAATGACAGTGGACCTAAAAACAGAAGAACTCGCATGGAAAGCTTATTTTTATTTATTTATTTTTTTTAAGTGGTAAAGGCATCCATATAATTCATATCTTGATTGGTGAAATGTGTTCTCTGCTGTGCTGGTGTTTACAGCAACAGCTGGCTCAGCTGCAGAAGGAGAAGTCGGAGATTCTGAAGAACTTGGCTCTTTACTATTTTACCTTTGTGGATGTCATGGAGTTCAAGGTGCGAGAAAAAGAAGACTAATGCACTCAACAGTATTCTTGAAAGATTTTTACATTTAGGATAGTAATTAACACATTTCCGCTGACCTCTCCTCCAACAGGACCATGTGTGCGAGCTGCTGAACACTATTGACGCCTGCCAGGTCTTCTTTGACATTGTAAGCAAAGTTGTTGTCTGTCAGGATGAAGAAAAGTTTGGTATTTTTCTCTCTCTCACGCTCTCTCTCTCTCTCGCTCTCGCTCTCAGTAAAAAAAGCTGTTTTTAAGTGTCCTGAAATTGCACACATCCCTGAATATAGTTTCTTGACATTCTTTCCTTTTAGACGGTAAACTTTGACCTGACCAGGAACTACCTGGACCTGGTGGTGACATACACTACTCTGATGATAATCCTTTCTCGCATTGAGGAGAGGAAAGCCATTATTGGACTTTACAACTACGCCCACGAGATGACACATGGAGCCAGGTGATTGAACATGATGCAGAAGCTGAGGAGATGAGAGAGCCACCGCAGCCCTGTGTCGTAAAAGCACTCAGACAATGATAAATGCTGCAGTATCTGGTATTAATCACAAGAGATATCGACTCTAACCCACTAAATGATAAATCAAATGGCCTTTTTGTCAATAAAATAGTGAACAAATTAGTTTTTCAATAAAGAAATGTGCCGTAAAGTGATTGAGGTTTAATTTATAGTCCTATTTCAAATAAATGAAGTAAGAATAAGGGAGAAATGGGTGTCCCATGAAGTGTAACTTTAAAAGTAAAAACATTGTTTTATTGAACTGTCTTCATAACGTGTTTCTTTAAATGAATACACAAGTCTGCATTTACTGCACTGGCTTTGGGTGTCAGCTTTTATTTTATAATTCTCACTGTTTATGAATTGTGCTGATAACAACTGGAAGTGGGAGTAGTGGTGCAAACTCAGCCTCTTTTAAAACATTTTACATTTTCAGTAATCTGCAAAGGGATGGGCAGCTGTTTAACATAAGAAAAGGAAGAGTAATTAATAGATCTTTTAAAAGCAGAGTTCACAAAACTGACCCCACAAGTAGAGACAAACCGATTTGTTGATATTATAGGCGTCTTCTCATGTCTGTTTGGGTTTACTCCAGGAACTCCGACTTCCTCCCAAACATGCATCCTTGGTTCACTGGTGATTCTTAATTAATTGTTTATGTGACTGTACATGGTTGAAACTTGTCCAAGGTTAAACCTGCCACTCAGACAACCCTGATGGGGAGGAAGTAGGTATAGAAAATTGATGGATTAATCCTCCTGGGCACAGTCTGTATATCAAGTGAGATTACCAATGCATGGCAGGTGAAAACTGGGTTTTGAAGTTAATAAATTGAGCTTTAAATGCACCATATCAAATTGAACTGAACAGAAACCTCTCTGTTCGTAGCAGAGCTTTTATTGTGAAAGATGCGCATGCATGCCATGTGCAGCAGCAGAACCGGCTGCTACAAATCGTGATAGGATAGTATGCCACATCAACAAATGCTTAATTCTATAAACAAAATGCTAAAAACGGCATTCTCATAGTGACTGTGGTGTTATGTGTTTTAGTGACAGGGAATACCCCAGGCTGGGCCAGATGATTGTGGATTATGAGAACCCTTTGAAGAAGATGATGGAGGAGTTTGTTCCACATGGAAAGGTAAAACCACTTTTCTGATTAGCATAGTGCTTGTTACTTTGCACAGACTCCGACATGATGATCCAATAAAATGGGAGTTATGGTGGTCGACTTGTCACAAACCTGCAATGGTGAGCCTGCTCTGCTCATTGGTTTTTTTTTTTTTAATTGCTCACATTCCCGTTTCTCCTCTCCTGCAGTCTCTTTCAGATGCGTTGATCAGCCTTCAGATGGTCTATCCCAGGAGAAATCTGTCTGCTGACCAGTGGAGGAACGCCCAGCTTCTCTCCCTTATCTCAGCTCCTTCAACAATGCTTAACCCTGCCCAGTCAGACACTGTTAGTACTCTCACTTTTCCACTGAAATGACTGAAATTGCTCATAAATTTCACCAAATTTTGGCAATTTAATCCAAACAAGTCTTTTTTCTTTTCTTTCTTTTTATTCGGATTGATCCTCTGCAGTTTTTTTAAGTTTTTTATTATTGCATTTTTCTTATTTCCTCTCTTTTTTTTATGCAAATGCAACTGGAAAAAAGTGTTTAAACCACTATCTATTGAGTCACATCCTCCATCCCTTTCTGCAGATGCCTTGTGAATACCTGTCACTGGACACAATGGAGAAGTGGATTGTGTGTAAGTGCTGTGAAACCAGGCTTAAGCCATATGGATCTGAATTGATTCCCAGTTGATCAAAAGGCTTTTCTTAAACCTGTTTTCCTCTCCATTCTCTCTGCAGTTGGTTTCATTCTGTGTCATGCGGCGCTGAACAGCGATGCAGCAGCGCTGTCTTTGTGGAAGTTGGCTCTGCAGAGCTCCACCTGTCTCTGTCTGTTCAGGGACGAAGTCTTCCACATCCACAAGGCTGCTGAAGACCTGTTTGTGAACATTAGAGGGTAGGATCTTTGTAATGCAAGTCACATACTGAAGCTGTTTAAAGTGGCTTTATTACAGTGATTTCCAGCCAAGTTAATTTGATATTTGGTAGTACAGACTGACAAAGATCAGCACTTTCCAAGAGAGACACGTCTGCAAAGGAGAGAGCTTTTTGCCACAGGCAGAGCTCAGTTAGTGTGGGTTCAGTTGGGTGTCTTCTGATTGGGTGAATTCCTCTAGTAGCACATCTAGTCCATGGCTTTATAAGGAGATTCTGCTCTTTTTATCCAGATAGAACCAGCCATCTTGCATCCTAGGGTCTGTAAGTCTTTGTAGATATGGTTTCCTGTGTATTTTGTAAAGATGCCTTGCTGTAACATATGCTCTCAATTTCTGGAGCCTCTTGTCTTGTGTACGATGATCATTCATTGTTGTGAATAAGTCAGAAAACATGGAAAAGCTTACTATGACCTCGTTAACTGCTGTGAAAACGGATACTCCTAGGTTGCATTCAGTATAAGTTTTGGACTGTTCCTCAAACACAAACTAATTTGATGGATGTGTGTCTCTTGGTGCATCCATCCCTCTTCTGCCTCTTCCAGGTACAACAAACGCATCAATGACATCAGGGAGTGCAAAGAGCAGGCGCTGTCTCACGCGTATGTTCAGATTTATTCGGATTGATGCTTTAATCATTTCCTTACTAAAATTTTCATCTCTATTTTTTATGCCCCTCTCTCTGTCACACACACACACAAACACGTTTTAGGATTTTTTTTTCCCTTTTGTGTATGATTAATATTCCTGTTCTTGCTTTTTCAGCTACTCTTTTTTAAACTGTCATTTTAGTTTTTCTTCCACCCTAATGTGTCTCTTTGGGAGTCTCACACTGAAACATCGCTGTTTTATCTTCCCCTCTTTGTCTCCCCCCTCTGTTTCATCTACGCTTTTATCCTTATAACTTATGCAGTCGTCTTTCATCTTTATTCTCATTCTTCTGCCGTCACTTGTCATCTACTTACTTTGTCCTCTTTGGGATTGTCCTGAAAGTGTCAAAATACAATTTTAATCACATTGCTAGTGTTTGATGCTCCTCTGATTTCCTCCTTCCGCCCGACTCATTGCAGGGGCACCATGCACAGAGAGAGGCGCAAGTTCCTCAGATCAGCTCTGAAGGAGCTGGCTACTGTTTTAGCTGACCAACCTGGACTTCTGGGTCCAAAGGTAAAATATAATACCTTCTTTATACTGAATAATATACACTTGTTTTGTGTTTAAAAGCAGCTAAATGTGCAGCACAAAATACCCTTTCTGAATAAGTAGTTCCCAATTTAATCCCACTATAAACTATGAAATGGGAAAACTTTGCTCTCTGTGCTTTAATTCCACAATGATGATACAAACTAAAGTACCAAAATCTTCCAGGTCTCATAAGACTTCACAGTTACATGTCCAAGATTAAACAAACGAGTACGGCGCAGACGGCATGCGTCAGTGAAGCGGCGCAGCTGAATCGACAATGACAAATGTTTTGGAAACTAATGTTTGACACAGAAAGGTTCACTAGAAAATTTACTGAATAATAGAAGGTACATACATGAGATATGGCCTGAGCTGCTGCAGTAGGCTGCGTCAGGTTGATCGCTGCCCTGCAGCTGTTGGGTTACCTTTAACATGCTTGATGCAACATGCAGATAAATGTCATTATTTAACATCCAATATGTTTTAACTTTCCGTCTGGAAAATATGGAACTAAATGCAGCGTACAAACATGGTATCCCCTAAATTGGTGGGATATGAGATTTCCGTAAATGGAGGCAGTAATTTAATGCTGTTTTATATGATTATCTCCATTTTGGTAGTTTTCAAACATTTCATTTAAACATCTTTAAATCTTCTGCTTCTGCTTCTTTAGGCTTTATTTGTGTTCATGGCCTTGTCATTTGCCCGCGATGAGATCATCTGGCTTCTTCGGCACGCCGACAACATCCAGAAGAAAAGCACAGATGACTTCATAGACAAGTAGGCACAAATGTCTATCGTTGACACACACGTGAAGATGACACAGATGTGCCGATGCATGTCGACATCTTCACTCAAATGGCTGTTTTGCCCTCGACGTGTTTTGGTTCCATGTGTGACGTGTTGACGTGTCTTTTGCAGACATATAGCAGAGCTGATCTTCTACATGGAGGAGCTCAGAGCTCACGTCAGGAAGTACGGCCCTGTGATGCAGCGATACTACGTCCAGTACCTGTCTGGTTTTGATGCGGTGGTGCTGAATGAAATGGTGCAGGTAAGAACACACTCAGGTGTTCGCTCATGCTCTAAATGTGTGCCGTTGTAAAATACACACATTTGCCTTCTCACATGCCAAATTTCTGGAAGATGATTTGAACTTTTTAGGTTCCAGTGTTTCTGTGAAAATAGCTCCAGTGGAAAGCTGAGTGTAGGAATAGTTTTTTTGTTTTTTTACTTAACCCACGCCACACTCGTCTTTCTGACCAGCCTTCTGTCCCGCTGTTGTTTACCAGAACCTGTCAGTTTGTCCAGAGGATGAATCTATTATCATGTCTTCATTTGTCAACACCATGACTTCTCTCAGTGTCAAACAAGGTAAAGTTCTATTAAATTTAATAAATAATAAATTTTAAATTTTTAAGAGAATATTTTGTATTGATTGAATGCATTGCTGTTTGTTTGTTCCAGTGGAGGATGGAGAGGTGTTTGACTTCAGAGGCATGAGGCTGGACTGGTTCAGACTGCAGGTATAAGCACAAGTGACAGGCTTTAATAAAAAGGCATTAATGTTATAAAGCTGTGCTATAAAGAAGCGCTAGATCTGAGCACACAGTTTAGGAAAAAGTTTAGTCATCATCTGTAGTGTTCTGTCCACTTCATGGTGTGTGTTTTCCTCTCTGAAGGCCTACACCAGCGTCTCCAAAGCCAGTCTTGGTATTTCCGATCACAAGGAGCTTGGAAAGATGATGAACACCATCATCTTCCACACGAAGATGGTGGATTCCCTGGTAGAGATGCTGGTGGAGACATCGGACTTGTCTATTTTCTGGTGAGACGCAGGCTCGTGAAACTTTTACATGGCTCATTTCTGGGATGAGCTGAATTGGCTTTATCCCAGCGTCACTTGAAATGTATCTCGCTTTTTGTAACCACCTCCGTGTGTGTTTCTGTGCGCAGCTTCTACAGTCGTGCATTCGAAAAAATGTTCCAGCAGTGTTTGGAGCTTCCATCCCAAAGCCGACACTCCATCTGCTTCCCTCTGCTCTGCACACACTTCATGTCCTGCACACATGAGCTCTGTCCTGAGGAGGTGAGTATGCATGGATGAAGTTGTGGTGTCATAAACCTATTTTATGCAGAATTGATGATACTGTCGATGGAGAACGAGTAAAATGGGCACTGTAACTTAGAGCTTTAATCTAATCTAATTTTTCTCTGCTAATCTTTTTAAAAACAAGAAATTGGAGTTTTTGGTAAATAATTCTGTATCAAAAAAAAAAGAGGATCATTCTGTTAATTTTTAGATTTTTTTTTTATAGCAGTTAAATAAAAATTTAGAGGTGCAATAATGTTTGACATATTAAACAAATCCTAAGCCTTAATCTTTCAAATAAATCCAGCGTCTTTGTAGCTTCAGACAGCTGTTAAATGATATGCAGCCGATAACAGCTTCGCTTCTGTTTTTGTGTCATCTTCCACAGCGCCACCACATAGGGGATCGAAGCCTGTCGCTGTGCAACATGTTCCTGGACGAGATGGCCAAACAAGCCAGGAACCTGATCACTGACATCTGCACTGAGCAGTGCACACTCAGCGACCAGGTAGGCAGTTTTTAAAGACCTCGTTTGACTTCTATTAAAAACCCTCATTTACTTTCTTGCCTTCAGTTAGTGAAGATGGATATACCTGTCACGAGTGCAGCTGCTGGAGTTACAACCAGCAGCCAGAGTCGAGTGTTTTATACGCTGGATTCAGGAGAAAAATGCTGCAGCAGGATCTGTGCCAGGGTTAGGAAATCAGCGTCTTTAAAATTGATTAATAAGTCTCTTAAACTCAGTGGCACAGATGGAAGCTGACTATATGTATGAGTCAACCTGCCCTAGATGGCCTAGATGACCCCTCCTCCCAACTTGTCCCTGAAGTTGGAATAAATTCATTTATACTGCAGTTAAAATGCCATTTATCAGCTGCTTAATCTTGGTTATGTAATTAAAAGTATTAAAACAGAAGTCTTAACAGTTTTACACTGGATTTTTCCCTGGACTATTACTTTTACTGTGCTTAAGCAGTTGAAAGACAATCTGCAGACTCTAAAAGTTACTTGTCCCGTTCAAAACTTTAATGCCAAATGTAAAAAAACAAACAAATTTATTTGTAAAACATTTCTGAGAGTTTTGAATTTCTGAACAGCTTCTTCATGTCTTCAATTTTCATCCAGGAAATGATGCTTATTGCCCCCGTAGGGAGTTGTTTTATGAAAGCTGCTGTTACTTTAATATAGAAACAAAATATTTCAGATAATATATCACTTGCATCAACAGTGTTTGTAATACATTGCCACTAAACCGATAACCATCTTCAGTATTTTTTTGTTTTAACTGAATCTTTGATGTCATTACATTTGGCAGAGCAGCAAATCATTTAAATAAGTAGAGTGTAACATCACATCTGACAGACGAGCATAACGAGTCTTTTGTCGACGCCTGTGTTAAATTTCTCTGACACTCTCCTGGTTTGAAAAGCTGTAAATATCAATCTGCTCATGAACAATCAGACTTTATCGCCTGCTCTTTTTTTTTTTTTTTACTCATTGCTTTTCTGTTCTGCAGCTGCTGCCAAAGCACTGCGCAAAAACCATCAGCCAGGCCGTCAACAAGAAGAGCAAGAAGGCGACAGGGAAGAAGGGGGAGCCGGAGAGGGAGAAACCGGGGGTGGAGAGCATGAGGAAGAACAGACTCCTGGTTACCAAGTCAGTACCGAAAACAGAGAAGACGTATTATTCTGTTTTTTTTTTTTTATCCTTGGAGCAACTGTCTTTTGTTTTTATATATGTCCCATTCAACTCGTTTTAACTTTCTAACTTCCTACACTTAAATACTAAGTCATAACTACTGAATGTCTCATAATTGAAAGTACCTAGTCAGTGAATAAGGGGACCCTTCAATCAAATATCTTAACCTTAATGGAAACAGCTCCCATAAGTCACTTTATTGCAACTTGCTTTCATTGTTATACTGTGCTGTTTTTTTTGTTTTTTCTCAAATATATTTTGTTTTCATCTCATCTGATAAAACCAATGTAATTTTCTCATTGTTCTTAATCTTTCCAGTCTGGATAAACTCCACACAGCGTTATCCGAACTCTGCTTCTCCATCAACTACGTTCCCAATCTAGTGGTGTGGGAGCACACGTTCACGCCCAGAGAGTATCTCACCTCACACCTGGAGATCCGATTTACCAAGTAAAACATGCGTTCAGTGACGTAGTGCATGTATGTGTGTATTTTGTCCTGTCAGGAGGGCCTGGTGTGATCCTGCATCCTCACAAAAACTCGCCTAGTTTCTAAAGAAACTTCAGCTAATTTTAAAAACACATTCAAAGTTGGTGTTATTACCTCCATGTTCTGTTTCACCTCCGACTTTCAAACTCTGTCTTCCTCCAGGTCCATAGTTGGGATGACGATGTACAACCAGGCTACTCAGGAGATAGCCAAGCCCAGCGAGCTGCTGACCAGTGTCCGAGCCTACATGACGGTCCTGCAGTCCATAGAGAACTACGTGACCATCGACATCACCCGTGTCTTCAACAACGTCCTCCTGCAGCAAACGCAGCACCTGGACAGCCACGGGGAGCCCACCATCACCAGTTTATATACAAACTGGTGCGACCATTTTGCTGCCTTTAAAGCAGATAGAGATTAGTTATAGGTTTTTATGGATGTTCCTGCTATGGATTCCTTAATTTAAGTGCGGTCTGAACCCATAAGGTCTGTTCTGTTGTGTCTCTGTAGGTATTTGGAGACACTGCTCCGTCAGGTCAGTAACGGCCACATCGCCTACTTCCCTGCAATGAAAGCCTTCGTCAACCTGCCCACTGAGAACGAGCTGACGTTCAACGCTGAGGAATACTCCGACATCTCTGGTACGAACTCTCTCCCACCACTCAGTCACCGTGTGACATGAAGACTTTGATATTAATGAAGGAAATGAAGCATTTAGACCTCTATTGTGTTTTTAATGGTTCAAACCATCACTTGTGCACCAGTACCTTAAAAGGACATTACAACGGGAACATTCACACTACGTTTGAGAGATGCTCCATTTGTGTGATTTCACATTTGATATTTTATGCTGAAAACATGTGGAGTGGTTTGTTTTGACTGATAATTTTATTTTCTTTTTTTAAACAGAGATGCGTTCACTGTCGGAGCTGTTGGGACCATACGGTATGAAGTTCCTCAGTGAGAGTCTCATGTGGCACATCTCATCACAGGTTGCTGAGCTGAAGGTACAAACATAGATTCACTTTCACATTAAAAACTTTTTCTTTTTTTTTTTTCCAGACTTAAAGACGGTAGATGTTTTGTGTAATGCAGCTTTATGCTGTCAAGTGATTTGTTTCCCTCCATCTTGCGACAAGTATTGTGGGTCTTTTTCTCTTTTTGGATCTTAAAATGTTCAAAAAGCTTTGCTTAAAATAAAACGGCTTTTCACTTACACTCCCACTCTGATCAGCTTCAACGTTTTAGTTTCAGTGTGAAAGATTTAACTCTTTCAACTATTAATTATCAAAGGAAAAGAGGCCCAGACCTTCCTCTCTCCTCCTCAAGCTCTTCTATCTGAGGCGCTCCTGAGCCAGCAGAGATAAGTAATCTGTAAAATGTGTTCTGGGTCTGCCTTGAGACCTCAACCTAATTTGACAAGCCTGAAACACCTCTCCAGGGAGGCGTCCTAACCAGATAACCAAACCACCTCAACCTGGCTCCTCACAAAGTGGAGAAGCGGCGGCTGGACTCAAAGTCCAGACAGTCCAGCCGCCCTGTGGAGCAAACTCATTTCAGCTGCTTGTTATTTGTGATATCATTCTTCAGATCACTACCCTCAGTTTGCAGTCGTAGTTGAGGGTAGGAACATAGAGAGCCTTGACCTTTGGCTCAGCCCCCTCTCCATTCTTACCTCGCCTATGAACACCCGGGAAGAGGTGAATAATGTTGTGTATGAGTGTGTAAGTGCATGAAAGATATTTTTGTCTGGGATCTTCACCTCCCGCCTCTTCTTTTTGTAGAAACTAGTGGTTGAAAACATGGAGGTGTTGGCCCAGATGAGGACCAGCTTTGACAAACCGGACCACATGGCTGCTCTCTTCAAAAAACTCACCTGTAACTACTGAAACACACACACGCCTTTAAAATGATAAATAGAATAAATAATCACACTACAGAGGCGAAATCTTTGACCCTGTGAAACCCAAAAATAGAGAAAAGAGCAAAAAAAAAATATTTCCAGAACAATGTACCATTTTTACAACCCGTCAACCAGAACAATAAATCATTCAGAATTACTCAAATCTGTTTTCAACAGACAAAAATATTAGAAAATTGCAATTAATCAAATGCATTATATTTCTAGCACTGAGTATTTTAGCAGAAAATCTGAATTGGTGCATGGATTTAACAATACATTAGTAATGCTTCAGTGAAAAAAGAAGACGACTTCATGGCCTGATGCTCAGACCTTGTACACATTTACCATATAATGGCATTGCAAGGCAAAACAATAAGACCCAATGACCACGTAAATATGGTCTTACGAGAAAAAAATCATTTGCAGGTCTGTTTTTGGTACAGTGGGCCTCGCAGGGTTAAATAATACACATCCTTGCAAAAGATGACGTGTAATTACATTCAGGCACCTTCTCTGGTTAACTTGTTTTTGTTTCTGTGTGTTTGTGTGTAGCTGTGGACAGTGTTTTAAAGAGGATGACCATCATCGGGGTCATTCTGTCGTTCCGCTCTCTGGCACAGGAGGCTTTGAGAGACGTATGACACACACACACCAAACTTATGTTTCTTCCAAAGCACAGGTGTTCATCACTCTCAGTGAACTTTTTGTCTCATCCTTTCAGGTGTTGTCATGTCATATTCCATTCCTGGTCAGTTCAGTGGAGGACTTCAAGGACCATATCCCTCGAGAAACGGACATGAAGGTAGAACACACTTGAGCACAGAAATGCGCCGACTCTGCCTCCCGCCTCTCGTGACGTGACTAATTTGTCCATTTCCAGGTGGCCATGAATGTTTACGAGCTGTCCTCGGCTGCAGGTCTACCCTGTGAAATCGATCCTGCTCTGGTGGTAGCTCTGTCCTCCCAGAAAAGCGGTGAGTCATGCACAAACACAGACAGACTCAGTCCATCAAGCACACAGCCGTCTGTATGATCACATGTTGTATTTGTGTTTATGCAGAGAATATCAGTCCAGAGGAGGAGTATAAGATTGCCTGTCTGCTGATGGTGTTTGTGGCCGTTTCCTTGCCAACGCTCGCCAGCAATGTGATGTCCCAATATAGCCCCGCCATCGAGGGTAGGCTGCGATGATGCTCAATTGTTTCCAGTAATGTTTGGTAGATGTTTCTCTTTTAGGTTGGAAGAAGATCGGGCTTTGATCCAAACTTTATTTTTGACTAAATAAAACAACCATGTAACAAACAGAAAAAAGCCAAAATACCATTTAGTTTTATTATAAACGGTGCGTCATTACTTTTGAAATGGTTTGGATGCAACTGCAGTTTTAAACCCTGTAGATGTTTCTGGGATCTCTGACAGCATGAATACGCCCAGCCTCTTCCAGCTGATGATTCCTTCACTTATGAAGTGTTTAAACCAACTTAACAGTCATGTGACAGGAACTATGGCATTCGACATGCCAACTGAAGCCTGTGAGGTAGCTCCTGGGTTGTGCGTTGTCTTTGCCCTCTTCAGTCTGACCTTGGACGAATGTTTGGTCCACACCTGGGGATATTGACTGCTGCCTTGAATGTTTTCTAGTTGTGAATTCTGGACTCTGATTGTTTAGAAATACATGTATAACCCTTCCCAGTTAAAATTGCAGCTACCGTTTCTTCTCTAAGATCACTGCTGATGTCTTCCCTTTCTGACATTGCAGTATTATATTTGTTTTTGACAAAATGTACACGTTAATGGTCCAGACCAACAAACTG
This sequence comes from Xenentodon cancila, assembly GCA_014839995.1. NCBI lineage: Eukaryota > Metazoa > Chordata > Actinopteri > Beloniformes > Belonidae > Xenentodon > Xenentodon cancila. Next base: position 4,560,775 of record CM026208.1, read on the forward strand.
CCAAAGTGTTGCTCTTATAGGCGTTCTCACACTTGCTGCTGATCAAATAATTGAGCTCAGTTTATCAGCAGCATCTGGCTGCTATTTAACCAATAAAATTCTGTAGAAAAACGAATAAATCACTCAGTTTTCACACACTCCTGTATTTTAGCATAATTCAAGAAATAACGGGGTTGTCCAATATATTGTGTTGTTTTTCATCTGAAGTTCTGTTTTATTTTAATATAATACCTTTACTGACTGAATCATTTTCATTCCTTACATGTAAAACATAAATTAGGAGTATTTTTTTGTGTAACTAAATATAAAAACATTATAAAATCTAAGTAATTCTCTGGAACCAGAGAACATTGTGTATTATTGTTTATAAGGTTTTCAGTTGCAGTATATTTGTATGAGTATTGCTTTGCTATCCTCAATTTTACCCTCCAATTTACCTTGAATAACATTTTCCTTAAACAAAAAAAAAGAAAATAAACCTCCCTGCATTACTTCACAGCAGTTCAGAGCCTAAAACCTAGCACTGCTGGACACTTAATTTACTGCAGACCTTCGTATAAAACTGATCTGCATGCAGGTAAGAACCACCCTGCACCTTCAGATCGATTGACGTCTGAGCACAAACGTGAAGTCATCTTTATCAAATGTTCAATTTGTTAAATTTGTCAGCAATTATCAAGACCCAGCTTATGCAATGTGACACATAAAACCTTGTATTTTTGTGATTTGTATTAAAAAGGATCTATTCAGTTAAATAAACAGTTTAAGACAATAGAGGCGGTCTGTGTAGTTAAATGAGGCTTTTGATAAGGTATCAAAGACATTTTTCTCTCAAGGGTGAATTACCAAGACATTGCCTCCTAACAGCCTTGAAATGAAAGGCGCCGCTGTTAATAAGGGACATTTGAAGAGGATAATGAGCAATCATGGGCTCCACCTCTGTTAGTATGCAGACTGTGTTCTGGCCAGCAATTGCTTTTTCCGACAGCGTGTCTTAGTACATATGGCCTCAGTGCAACCGCGCTAAACCACTCTGAGCTCACAATTACATGCATGTGATTCATATTCCTAATCTTTTCATTTGCCTCAAACAATTGTTGTGGTCCCCATGAAATACAGAGTGAAATCTGTTTGTTTTGTTTTTTTTCCTCAGCTGAATTGTGAAGGTTCTGTTCTCATATTCTAGAGATTTTCTCTAAGAAGTCGGACTTCACAGTTTAAGCTATTTACTTGACTTTACAATGAACGTGACTTTTTGATGTTCGAGTTTCGATGTGTGTCTGCTGCCCCCTACAGGCCACTGTAACAACATCCACTGCCTGGCTAAAGCCATCAACCAGATTGCTGCTGCTCTCTTCACCATCCACAAGGGAAGCATAGAGGACCGGCTCAAAGAGTTCCTGGCGGTAAGTCCTGCAGACGTTATTCAATTTTTTTGTATATTTAGAATATTTCCCGCACAGGGCAGCATTAGGTTTTCTAATTTAATGTGCTATTTTGGTACCTGTGCAGAGGACAGTGCTTTCACCTGTCTGTCTAGTTGGAGTGGAGAACTTGCTTTGCTGAAAGAGGAACATTAAGTTGGAGCTCATGGAAATGCATTCTCTCAAAAACTAAACTTAATGCATTTTAATGTGACTGCGTGTTATGATACTTAAATTCTTAGTTTTGTTATTGTGTCTGGTAAATGGAAGCAGTATTATTTTCTTAATCGGCGGGAACAACTGCAGGTGAACTGTATTTTGTTGAGCAGACGGTTAACTACGACTACATCTGCAATAACATCTCAATATGTGAATCAAAAGGTCGCAATCTACTTTATTTGCATGGGACGATTACATCAAAAATTTAACGACAAATGAGTTTGAATCATTTAACCTCATTCCTGAATAGTCTGTAGCTTTTCTCTGTCATCCCTGACTGCATTCATTATTATTGTTTTTATAATTTATGCGTAGTATTTTCAGTATGGTTGAGTCTTTGTAGTTTGTGTCTAATTGCTGATGGTGGTTTCTTAATTTGCAGCAAAGTCTTTTTATTTTTATGAGTTGCAGTGCGTTGATATCTTAATCATTACAGCAGCACACAAAAGCACCACTTGGATCAGAAGCGGGAAATATTTTCATTAAGAGCAATTAATCCCCCTGTTTTATCAGATGTACCACTGCACATTGTAAGATATTCCTGGTTCATTTTGGTCCCAATTCTGCCCTTCCGACAGTCCGAGGTCAAGTCCTGATCATCCTGATCATTCAGTTATCTTATCAGAACTTCCTGTGGTGTTAAGAGGGATAGTACGCACTAAGAAGAACATTTAAGCCACATTGACAAAAACATCTCATTAGAATCACCATTTGTCTCTAACTGATGCTGTGCACAAAGTTTACTCGATTTTCCAAGCACCTTTGTGCTTATTTCCTCTGGCTCAACTTCCATTATGTTTATTTACATTTAATAAGCATTTGTGTGCATGACATTTTCTGCTATTTATCATCCTCAAAGTTTATCTTTCTGGGTGCTTTTTACAAGTGGGATTTGTTTTTCTTCTTTCTTTGTGTTTTACTTTCTGTGTCATATCACAGCATCCGACTCACAATAAGACCAAAACTGTTACATCTGTGAAAGGTTCATAGTAGCAGTGTGTGCTTTCTGTACTATAAAAATCTTTTTTTCAAGACTTTAGGAATATTTTAGTGTCCACCACATTCTTGGATAGATTTGAGACTAATTCCTCGATGGTTTTCTTTTTGGACCGACTTTCTGACGTTGAATAAACAAATGCTCCAGTAAATGAATGTTGAACCAGTTTGAACGTGTGTCTGTGTTTGCAGCTGGCCTCGTCCAGTTTACTGAAGATCGGCCAGGAAACGGACAAGATGACGACGCGCAACAGAGAATCTGTCTACCTGCTGCTGGACATGGTGAGAGGACGTCACTCGCAGGCTGCCTTATATGTGGAAGCATCGCAAACGTTTGTGCACATTAGTAACGTTCTGAGATTTGATGTGTGTCTCTTGTGCTTCAGATTGTGCAGGAGTCTCCGTTCCTGACCATGGACCTGCTAGAGTCCTGCTTCCCCTATGTGCTGCTGAGAAACGCCTACCACGCCGTCTATAAACAGAGCATCAGCACCAACGCATAGACACACTCCGCACACTTCGCGTGGTATTCCCTCTACGTCGGCGTGTTTCCACACACGCGTAGGCACAAACACAACACTAAATACGAACGTAACACACTAATCCATGCCTCAAGCACTACTCTGACATGGTCAACATGCACTCAAAAATGTTGACACCTGTAAAACTATTATTAACACGTAGCATTTGAAAAAAAAAAAAAATAAAAGTACTCATGACACTCAAATTGCAGAACAATGCTAAACATACAAACAGTCACGACTCTGTAAACAAAACAAGGATTTAAAAAAATGAAAAACACAAACTAGCTGGGTGAACTTTGGGGATCAGTGTCTGTTATTTAATCGATGTTTTCCATGATGTTGCCAGGGACCATTACCATAGCAACGCATATTATAAAATTGTTGAATGATATAAAAGAACAAAAATATAAATATATAGTATATATTTAGCTGACACTGAAGTTATTTCTTTTTGTTTTTTTTGTTTTTTTTTTGAGAATTTTAGTGTTCAGCTGAGAACCTCTGGTGGTGGATTTGGATGATTTCTTTGGGAATGAAAGTGATTCTGATGTGATGTGGGTTTTGTTCTTCTTTTTTCCCCTTTTTTGGGGGGCTGTTTTATCAAGTGAGGTTTCCATTGTTGATACTGAAACACATGTTGCTCACACGTTTACTCACACTGACACGCATCCTGAGCAGATATGAAGCCACATTCGTGCGAATCTTTCTACATTTTATTGCGTGCAGACACACACAGAGGGACAAACTTGTATAACATGGTGATATATATATATATATATTTTATTTTTTTTTTTTGTCTTTTTTTTTTTTTCTAGGTAGTGGTAACATTAACTTTTTTTGTGGGTAAAGATAAAATATATGTATTCTGCTTTGATGTGAACTGAGGTTGTCTGTTTTCAATGTTTATGATTTTGTTATTTTTATGATGTTGACAATGATGACAACTTGCCAAATGTGTTGACGCTAAAACGTGTGAATCAGGGCTTGGAAGTGAAGCGTTTTGGGTTGTTAATGGTGTGCGACGCCATTTCAAATATGATGGTGGCTGAAGCTGACTGCGCGGCAGCTCGGTCAACAGTACAAGGTCATACACAAACTATTACAGCGGGAACAAGCAACGGGAACGCCGGCAGGTCTCAACCCTCGGCTGGTATTAATCAACTCCTGGTTCAGCAGGTGCATATAATTTTCTCCAGGGTTTGTAGAAAATGTAATTTATAATTCTGTCAACTTGTGGTTTCTGATAGGAGTCCTTTCTCAAAGGAAATTTCTTCTTTTCCGACATCTAATTTTTACACTTTGTTAGAGCTGAAGCAGCCGGGCGAATGGCGGCTTTCTTGCAGCCTGCTGAGAGTTGACTGACTACACTCCAAGATTTGATTAATGTGTTCGTGCTTAACTTTAACAGGAAGTAAATGTAACCAATTCCTCTGCTGGAGAAAGTAAATTGTATTCGATATCAGATTCGTGAATGACTACAGGTACCTGGAGCTGCATTAAGAAAATAAATAAATAAAATGTAAGCACTCTTGGGGGAGTTTTCACCGGATTTGTGGACTGCCGTCAGTGTCGCATGCACCAACGAACATTTCATACGAGAAGTTAAGTTTCACAAAGGTTGCGTGGGACCCTCAAAGAAAACACAGACGACTTCTACAAAGTGGGGTCTGGTTTATTTTATACTTTTTTTTTTTTTTTTTCAATCAAGGCTTTGCAAGGGCTACATATTAGGAAACATAACATGAAAAAAAGACAAAAAAAATACACTCCTTTTATGCCAGCCCTTTGCTCTTCTGTCACCACACCCAGGGCTGTGTTTTAAAGCTGATTTTGCATACTATTCAGGATTTTCATCTATAAATGTTGGAAAGTTAAAATCTAGAAATGGTTGAAGTGAAGTATTTACAGTCATTTAGCTGGAATGTGCTAAACTCTGAGATGCACCACGGTAGTTGCCACGTTTCTGCTGGGGATCTCATCAATAGTTTGCATTATAAGCGGATAGATCTGTAAACACATTCTGCTGTCTGATGTGGAATGGTTGGCATTTTCAGCGGACTGTTTTTGTGTTTCTGATTCCACCGTGTAACATAAATTACACCAATAAAAAATAATTTTAAAAGAATCGTCAGGTGTTTGTGGCCATGGTTTATGAAAAGGCTTTTAAGCTATGATGAGATAAAATCCAAAGAGGTAAGTTGTGACGCATCTGTTTCATTTGATAATAAAGGTCATCAATAGGAGTTTGTTCTTTGCCAGCTTAAGACTATTAAAGACTACTAAAAACTACTAAAATTTATTTACAAAAAACAATTTCAGGATGGCCATAATGTTGAAATGTAAACACTATATAAAATACTTGTTGCATGAGGAAAGAAAAAAATGCCCACAATTGCTAAATATTGTAGTTACTAAGAATTAACAGTATCATTTGTATTTAAATTCTGTTTTCTCGTGCATTATCAAAACGTCAGTCAGTCCAGATACTTCTACATCATTAGCTCACAATTAAGTCTTGACATTTTATACAAAATTGATTACCTTTAAAAACATCTAAAACAATTATAGGAAAATGTGAGAACTGCAGCAGGCGATCAAAGGTCCTGCTGTTTCATGTTCAGGCCACCAGGTGGCGGCCTTTTAAATGTAGTGATCATAAGTGATATAATTATTTCATAAAAACGATGTGGATATTATTGCTGCTATTGATTTTTCTAAGTTACAAGAATATACAGGCATATAAGCAATAAATGGAAAAAAAATATTTTACCAGTTTATATATCAAGTTTGTTTTTATTTCGAAAGTTTCGCAGTTCAACTACAACCTGGTGTTTTTTGTTGCTGTATTTCAAAATATATGTAACTGTCCTGTAAAAAGGTAAGATTTAAAAAATGTAAAAGCATTATTTAAAGTGTTTACATAACCACAGCTGTATAAAGGTGGCATTTATGCTCATGCAGAGACGATTACTATTTTGTGGGCGTCGTGGCAATTTCTTCCAAGATCCTGATTTTAAGCTGGGGAGTCTATCATTTTTACCTTTTATATACTAAATCACTGTTACTTAAATGTATAATTTTCATCTCCGGTCAGTTAATTGCGTTTTCGCGGCCCGAGTTCAAAGAGACGTTTTAATGATGTTTTGATGAGCTGATTCTGGTAAACAAAGTTCTGGTTCCTTTTTCAAATGTCAAAATGAACAGACAGACTTGGTGCGTGGTGGAGGCGGTTTTCGGCGCACTCCCGAGACCAGGAGGACGTGGACTGAACGCGACCCGCAGGTAAGAGTCCGAGCACGTGCGCGCTACACTGGTGGACGTCGGGCTCCACCTGCTGGTCCAGACATCCACCGCGGACTGGCTGCCTGTTCTGCGCTGGTGCTGGTTCGTAATCAGTCTCCCTGGCGGCCGCCTTCCTCGTCCTCGTCCTCCTCAGGTACGGTCCTTTCCAATTTACCTACAAAAACGGGGACAGTGAACACGTGACTCCAGGTGGACCCGTGAACACGCACGTGTGCGGTTACTCCACTTCCACTTTCTTTGGCTCCATCCAACTAAACACAACTACATCTGTTATTCGGTGCAAATACAAGGACAATGTTGCTTTTAATCTGTCAGAAGTGGTTCAACAAAAGTCTCCCACACACTGTTGTCGGACCGCTTTATGCTTTAATTGCATCCATACGCTGCGGCATCTTTTAACAAGCTTTTATCAACATTTATTTCCATTAATTTGTCACCAAGGTCTTGAATTGGTGCCGGGGAGTCGGGACACTGCAGATCTTCTCCCGAGAAGATTCTCATTGGGTTTGGGACCTGGGGGTGGTGGTGGTCGATATGATATGATGTCTCCTGCTCCCTGAACCACTTTTTCACTATTTCACACAATTTAGACTTTACGAAATATTTTTTATTTCTGGGCGATAGTGGCAAACCACGATCTTTTAATAATGTGTTGTGCAGTTCCTAACCCTGACAGTTTGCTCGATGCCTACCAGTAATTTAGCCCTTCTGAAACAGAGTTGTCATGAGGGCACGATGCATCTTCTCACATGGATGTTTAAGGAACAAGAAGCTACTCACTGCATCATTTAGGGATGCAAGATTTTTATCATTGTTACACATCTGGCCTGTACTGCAAGAGTTGTAGAAAAACACGTTTAAAGTTTACCATCACAGATGCTTTAATATCCGTGCTTAGGATTCTTGTTGCATGTTGGACATTTTTAATAAATACTGGTTTAAATCTTAGCAGATTATATGCAATTCAGATATAATATGGCTATATATATATATATATATATATATATATATATATATATATATATATATATATATATATATATATATATATATATATATATATATATATATATATATATATATATATATACACACACACACACACACACACACACACACACACACACACACACACACACACACACACACACACACACAGCAGGGTCACACAGATGCTGCACTTTTGATGTATTAATCCCCCAATTGTTGCCCCAGGAGTCTCTTTTAATCCCTTTTGGTTTATGCAGATCTTTTTAAAAAGATTTGAGAGGGGGAAAATAACTTTATCTGCTTTTTGTAGAAGAGTGCACACATTCTGTTTCAGGTAGGTATGTGACCACCATGAGGATAAAGTGTTTTAGTCCAAATATAAAAGACTTTACAGTATGAAGGGATGAAGACCAGTCACTTTTCATAAATATTTGTGCATAATGCATCTTTATTCACAGCCACAGTTTTTGAATTCAGAGAAGTGCATGTAACTAAAAATATCTCCGTGTGTCTGCACATAATGGAGAATGAAACTGCACAGTAGCAAAGCAGTGTGTTACTGAAGTAGGAGGAAAAGTAGACAAGTGAAAAGTTGGTTATAGAGAGACAAAAGGATGAAAGCAAGTCAGTCGAAAGGTGGCTATCGGGAGATGGAGTCGGGACTGGGAGCTTCCTTTTTGTTGTTGCATGACAAATCTGAGGATGAGAAGGCAGAGGTGAGCAGAGGAGAGGGGGAGGGGAGAGAAAAGGAAAGGAAATGAGAGGAGAGGAGAGGAGAGGAGGGGAGGGGAGAGGAGAGCGGGAGTTGAAGTATCATGCAAAGCCACAAGAGAAGGAAAGACAAAGAGGGAGAGACGGGAGTTAGTACTGTTAGTCTGAAGAAAGGACATTAGATTGTTATTGTGTCTACAACAGTGTGTCACATTATAATTTCATTTTTTACAGCCTTAAATCAAATCTACAATAAGCTTAAAGTCTAAATTGATTATTTTAGCTGATTAAAAAAAACAAAACATCCATAAGATAACATTATAATCTGGTTATAATGTTAAGTTTAATATCAACTCCTTCTTTAAACAGTTTTTTTGTGATTTATATGTGTGAGGAAAAATATTTATATATTATTAAGCTACTAAATGTTCAGCTTTGCTCCTCAGCTCAGTCACGACTGTAATTCCGTCAGTTTTAGGTTTTGTGTGTTTATCAGAGCTCGAGCGCTGAAATCAGCAGCCTGCAGTGGTTTATAAAAGTGCAGCAGGCTGAAAAAGAGCAGCTGAATCCATAAAGCTGCAGAGGTTCAATTAAACCCTGATGTGGTCCCACACATGAATGAATTAAAGTACTGTTTTAAAAAGGATAACTTGTCAAAGTATGACCATACAACTCATATGTTTCTTGTATTTATCTATTTATTTAACGTTGTTGTTGTTGTTTTATTATATAATAATAATTGCCAGATTAAGGACGTACATTTGTCTTAAATTCTCTCAGGGCAGTTTGTTTAATTTAAGTAATTAAACTAACTGCTTGAATGAGCACAAAAAATTTGTTTCACAAATGATTATTTGTAATTTATTATTTTTTTTGTCAGAAATGACAACTTGGGTTTGTAAGGACAGAAGTTTACTCAAACAATTGGAGGACCTCAGAGTTGAACGGCTGCTCTTTCACATCAAGAGGAGCCCGATGAGGTGGCTGAGGCCCCTCCTGGTCACCTCTCTGGTGAGGTCTTCCGGGCAAGTCCCACTGGGAGGAGACCCCAGGGAGGGAAGACCCAGGACAGGCTGGAGGGACTTTGTGTCTCAACTGGCGTGAGAGACGTGGGAGTCCCCCCAGATGAGTGGGACACAGTGGGTGAAGAGAGGGAAGTCTGGGCTTCCCCCTGGGCCCACCCTGCTTGGACTACTACCCCCGTAACCTGAGCTTTTCAACCCACAGCTATAAAGTCGATCTTTGATCTGCGACCTAGGGTGCCCTGGTGCCAAGTGCGCATGTGGACATCCATATGCTTGAACAGGGTGTTTGTAAAGGACAATCTGTGACAAGCACAAACGTTCAATAACAAAACGCCACTCGGGTTTAGATCGGAGGGCCCGTTCCTCCCAATCACGCCCTTTCAGGTCTCACTGTCATTGCTCATGTAAGAGTTGAAGTTCCCCTGCAGAACGAGGGAGTCCCCAGCATGGGCACTCTCTAACCCCCCACAAAACGATTAGAAAAGGGTGGATCTTCAGAACAAACAAGTCAGGACCCGTCCCTCCACCCAAAGGCAGAGGAACGCCACCCTCTCGCTCACAGCCAGCTTTTGCAGCTGAGGATCGGACCACCAGGGTGCCCGGCTTTGGCCACCACCCAGCTCACACTGCACCAACCCCTATGGCCACTCCCACAGGTGGTGAACCCATAGGAAGGGGGACCCACGTTGCCCAGCATGGCCCCATGGACACACCCCCCGCTACCAGGTGCTGGCCATTGTGCCCCATCCCTGGCCTGGCTTCTGAGGGCGTCCCCGGTGACACCTGCTTCAGAAAGTGTTTGTCTTTTAATTTGTAAATTGTTGTTACTCATTTATTAGATTCCTTTTTTTTTTTTTTTGTAAATTGGATTAAAAAAAATTAAATGATACTGGTATATAATGTTATTAAATCTCCTTTTCTTTGCATGTGAATGCAGGATGTTGGGTTCTGCTGTTTTTGTGCTATATTTGCCCTAATAAGCTATGCCCACAAAAGAAAACTATTTCGGAGTGTGCTGCTAGACTGTGATCTTAATTTAAAAACAGTTTACCCCCTGAACTGTCGCTCTCTGCCACTCCTCTCTCCTGATTGGCTAAAAGGGAATACGCCTCGTTCCCATTGTCTTCCTCAGGTCCATTGTGATTGGCCCAGCTTCCATAGAGCTGTGCTGTGATTGGACTCAGATGATTGTCTGGCTCACAGAGCTCCGCCCCCACAAGGTGTTGCTCCACCCCCGTTTGAAACTCTGAGAACAGAAGAGCACCTCTAGTGGAGAGTCCTTTCAACTTTTAATTAGTAATAACTAAACTCATTAAAAATAAATAAAGAGAGAGAGAGATAGAGAAAGTTATAGTAAATTTTTAACAAAAGAAAAAGTCTGTTCATTGGAATTGCATGAGCAAATTAGAAGTAAAAAAATAAAAGGTGCAGCTGTGGATTTGTTTCTTGTGTCATAAATACGCCTCTCAGCCAGGAAACAGGAAGGCATCAGAAATTTGTCTCACTAGGACACATTTAGCAGTATGTTTAGTCAAGACAATTCATAGTGTACTGCTAAAACAACTGCTTTGTCATAAATATCCCTCATTATTTCTAGGAACTAGAATACAACCAAACAGAACGTGGAAACAGACAAAAAGACCCCTAACTCGACTTTTTAAATGAATTAGCTTTGTCTACTCTGCAGATGACTTTAAAGGTGCACCAGAAGCTGCTGAAGACTAAATATTTATGAAATCTTGATGCAATGCAGTCTGCTTTATTATAAAAGTAAAGAGCAGAAAGCCAACTCTTATGTTTGGTAGATAGGCAGTCAGTCAGGAAAACCTTTAGCAAAGACGCACACACTCAGCCAGGATCGATAAAGTAAAAGCTTTTATGATCTTCACTTCCCAGAATCAAGTCAGCTCTGTGCACACTCATCTGCTCCATGCCGTCCTTCCTCTTCCTGTCTTTTTCCCTCATAACGGCACCTTTTCCTTAAAACCAACGTCCACAATTCAGGTTGAATTCGCGAGAGGAACATTTAAAGCTTGTACAGTTAACCTCTCCAACCAGTCCAACAATAAATCCTTTTGGTTTCTTTTTTACTGAGAAAAGTTCTGTAAAAGTTTGATAAATTATTCAGGCCTACTGATAAAAACAAAATCAGCAGCTCTTTGTGTTGTTTAGTTGGTGAAAAGGTTCTGAAGCTGGAAACATGACATCAGCTACTCAAAATGATCAATGTTTATGTAATAAGTACATGCATTGCTTTTGTAGAGTGTTTTTAAGCATGTTTTAGCAACACTAACAAGGGAAACCCTTGTGTTTTTTCTGTGTATGGCTTTGAACCCATAGCCTGGCCAGCCAAAGCCATTTCCTCCATAAAACGTCCCTTATGTGAAGTGGTTGGGAGGGTTAGGTGCAGCGAGGCAGGTTCATGTGATTACGCATGAAACGTGTGTCTAAGGGCCACTATCCAAAACAGCTGAGATGGCTGGAGAGCCGTAAAAAGAGTTTTTACTGCGAAACCGACAAGTCCGGCATCAGTCCTTCATCAGCCTGTCATCAGTCCTTCATCGGCCCGTCATCAGTGCTTCATCGGCCCATCATCGGTCCGTCATCGGCCCGTCATCGGTCCTTCATCGGCCCGTCATCGGTCCTTCATCGGCCCGTCATCGGCCCGTCATCGGCCCGTCATCGGTCCGTCATCGGTCCTTCATCGGCCCGTCATCGGCCCGTCATCGGCCCGTCATCGGCCCGTCATCGGTCCGTCATCGGTCCTTCATCGGCCCGTCATCGGCCCGTCATCGGCCCGTCATCGGCCCGTCATCGGCCCGTCATCGGTCCTGTCATCGGTCCTTCATCGGCCCGTCATCGGCCCGTCATCGGTCCTGTCATCAGTCCTTCATCGGCCCGTCATCAGTGCTTCATCGGCCCGTCATCGGTCCGTCATCGGCCCGTCATCGGTCCTTCATCGGCCCGTCATCGGTTCTTCATCGGCCCGTCATCGGCCCGTCATCGGTCCTTCATCGGCCCGTCATCGGCCCGTCATCGGTCCTTCATCGGCCCGTCATCAGCCCGTCATCGGTCCGTCATTAGTCCGTCATCAGCCCGTCATCAGGCCGTCATTAGTCCGTCATCAGCCCGTCATTAGTCCGTCATCAGCCCGTCATCAGCCCGTCATCAGCCCGTCATCAGTCCGTCATCAGTCCGTCATCAGCCCGTCATCAGTCCGTCATCAGTCCGTCATCAGTCCGTCATCAGCCTGTCATCAGCCCGTCATCAGCCCGTCATCAGCCCGTCATCAGCCCGTCATCAGTCCGTCATCAGCCCGTCATCAGTCCATCATCAGTCCGTCATCAGTCCGTCATCAGCCTGTCATCAGTCCGTCATCAGCCTTCCTCATCCACTGTCTTTTGTTGACAGTCACTCTGCCTACGTCCGTTTAATTTCTCTGATTGGTTGGAAAGTCGAATCCGAGTCAGATTTTATTATTTAGATTAGCTAGACTACTGAACCCTAAACCTGACTGATTTACTTTTTATTTGTTTTATCTGGTTTCATTTTTATATATTTTCATTTTAAACCCTAAATCAAAAAAACTGGGATGATATGCAAATAAAAAAATTATCCAGTGAGTCTTAAATTTGCTTTGATATTTATTTCTTTGCAGGTAATATGAACCCAATATAGTTTATTTATTTATTTATTTTTTGTAAACATGAATTCATTTGTTGTTATTCACCCAGTTAAGCATTTCAGGCTTGCAACACATTCCAAAGTAGTTGGCAAGGGGACAATTTAAACTAGTGACAACAGATAATTTGGTACAAATGTGTCATCCATGAAAGACTGAGGAGCAAAGATCAGACAGCCTCTACTTTATCAAAAATCCATCAAAATGATTGCAACCTTTAAAAAAACAAAGTTCATCTAAGAAAGATTAGAAGGCATATTTCACTTCTGCATACGGGACAAAGACAGAAGCTTATGCTGAAGGTTTGTGATATCCAGACCATCTGACAGCCGCCGTCACTGATCAACTGTCGTTGACCACATGAGCAAGGCATTACTGTGGGATGCTGTTGGACTTGACTGAGACTTGAGACATCTGGGACGGACCATCACACAGTCAACTGTGTACAGCAGTTATCCGCATGTTTTTGGGGCCCCATGTGCTCCAGACCCCGACAAGAAGGACCATCCATAGCCAGGCTCTGCGATGGCTGTGTCACTGCCTTAGGCGGAGGTTGTTACCACATACTGTGGTGATGGAGGATTGAAGCAGATAGAACATTTGAGATGTTAAAGGAACGACCACATCTTCTCCAGGGATGTCCGTGCATTTTACAAGAAGACTGTGCAAGAACACATTCAGCACACATAAAGTAGCGTGGTTGAGGAATAAGACGATGGACGCGCTGGGCTGACCTGTCTGCGGTCTTTAATTGTCCTTTAGGACAAAACATCAGAACAGCTTTTAAATGTTGAAAGCTTTGCTGTTTTAACTCCATTTTTTGAAATGTCCCTAAAATGCAAAAATGCATGTGTAAAAGGACACATTAAACATCTGGGTTCATACTGTCTGCATAGAAACAAGTCAAATGGTCTTGTATAAAGTGTTGTTGTTTTGTTTTTTTTTATTTTATTTAGGTTGTTTTTTTTTATTAAACACTGTTAACACTCACCAACAGATAAATACTCTCTTGGTGTATGCGATCATGTATCAAGGTTGTTTTTTTTAACCTGGCAGTGTTTTAATCACATGACATAAAATAATATACTTTAAATAGACACACGAGGACTCGCGTTAAGACCGTGGTGAAGTAGAACCAGGTTGGCGGAGCCGTTTGGTTCAGCAGCTCTGGGTTGACGGACAGATGTGGGGTGAAACAGACTTTTTTTGTTTGTTTGACAAAACCCACTGGGTTTTTAAGTTGTCTGGTAAACACAAACTTATTACCACTGATCTTTAGTTTTAGATGCAGCATGTAAGTATGTATGTACATAGTGAGACGTTAAGAAGACCAGAAGCTAAAGAACAATTGAAAGTCCCAAAACCTGGCCTGAAAAACGATGTAAACGATAGCTTGAGAGGCCTGCTGGTAAAGAAAACAAGCAGAACTTTGAACCAATAAAACAGAAACATGAGATATAGCCACACTTAGAAAGCTCATGTGTGCACAGCTGCAACAAAAACAGCAGTGTTACTGACATTAATGACCGTCCAGAAAACATGTGCGTGAAATAATGTGTAACGTTGAACGTGCAGCAGATGGACTGGATGAATCGGCGGCTGTAAAGAAGGAGGCTGCGATAAAAAACATGGAAAATCCTGATTTTCATTCACTGTCGTGAAAAAATATCTGATCACGTCGATATTTAAAATCTTCTTTAATTCCCTTTTCCAACAATGCTGTAACAGTTGACTGGATCACAGCATAAAACGACCGACTAGGACTCATTTAAGAAGAACAAAATATGTCTTTGTTTGTAATGATGCAGAATCAGGGGCATGAAAGAGGCTCTGATTCTCAAAAGATGAGAATCTGTTTTTTGGGGGGGGTTTTTTTTGTGTTTTTGCACCTTTTCACAGATTAACAGCAACTTTTTCCCTGCGAGGTCCTCACCTTTACTTGTTAATGCCTCGTGGTTGCAGGTTGTCTTCTCCACTGTCAGAATTTTTCCATTTTAGTTGCATTTAAATGATGATGATAATCACAAATTTTCCTGCAGCTGACTGCAGAATGGCCGAAGATAAACTAAGTCATGCTTTTAATCTGATCCTTAAGGGAAACATGGAGTCCTTCACTTAACTTTACACAAACCATCTAACTTTATACATTTTACAGTAAATTTACATTTCAGCGTTTACCTTTCATGGAGGGAGGAGCATAAGTGCTCTGCTTCCTCTGAGAGGAGTCCGAAGCCTGCGGAGCAACAGAGAAGGTTCAGACCTGTGCGTCACTCTGACGATACCATGAAAATGATCATTTGCAGATATTCTAAGTTTGGCAACATCTTATGAACACTTATAGAAAATAATCAAATTTAAGATATTAATCTAATGCTTCTTACTGGAAAACTATTATCTGGTGACTGGGTTCTTCATATAAACACAAAACTGAGGAAATGCACAAGAATGAGCCTTTTATTGGATGCATGACTCAGCATGTGATTGTCTGATCAGCTCATTCAAGAAATCTAATATCTAATTATCATCGATTGATTGTCAGAATAGAATATTCCAACCGTACTTCCAGATCTCAGAGAAGATATCATGAAGCACTTTAGATGAGCTGAGATGAATGTGATGTTGAGCTAAGCAGAGAAATGTGTTTTGACGTTAACTCCAGCAGACAAGCGTTGACCAGCTGCTGCGTGTATTTACAAGCATTCGTACGAACCTGTGACTCTCCTGCAGCGTTGTGTTGATCTCCAGCATCTGCAGCAGAGACGAGACATCACCATCATTGAGCGCTTGCTCTCTAAATACATCAGAACTGTGCAGTTAAACGTTGTAGGCTGCAGTAACGTTTTAAATAGGAACGTGACGCCTGCCAACAGCGCAGGTTGGAGTCTTGTCACCACCTGATCTTTGTTTGTGTCTCTTTTTCTTCATTTTGCATCTCCTCTGGTCATTTTGGGCTCTTCAGACGCTTTCCCGCATTTCCACCATAATTCTGCATCCTTCTTCTTTCCTATTTTGCTTTTCTTCCCTTCATGGTTCAGCATGTCTCTCTGGTTGCTTGGAGTCTCTTTGCAGCTGCTTTGCATTAAGTGCTGCTCCTTTTGTGTGTCTTGTCTGTCATTTTATCTGTTTACATCAGTTTTGCATTAATCTGCATTCATTTTGTATCTTTTTAGTTGATTTGCATTTCTTTCTGGCCATTTTGTGCTTATCAGTGTATTGTCCAGAAGTGGTCCTTTTTGTGTGTCTTTGCTGTCCTTTTTTGTCCCCGTTTTATTGGTTCTGCATCTATTTGCATCTATTTTTGCATCTGCTTTTTTCAGTTATTCTCCATTTCATTCTGCTCTTATTTAACATCATTTTTTGTAACTGTTTTTCTACATTCTGTATATATATATATATATTTTTTTTTTTGTTGTTGGTTTATGTCTGGTTGAGTTGAGCCTCTCTACAGTCATTTATCAGCTTGTTATTTGTTATTTTTAGTCATGTGATTGTTCGAGAACAAAAAACCCGAGGCTCTGCAACAGGGTCCCGTTTTCTTTGCAGGCCTGTTCTCTGATCGTTCCAACCCAGTGACAACTGTAGATGAGCTTCTGCTGAATTGTAGTGATCGATGATGTAGGAATTGACTTTAGTAAGTCTTGAGGTTTCTATTCTACAGTTTCACATGTAGAGGGTGTTAACACCACTATCTTGTAAGATAATGTTGTATTTCTGGTTCATTTGTTTGGGACTACTTTGAGCTGTGGAGGTGTTCATGGTCATGAAGTACAGCAGAGTAGTTCAGTCTCTGTGGCGCAGAAAAATAAGATGATTGTGTTGGTTGTTTGGACACTCGTTGTTAGTTTGTTTTTGACAGCTGTTGTAAATTTGAATGGAAACTAAAACATAGTCGAGATTATCGGATTTGTCCTAATTGTGTTAAAGTGAGAGCCGACTGCAGATGTTTGAAATCTCCGCAGAAACCTCCAAACGATGGCGGTGCTGGCAGCAGATTTTCAGCTCGGGGGAGAAATTAAACCAAATCAGAATCTTGAAGAAAAGCAAAAGATGATGCCAGAAAGTTTCCAAGAGAAGTGATCCTATCACCTAATGTCTTGTCAAATGTGATACTTTCACAAAATAGCTGCTTTTTATTAAAAAAAAAAAAAAAAACAGCTTCTGACTCTTTCGACCTTGTTTGTTTGCAGACTGACAGTATGCAGCCACTTGTTTTTCCAGCTGTAACGAGCTAAAGCAATAACTCAGTGCTCCCTTTGTAACTGTAATGATGGCATTAATAAAAGAAGAACTGAAGGGAAAAACACCAGATTCCAAACAGACGTCTCTCCTATAAACTGAAGATGTTGAGGTTGTCTTCTGGTTGTTGTTTCTGTTTGTCACCTACATTCTTGTCTCTTATAGAAACGGACTGCTTGGAAACACCTCGGGCGCCTGCGCAGCTCGACACAAAAGCTCTGGAACCCGACTCTCCGAGTCCGGCTCACAGCAAGGATCAGCCTGATTATTCCATCAGGCTGGTCCCCTGTACAGGGATTTACAAGAGCTCAGAGCAACGCACTCGCATCGCACACAAGTACACATGCTCGTTATGAATCCATCAGTCCGGCCTGGGCGCCCAGATCACTTTCGAAAAGTAATCTAATAAAGGTTCCATTATAGCAGCTGCTCCTCTGCTGTCTGTCTCCAAGCCTTCGTCTCAATCTGGTTCTGTTTCTCACCTGTGCCAGGTTGTCTGTAGATCTGCAGAGTGGCAGGAGTGGGTCTTCTGCGTCGGATCTGAGGTAAACGCACACACACACTTTTAAAACAATCCAGACTTTTATGCTTAACACACACACACACACACACACACACACACACACACAGACCCCAGAAAAAACCCTCAGGTGTGACATTTTTGTTGTTCATAAAAATACCAGCTGGAGATTATCGTCCCCATTCTCGCACACTAATTAAACACCTCCCTGTGTATTTGTGTAAAGTTAACTGCCTGAAAAGTGTTTATTACCACCAATAAAAACCTAGTTTACGATCATACAATTATATTCCCTCAATTGCAACTGAGAGGACGTGATAAGCACCCGACAACAAGCACTCCTCAGTATTGATCGTTGCTTCATCCATTTAAGGATTTAGGATTTTCAAGACAATGGTGCCTCAGTTATCACAACATTAACGGATAAAACAAATGTAAAGATCAGATTTGGCCTGCGTCAGACAGATGAGGAAGCACCTTTGTTGGGCTGCAGGAATGTCGATGTTCGTCATCACATAAAACCTCTGCTACTCTATCATCGTGGGAACGCTGACGGTTCCCAGCACAGTGCCTCCTCAAGCCGCCACGGAGGGGCTCCAATCTGTCACTGATCGTTAGCAGCTTCCTCAAAAACCATCAGCATCCGGCCTCCGGCTACAACGGCTCACAGAGGCCGTACGCAGGGACCAGCAGTTTTCACTCCCCGGTGAATGACGTTTGACGCCTGCATGAAAGACCTGCCTCTGTTTCTCCTCAGCGTTCTGAAGCAGTTAAAGGAACGCTACGCCCAATGTTACACGCTCCTTCACTTTTCTGTCGCTCTGCCAGCCCTCTCCACCTCCACTTATGAAAGAGAAGTCAGTGTTTTTCAGTTTCTCTTGGAGAGATGTGAGCTGCACATCGACAGTGACTTTAACATAAATCTATGGCACGATTCCTTGTTTTCCCACTGAAAACAACTGAATTAATTACTGCAAACCAAGAAGGTTGACACTTTCTCTGTCTCCCAGTGTCATCCATTTACAGCCATGAACATATCTGAGCCAGTCTGCCTGCAAACCCCCAACACACACACACACACACACACAACTAAACCCCCCCAAAAGAAGCACAAAGACATTATATATACTTGCAGACACACAAGCATCAGTTCTCCTGACTGGCTTCTGCACACATGCTCCTCTGGATCCCACACAGGACATTCCAAGACTCACAAGATAGAAGCCTCATTGAAGCTTGACATGTGTGAACCTACGCTGCCCCACTTTTTCACCTCCCCGAACCCCCAAAAACACACCCGAACTCTGTCACACACATGAGCGGACACTCACATGTTCGGCGGCCTGTGGGTCAAGCTGTCCCTGCAGCGGAGGCACATCAAACTGGATCTTCTTCGGACTGCTGGGCTCCATTATTACTGACTGAGAGATGAAAAGAAAGACAGGCAGAAAGAGAGAGAGCGCGAGTCTGAAGGAGGGAGGGAGGGAGGAGGGAGGAGGGAGGAGGGAGGGAGTGGTCTCCTCTCGGCCGACGGGGTCCATTATCACTAATTGACAGACTGGGAGAGAAAGAACAGCAGCTAAAGCATTGCAGCATTCCCTAAACCTCTGAAACATCTGATGCAGCATGAAATGCTCTTTTCTCCTTTTGTTTTCCAGTTATGTTCTTTCTTGTGATTTTCCTCCGCACGTGTGTTCATGCACACATCCCACCAGGAGCCACATTTAGCCCCTGATCAATGCCTCTTGAGGTCTGTTATGCAAGACCCTTAAAAGTTGGAACTGTAGCATTGATTTTATGATGGAGGAGACCATGTGACGACAGATCACCACCACAACAACAACAACAACAACAACAACACGTGTCCATCACTCCATCAACTTTATCTCAAATGAGAAACAAGTGATTGTCATTAGGAGAATGTGTTGGTCAGATTTAATGTTGAGCTGGAATTTGAAAAGTTAATTATTCACAGGTATTTATTGGCTCAGTGACATAAACACGAGTCTCTGAAACTGACGGGAGCAAGGATACAAAGAAATGTGGAGGAGACAAAACTAGGAAACTGTTTTCCCAGAAGTTAAAGCTGATTTCCAAAAACACAAGTGATGAAACATCAAGGCAGTCCGCAGTGACACTGCTTCTGACGACGGGAAAAGACCTTTGTTTTAACAGGTGATTTAGTGTTGTTAAAACTTCATCACAGTCTATTCCGGGAAATGTTGGTGATCGACGTTTATTTTCTGAATGCAGAGACGCAACTTATAAATCACTACATGATGACATTAAAAATGATATCACAATGAACTTTAATGTTAATTTAAAACTCAACCGTCCAGATAGTTAAGCTGTGAACAAAAACTCGGGCGAGGGAAGGGAAGTCTCCCCGATCCTCCAACTATCGAGATGTAAGCAAACTCGCCAGCCCGCATGCGACGTCTCTGACGTGTACGAATGATTTGAAGGACAGAGCAGAAACAGTACTGTCACACTGGGTTGTAGTGACCGCAAGTGTCGCACACACTCACCAACCCCCTCAGGAGCCATTACCACTTCTGGGATTTTATTTGTCCAAGTAAATCTAAAGTTTCCTTTTAAAATTTCCCGACATGAACTCCAAAAACTGTTCCAAAGCCGCATTCAGATGACCACAAATCAATGCAGTTACCACAGCTTTAACTCATTTATTTTATTTTAAATTGGATTAGAAGTAGTTTGGTAAATTTGAAGTAGTTAATGATTATATCATCTTTTTTTTTCCTTTTCACTAACGTTAACTCCCGTGAGGTTGATAAAAGGCCTCATTTCCCAGAAACGGTTAGATGATGTCAGTGTTCATACTGGAGGTCTCGGCTCCAAGTTTTACGCAACTTAAAAGACTCACAAGCCTCTAAGGTTTATAATTCAACTCAGAATACTTTATTAATACCCAAATGGAAAATGACTTTGGCTCTTATGATTTGGAGTCAAAGACTAGGAAGCCTGGATTGGATGATTGACGTCTGAAGGAACAAGACATATTGGTAGTCTTACCATTTATTTATTTATTTACCACATAACCACGCACGTCCACGGCAGCCTGGCGCCGCCTGCTCCTGCTGCTCACCGCCAGCGCGCACGCCGCTGTGGGATGACGTTTAGCGTCTGTTCCCATCCTCCCAGTCCTGAACCAGCATTTGTCAGCCAGTCAACATCAAACAAGTCCACAGCAGGATAAGACGTTCGGCACTGGCAGATTTGTGATTTTAACCACACAGATGCATTTTCCTTACAAATGTGGCAGCATTTAAAGGGAAAGGAAACTGACTTATTCCCACGAGGCGTTGCAACAAAGACATAATCGACCCAACGTGATCCTTCATCAGAGTCGATGATGGGATGCTGGTTCACCACGTCTGCCGTTTTTACAAATGTGGTTATGCAACTTACTTGATGACTTTTCCAGTCATCAGATGGTCTTTTACTTGAACACGTCCATCAACTAGACTCAGACTGATTTTATTTATAAAGTACTTTTTAAAACAACACAGTTGACCAAAAGAATTAAAACAAATAAAAACAATAAGATATAAACGGATGTGTGATGACATTCTTGTTGAATTGTACTGAATGTGTTTGATTTGGACTCCAACCGTGTTATCATCTGCGATTTTTAGTTTTTTTTTTGTATCCCTCCATGGCACATTTAAGTCCAACTTAAATGCTCCTCAGGTTGCCGGTAGGTCAATTGACTCCAGTCAGACAAACGTTTTTTTTTTTACTGTTTTTTTCCCTTTTTTTTAGTTTGCTTTCATTCATGAATGAATTCGATTAGGAATCCCAAACACACGGATACTGGTTAGATTTAATACATGGTTATGTTTATTCATCCATCCAGTTTATTCCAGTTTATTCATCCATGCTGTTGAGAGTGATGAGGGGGCGGGGGGCTGTCCCAGCTGTCACCAGGCGAGAAGCTGCGTACGCTGGTTCCTCTCGTGGCTGGTCAGCTTTTAGATCCTACGACATGTGTAGATACAGTTACAAATATATACTCGGGTAATGCCTGCTTGGTCTTGATATTAATGCACCACAGTGTCTCCATCTCACGTGGATGATACAGACTCATTGTAACACCGGCACATTATGCCTCGCTCCTATTACGTCTCCCCGTGAGACCGGGTTGTCTCTGCAGCTCTCTGTGTTGTTGCCTCCAGCTTAGTCCACCATGCGTGTGCATACGTGCGTGCGTGCGTGCGTGCGTGCGTGCGTGCGTGCGTGCGTGCGTGCGTGCGTCGGTGCGCGCGTGCGTGCGTGCTGGCAAACTTAGCGGAAACACTTTGACTCAGTAGAGACATCTGGGGAGACTTGGCGGCTACTGTAGGTGGAACAAACCGTGCACACACAAAGAGGTACAAAGAGGCTTTTGTTGTTCTTTTCTCCACGCAGCTGGAAACGGTCCATCTCCGCTGTGTGAAGGTGAAGCTGAAAAGACTGCCTCGTTGTTTGGGACAAAGAAGCACCTGCGTTTTTCCACCGATCCTGCTTGGCCTCCTCGTGTGGGTCGTGACATGAGGCCCTGGTTGATGATCTAACTGCTTCATGTCGTCGTGTACGTAAAGGCGACGAAAAAACGCAGCAAAACCTCAACAGTTTGATTTTTTTTTTCCAGATTTTTGACCATTAAGGAGAGAGAAATTCCTCGATGATCATTTAAGAAGACGTGTGAATCATTTATACGCTGTAACTCGCCAGAGCTCAGATGTACATGTCTAGTGGACCCACCAGATATTTAATGTCTGAAAACAATTATCTGAGTAATGACTGCACGATGTGCAAAGAGAGAGATGGTTTCAGTCGTGGGGTGAGTGTATGCGGACGTGTCTGAGGGATGACGCAGGAAACGTGAGCGGGGGTGGCGGGAACTGCTGACCCTCCACGGAGAGATGCTGCTGATGCTAATGTGGCTGTCATGACCTGGTGTGACGACTAGTGCAAGAGTTGTCGTGGTAACGTCATCTTTGTCGCCCAGCTATCTTCAACCCTGCATTCATTAGCCCATAATGTGAATGCAGCTTGTCTCTGTAGTTCTGGTCTTAATGAGTCTTCCTTTATATGTTTTTGTACTTTTGGGTTCATTTTTGTTGAATAATTGGACATTGAAAAGCTGATCTGCCTAACAGAAGCATCTCTGCACTGTTGCCTGATGTCCTCACT
The DNA here is from genome assembly GCA_014839995.1 of Xenentodon cancila. NCBI lineage: Eukaryota > Metazoa > Chordata > Actinopteri > Beloniformes > Belonidae > Xenentodon > Xenentodon cancila. Next base: position 4,583,601 of record CM026208.1, read on the forward strand.
GTTTTTTTGGGGTTTTTTTCTGTTTGAATCCCTCGCAGCTGGAGGGTGGAGATGACCTGAGGTGGGCGGAGCAGGAGATTGAGAAGGTGAAGAGCGTGTGAGACGGGTCAAGAGGAACACTCCAAAAGATCACATATTTCCTGGCTCTCCAGTTGGGCACCACGTAGTCCTCCAGATTGTATCTCAGCAGCATCACTTTAAACCTTGAGGCCCATTACGCTGCATGTTGTAGATGTTTCACAGCTCCAACACACACACACACACACACAGTCACAAAGTACACAGTCAAAAAGCACCTTTTCGTGTTGGTGTGTAGAGACTAAGTTCAAGTTTCTCAGGTCATTTGCCTAAAACCTGCAGGTCCAACAGAAAATAGAAGCGGTGCCTGTTGAAATATGTTTTCATTTTAAAAGTATTTGGTTACCTGAGTCCTTTGTCCTGCTCATCCTGGCACTAAAAACCCATCCTAATGCAATTAAAAGTAAAAATAGGCCTTTGTAATACAAACGCAATACACAATATAACACAGCAATCTCTTATGGTTTTTTTGTGGCTATTATTCAAAGTAGGTGGACAGAAATGGGCAGAGGGAGGGGGGAGGGAGGGACGAGCAGGATAGAGTGACGGGCCGGGACTCGAACCTGCACGACGGCGTCTACAGCCTCTGAAAACGGTGCTTTTTTGTGTTTTGTTTTCAAGCATCAACTTGTCTGCAGCTTAAACATGTTAAACGTTTCCACCACTGTAAAACTTTAAAACAAAAAAAAAAAAACATGCTTATATTCACGTCACTTTTAAATAATTTTATTCAGACATTGAAAATCTGGTATGATAACACATCACTTTGTGAAGACACTTAAGGCATTAAATCTCTTGTTTCGCTACAAAGAGCAGACGGGTACTAAATAATACAAATCTAATTTGTAGATTAGTTATTACATTCGTCTTTTCTTTCTCTAAACAGAAATCTGAACTGTTTGTTCCAGTTTGGCGTTTGGAAGTCTGAACCACATCAGTTTTACTCAGTAGAGACAAACAGCCACGTGTAGAAGTGAGTCACTCAGTTGCAACCTGCTCTGAAAATCATCAGTTTCTTTATTTAAGCAGCTCATCACGGACCAACATGAGGGGCGTCAACCTTCTAAACCCAAACACGGACATGTCCGCTGCGTCGACATCAAACACTTCACAATATCTGCGAGAAAACACTCAGACCCAAATTTGTCTTCATCATACAATTAAAGATTCCTTTTACTCTCTTTTTCTACATTAAAATTTCATTAAATCCATTTTATGATTAAATCACTTGATTGGCTGTCAGAATATACAGTCGTATGGAAAAAGTCCACAATCTGAATTCTGAGGATTTACATTTAATTGTGAAAGAAAACAAAAATCATCAATCCAGGTTCAGAAAGAAGAGAAATGCTGAGAATAACAAGAACATGACATGTTACAATAAGTCATTATTTATTTAATATAAACTAAACCAAAATGTGGCTCAGAAAGTTACTGAGTCTTGGCGTTTACTTGCTTCTGCATCAGGACAGTTTGTGAGTTTAAGGACAAGATGTTGTATAATGTTGATTTATTTTGTCGTGTGTTCTTTGAGACTCTACATACTTTGTGTGTGCGTGTCTGTAAACTGTAACGTGATTTATCAAATGTCACCAGTGAGTTTGGATATTTATCAGATGTATGTTGGAGGCCACAGGAGGACGATGAAAGCACAGGAAGACCAGCAGCTTCTGTTCTCATCGCAGTAGCACAGGGATGGAGGGTTTTAAGTTTACGTTAAAGATGATCCAGAAACAACAGACAAGCTCGGTTTACAATCCTCGCTGTAACCTACTGTGACACTGTACCTTCATCAGTAAAATTCACGTCAGTGCCCAAACATTAAAAGTGCGAAACATCTATAGACCGTATGTCGGAAAAGGTGCTGAAGGGTTTTAGGTGCAGTAAATTTCTTCATTTTTCTTTGAAAACATTTCAAAAATCTTGAGATTTTTCACAACAGCTGTGGTCAGTCTGTGTGGGCACAAAACCCACAAGCTCTTACAAAAATGTAAATATTAAATTGTCTTGAACAAAAATACAAACCTACAACAGCATCACATGTAATTTGGCCAAAGCTGAGACGTGAGAGGAAGTGATCTGTCCTGTAACCCACGATTTAAAGGTATTTGTGGATGAAAAGTGCAGCAGGATCAGAACAGGTCAGTTTGTGATGAAGATCCTTCTCGTGTTTGAAGCTGTCACAACACTTCAGTGTGCAGACCTCAGGACGGAGAACAAAAAAAAAGATCCTCCCCACCTCCGGTTCAACATCTGAGCCCGTCGCTGAAACCAGACTTCAGATTTCTGGCTTCATTACAAATACCAACCAGCGTAAGATAAATGATCAGCAAAACGGTTTTCCTCATTTTCATTCATATCTGACGGCTCTCAGTTTTCCAAATCTCCTTCAACATCCAGGCCGGAAGTTTTATTGAAGATCTGGATCTTGGTCTTGTTTCTTTTGAGTGAAAATGTCTGATGACCTACAAAAACATGTTTGCTGCCGGGTCTCAATGTTACCAAAACAACCCTTCCTAATACTTGATTATGGTATCCAGAAGTCGTCTTTGTCAGAAATTATTATATACGAGTTATGGAAATGCGAAGAAGCCAAATGAGAACTTCAAGTTCTTCTTCTTCAGAAAATAACCAGGAATAAGGACACAAGGTATTTGGCAGGTTTCTGAGGAAACGGGTTCAGAAGTCACGCCATGTGTCACAGTTGTTGAAGAAACGTTTGGCTGTGATCGGTTTTGGCCGCGCAGACAGAACACGACGACTGACAGATTCTAACTGTCTGTACATTCTCACGTCCTTTTGCAGCTGCCTGGCGTCAAAACGAAAATCACCACGTCAGTAAATTTTCAGGCCGAGCCACAACGTAGCGTAAACGGCTGGAACGGGGTCTGGGGTTCTGTGTGAAGGACTAAGGTCAGCTCTAACGAGTCCAGGACGATACTGGGTCTCAGCCCAGACTGTAGAAGCATCTGCGTCCAATTGTGGCAGTCCCTGCTGTCCTTTCTGTCTCTACAGTGTGTACCAGGCACCTGAAACTCTTACATATTATCAACGACATCAACGGGCTCATATTTGGCAATCAGCTGACTTCACAGAAAAAGCACACGAGGGACATCCCTGGAAGAGGCCGAACGTGAGCCGACCCGCCACTGGCCGAGTTCAGCGAGCTCTGCCGGGTTCCGGTGGACGTTCAGATGGACAGGTCGGTGTCTGTGTCTGTGGGTGTCGTCTTTGGACTTGTGCTGTCTGTTCTCTCCTCAGGAATGGACGACGATTCGCCGTTGAAACTGGGCAGCAGACCTGCAACATGACGGAGGACAGCCGGTACAGGCGAGCATCCTTAAATCAGGACTTCTTGGTGTCCGGTCTGAAATGCTTATATTTGTGCAGCACACAAGGTACTCATTCATAAAATGAAAGAACAAAAAGTATGCCTTACGTTCAGTATCATAAACTGAGCTGTCGGAGCAGGTTCGATGTCTGCGCTGAGCTGATCTTTGGCCTCCACTGACGTACTCCTTCAGGACACCAGACCTGAGGGAGATAAATGTTCTTCAAGGTGACTACGTCAGGAGTCATCTGCTCCTGATGTTCGTGGAGTAAAGCTGGATGAGGTGGGTGAGCTTGTGTAAACGATTCTGAGACTGTTCACGAGGCGGGGTTAGACTGAGCGTTAGGCAGACTTTAGGCGATGTTGGATTACAGACTTTTATGGCGCCAGTATTCCCGTTTCTGCCATTGCATCATTGTTTTTGCAGTGACAACTGAGGTACCAGTATGCAGTACTTACAGCATACTGCACCAGGTATGTCCAGTATGGAGTTCAAAAAAATAAAAAATAAAAAATCTTGTCTCTTCATGCACAAAACAGTGGTCCATGTTGTAAAATACCAACACACTGATCTATCAGGCATGGCCGTTTTTCTTTCAGATTGTTTTACGTGCCAGGTTGAAGGTGTTTGAGCTCACCTGTCAAAGCTGTAGGTCCCAGGGTGACTGATGGACCTCTTCATCTGCACAGATGGACAGAACGATGTTTTAACAGGATATACATCTGTAATAACAGCCATAACACTGGAAAACAAGCCTTTTTGCAACTAAAGACATCTAATTTTTCTCATTTTTCAAAGAAAATAAAAGCAAACGGAAAATGTAGATAAGGCCACATGAAGTTCAGATTATTGTGACTGTTTAGTATTTTAAACACTAGCTTTTATCAGTAAAACCATCAACTTTCTGGAGGAGAGTTGGTGTAAAATAATTAGTGATTATTGTTCCTAAACAATTTGTTAAAGTAAAATGTTTATCAACTCTGTCACATCTGTGTTGCTGTCTTATTCCACGTGCGAGTATAAATAAAGGACAAGTTTACAATAATGATGTTTTTAGGGACCCATAAACCACCAGATTATATTAGTGACCCGTCAGAGAAGGTCGGGTTTTATGATGTCCAAAGTAGAAGAAGAGTCAAACTGAGCTCCTACAGTTGAGTTCAACTTTGTATTGTGTCCGAACTCAGGTTTAACCTTTTATAGAAGTCCAAAGACAAAATTACCCTTTCTGGAGGCCTCAGGTCGGGAGTCAAACTCTGGTTGGCCAAACTCATGCACTCCTCCAGAGTCCTGATGAAGGTTGTGCAGGTGGCACTGAGCAGCGACGCCTCGACAGGCAGAAAGATGTACAACAAAATCATTTTCATTTGAATCCGAGTAGAAAATGATGAAAACATGTCTGTGAGTATTACGTTTCATCTTCAAACCAACACACTGGAAGTCTTCCTTAATCTGTGATGCAGCCACATGAACAGGAAATAACCTGTCAATTCTTTATTTTCAAACGTAGTTAGTGCTGCGAGCTGCACGTCAGGCTCAGAGTTCGAGTCTGTGTGAAGCTTAATGTTGATTCCTTTATTTATGTTTATTTCCCAAAAATATCAGATCATTACGCTACATATGTCGGAGATATAGACTAAAGTTGTGGTGTAACGTCACACTATGTACCGCATCTCCCATGATTACGCCGGGAAGAGGAAGAAAAAGATTCCTGCTACACATCAACGCAACACGGACATGTGCTTCATGTGGGATAAAAACGATCTCACGACCTCGCTGTGCGCTGAAAAAGGTTAGGTAATTTAACGAATCACAGACACGGCGCATTCGCATGGCGTTAAAGTCACGTGATTATCACACATCACCACAGGTCCCCACGTCATTTTAACCTTGTGTGAATGGGACATAAGTCCAACTTTTCAGGAGTGAATAACTTCTCTTGGTTCTGCAGAAAATGGTGCTCACCTCAGAAGTGGGCGTGGTCTCTGTGTTGGCGTTGTGCTGTGATTGGATGGTTTGAACCTGCTGGACGAGGAGGTCGCAGTAGAGACGCAGTTCAGACATCTTTGTCTTCAGACAGTCTGGACCTAAAAAAAAAAAAAACGGGTTCATTCATTTTTCATGTCTCCATCACTGAAATCTAAACACAGACAGCTAATGAAGACACTTTGGAAAACCTCACCTTTTCAACTGCACTTAAATTATAAACCACGATTAAACTCAAACATGCTCCAAGTTGAACGTGGGACTTTCCAGACTGAAGTCGGAGCACCAGGACGACTGACCTCACCTACCTTTGTGCTTGTGGCTGTCCAGTGTTCCAGCTTTAGACGATCCTAAAGCCACCAGCCACCTCTGTCGTTCTGCAGCGTTCACAGCGCGCACGTAGAAATGCTGCTCGCCAGGGATTATCAACTCCAGACGCGTCGAGTCTGTCGGATGAACTGAAACATAAAATATGATGAACGTGCTCGTGTATGAGGTTGCGCACGTGAGTTCGGGTGAGATTTACGTGCACCGACCTTTAATGTCACACACCGACATCTTGATGGAGCCTTTGCTGCCTTTGCTGACATCATCCTCGCTGTCATAATATGAGATGACCCCGTTCTCCAGGACAAACCAGCGTGGCTGCCAGCCTGACCATTTACACGTGCACGCGCACACACACAGACACACAGAACTCACTGTACCACTTGAAGAAAACATGTCAGGTTAAGAAACTATGCAGCTTATATTTCTCCCAAATGTCACTGAATTTTGATTCCTAAAGTTTAATGGAGAATGTCTTTCTTTCAATAATAAATATTTAATAAATTATCATCTGAAGACAGAAGGTCTGTTTTTTATTGTTATTCTAGCAGTAACACTGAATATATCAAACACATTTTTTTTCTCTCTGTACAGTACGTATGATTAATTTAGGAGCCCAGCAAACATATTCCTTCCAGTTGAAGTCATTTTTTTTTTATGTCAAATATGATTTTCTGGTTGATTTTCAGGTTCGAATTACGGCCTGTCTTTCCTGCGTGTCTTCCCCCCTCTCTCTGTACCCATTTCCTGTCCACATACTTTGAATAAAGGCCAGTAGTGCCAATGTTTATATTTAGGTATGCAAAGAACATTCAATACTATTTGTTTCTCACATCTGGGAGAGCCTTGATGATGAGACCTCTGAAGAGGAGAATGAACTCTACACCAACAAGAACTAACCCACTGTAACTGTATTTTTATACATCTGTATATTTTTAGACAGTAATGGCAGTCAAGTATTAGTGGCTCTGGTGGTCGAAGCGCCATCGTGTGGTCAGAAATGGTATCGCTACACCAAGTGGCTTTGAAAACATATTTTCAGAAGATCGTTTTCCAGTGTTTTTCAGCTTTCTATCAATGAAATATTTCAATACTGTTGCACTTGAACAAATCCTAAAACATATCTGTTATTCAACCTATGCAATCTCTTCATATCCCCTAATAAAAATGTGCAGTGAGCCAACTTTCATGTCCTTCATCTGGCCTATTTGAGATCAAATGAAGGTCATAAAGTCACCATCTCACCTTCTGTCTTGCAGAAAGCCACCTTCAGAAATACAGGAGGGTTAGATGATATGATCCCAAAGCAATATAACAATAAACTGTAGATTTGACCTTGATTACAATAATGAATGATTATTTTACTGCACATACAGACCACTGACCAGGTTTATTGCATCCCGTGTGACGACACATGTAGAAATAAGTTTTTAAAAGGAAACGGTATGTGAACAAAAGTGGGGAAGATTAAGTCAATTGTAGTTACTGTTAGTTTTGATTATTGTTGTTAAGCAATGTTTACAAAGAGAAATTGTCTCACGTATCTGTTCTCATTAGATTTTATTGTTTAGTCCTTTAAATGTCTGAGTTGAAATTATGATGGAAACACTGTTTACACGCCAACTCCTGGTCTTTATTTTTGAACATTTGTTTGCAAACCGTGTCAGCAAACAGCATCTCAAAAATCTTATAATTTGGAGTTTTGTGAATTTAAAACTCATTCAAAGTGGAGCATAAAAGGTTCATTTATCAGTCCAGATAACGAACAAAAAGGTCCTTATTCAGTTCATAAATTAAGTATAGAAGGATGATGTTGGACAAAGCAACAACAGACCAGTTGCGCTCTTTGAACCCAGAAGAGGAAGTGGATGAAACAAGGGTGACAGACACTGATCATAAACATCCCAGCTGGTTCCAACACAAAACCGCGCACAACCTCCTCAACAGGACATCTGAGGTCTGTACCACAAACAGAATTACAAATATACCAGAGTCAGAGCGGTTAACTTCTTACTGCTCAAATATCAACCCGTTGACAGTCCATGGAAGGTATTGAAAATATGACGGCAGAAATAACTCCTCACTCTAAGTTCTTTCAAATTTTGAGGGGATTTTCTGTACACAGCTTTGTCGTCATCCGTACTGACGTCTGGGCTCTGACCGGGCCGTTCCTTTTCTGGATCCATGTCCTGGTTGATTTTCATGTGAGCTTTGGATCATTGTTGTGTTGGTTTTAATTATTTAGCTTTTTGATAAAAGGATAGACTTTTTGCACCAATATTTTGTTATTTGGGGTTATATTAATTTTCCCATCCAGGCGACAAGCGCCCCTGGTCTAGCTGAAAAGAAGCAGCTCCAAAGCATAACTCCACCTCCGCCGGGCTTCGTGGGCAGTGTGGCGTTCCCTGGATGATGTTGTCTCGTCAGACCAAAGACCTCTCCTGATTTGTACCTTTTAACAGTTCATTTTCAGTCTTTCTTTGTCAACTCCTTGCAGCTTACGGCTCTCAGAAACATGCAACCCCGAAAATTCGAACATTCAAATACTGCAGCAGACTTTTATCTGGTTTTAATTAAAATACCTTTGATTTATGGCAGCTATAAAGCATTCCCTGGATTTTTGTTCACATAAAAAAAAAAAAAAAAAAAAAAAAGGTGTGACAATTTCTATTTCTAGATTTTTACAAACCTGCAGTTTCGTAAGGATGGACAGACTTTTTATATCAAGTGTATAGAAAAACAATTACATACGCAATCAGTCACTCCTATGTAGAATCATCAGTTAAGATAGTAACATGTTTTTGGACTGCGGGAGGAAACCGGAGGAAGGAAACCCACGCCCACAAGTGAAGGCATGAAAACTCCTGGGCAGAAAGGTCCCAGCTGGGAGTCATGACTGTCCGATGTTCCAGCGTCAAGGCAGGGGACTGACTCTTTACTTTACAAAAACTAAAACAACTACAGCATTGAGACCAAATCTTCTTAATTACTAGATTTGCACTGCAAATAGGAACTCTGGCAGTTCAATCTCTTACCTCTAAATGCTCCAAAGGCTTCAAAGGAAAAACAATGAACAGAGTTCCTCCAAAACATACAATATAGTTGTTTAAAATTAAGTATGTGAATGAGAAACAAGATATAAAATGCTTTAAAGAACATTGCTAAAACTAAAAATATAAGAGCCAGCTGATATTTTATCGACAGATAAAAGGATTCCTAAATCCATTTCAAGAGCTTCCCAGCTCCAACGTGCCCGACTCAAATGAATCGCCAGCAGGATCTGCACCAGTGTGGTAACGAGCCGGTCATTTGAATGAGGTGTGTCGGGCTGGGAGGCGTCCCAGACCCGTCCTCTACATGTTCTGAAAATCATTTTACACTCTTAATGTTGGCCGAGGATCATATCCGTTTATCAGTGTCAACTCTGTTAATTGTTGATGTCTTGGGTACGTTAAATGATGAAGTTGTGCCCTTTCTGAATTTACTGGTAACTTACTTACTGATCAGCTGTTCATGTACTTCTTCCTGTCACAGTGACTAAAACAAATGTTTTCATGGTCCTTTAATATGAAAGTACATTCTTATTTCCTGAAGCGAACATGACAACTGGCTCATTCACAGCTGACATTTATGCTGGGAGTCATTAAGGTCATAAACAGTTAATTTATCCTCCACCGCTATTATTTATAGACGTGCTGTGCTGCCATTGCTAAGGTCAAATGCCGCTCAAGTCCGTGTTAGTGTGCTTTTTTTAAGAAGGGAACATGGCTTCGTAAAATTATTAAAACATTAAATAAAACTATAAATTTAAAATGCAGTTAATGGAATTTTCTTTCCAGATCAAGCAGAGGAAAAGGATTATTGCACAGTCATGAGAAAAAAAAAACAGAAAACAGAAAAAAAAATAATATTCTAATGTGCTTTTACATCAGTTGACCAGCTTTGCAGATTGGAGCCATGGCATGGCATTTGTGGGGTTTTTTCTTCTTTCAATCTAAACTATTAATTCTGACCAGACTGTCATCTTGAAGGAGATTTGTAATCTTTTTTTATTGTCCAAACTGACAGCTCTCTTGTTAGGGGCCTTATTGCCTTATTTCCACATTTCCTGTTGATGAGCCATGAGCAGCAGCTGGTTGACGTTTTCAATCACTCCCTTTAAACTGGACACTAATTTACACATTTATAGTAATACAAGCTTTTCATTTTAAAATCATAAGATGACCACACAAAATTTCCCCAGGAATGCATGTTGTTTTTTTTTTTTACACTACTTGATCTTCTAAAATAATTTTTTTTTTTACCATCTTTATACCATTTGTTTAGGTTTACTTTAAAAAACCAGAATGGGGAAGATAAGGGATTTGAGTGACTCCTCATCTACTGGTATTTTCACCAACGATACAGAGGACAGACTCAAAATAAAAAATTACATCCAAGGTATGTGGAACACCATCTCTGAATGTACAATACATGTAACCTAGAAGGAAACGTTGCCATCGTCCCTTGATATGCGCAAAACAAAATATTAAAAAAAAAAAAAAAATCCTGAAATGGAAACGGCACTAATTCGAGAAAAAAAAAAAAAGGAAAAAAAAATCCAAAATGTTAAGTAAACCCCTTTTCGCTTCCAGGAGGTGTTTTTTCAAGCGATTTTATTATCAACTTGTTTGCAAAACTGTAATGGAAGCACTTTTGCGAATTTCCACCTCTGTGGCAGCGCTGGATGTGACATAGCTGGTACGTCTAAAGTGATTCAAATCTAGTTTCCAGCTGCTTTTAGCCTCATTAATATGGTGTAGTTGTGCCATAACACCACTTCACCATTGTGGATTATGTGGTGAAGATTAGATTAAGATCCTTTTTCTCATGGTTCTGAGGAGAAGTCTTACAGGGTGAGATGAGTCTTGGTTTCAGCTGCGATATTTAGATGGTAGGGTTAGAATTTGAAAGTATGGATTGACCCGTATCCTGGTGGTGTACGGTGATTGGGGATATGTTCTTGTCACATTTTGGACCCAAGTGAACTAAGTAAACATCTTGACCATTTTGCCGTGGCTACTTCCAGCAGGGTAATGCAGCATGTCCCAAAGCTCAAATAACCTCCAACTGGTGTCTTGAACGTGACAATGAGTCCACTGTATTCCAATGACCCCCACAGTCACCATGCCTCTATCCAACAAAGCCTCGTTGGTATGTGGTGTAACCAGAGACCCACTGCTGCACTCGCTTCAATGTGGACCAAAATCTGCAACAACTGCTGCAGTCGCGTTAATGTGGACCAGAATCTGCAACAACCGATGCAGTCACGGTAATGTGGACCAGAATCTGCTACAACTGCTGCAGTCACGTTAATGTGGACCAGAATCTGCAACAACCGATGCAGTCACGTTAATGTGGACCAAAATCTGCAACAACCGATGCAGGCATGTTAATGTGGACCAAAATCTGCAACAACCGATGCAGGCGTGTTAATGTGGACCAAAAATCTGCAACAACCGATGCAGTCACGTTAATGTGGACCAAAATCTGCAGGAAACGGTTCCAACACCTTACTGGATCTGTCACAAAGAATTAAGGCAGATCTGCAGGGAAAACAGGATCCAACCCGGGACTGGCAAAGAGGGAAAATGAATATACTGATCACTCTTAGGGGATTTCAATACTTTTAGATCTACTTTTAAATCAGTAGCTGGTAATAATTAAACATTGCGTTACCAAAGTTGGGACAGTCAAGTTTTGATGAAACAAAAACTTAACTGCGCTGCTCGCATTAACTGATTTTTTTTTGTTATTGAGCTACTGATGCTGGTTGCATATTTTAAACAAAGGACTGTGTTGTTTTAATCTATAAATAATAATTTAATGTAATATCACTTGTGTGGCGAGTCGTTGAAGGACGTATTTGATGCCTCGGTAGCTTGTTGGCTACATCACCTGAACTGTACCGCCGCCCTAATCGGTCGGAGTTCAGCTGCTGGCAGCTGTGAAACCACGCAGGGGCCGTGCGGGTCCGTGCGGGGGACTTACCGGTCATGTAGTTGGTCCACTTGGACAGAATCCCCTCCATGCTAACGCGGCTAGCCCGCTAGCTCCCAGCGGCCGCGCCGTTAACGAACCTTCTGGAAAACAAGAGCGACAGAAACTGTCATCGTCACCTGTTGCTCCTGTGGACGTAAATCAGCGGTTTACGTGCGATGCAGTCAGCCGAATAAAACCCCGGTGTGAGGTTTCGTTTTATGCTGGTTTATCCAAATCTGTCAGTGAAAAAATGTCAACAAACGTCAGCTCGTCTACAGAAGCCTGTAGGGGCCATTTCACAAGTAGGCGGTTTCTAACGCTGCCTGACTCCAATTAAATACCTTTACTTCAGAATTCTGTTATAAAAGGGTCTTCTCGCAAAATTATTATAATGCACTTATAAAAAAAAGAGGCAACTTCACACTAGTAACAGCCGCTGTTACTTATTTCTTCCATAATCATTTGCTGAAAACCATGATAATTCTGTACATTTAAATGCATTTTTGAAATTCTCTTAAAAGTAACTGGAAACTGTACTGTATATATATATATATATATATATATATATATATATATATATATATATATATATATATATATATATATATATATATATATATATATATATATATATATATATATATATATATATATATATATATATATATAAAATGTTGTACATTTCAACATCATTATTACACCAGCATTATTACAAGTATCATCATACTGCCATTTCATTGTTTTTACTGTTTTACTTTTTACAACGTCATGTTATTGCTTGTTTCTTTTAGATTTGCATTTTGTGTTTAGAGCAATTTATTTATTGTGTAGCACGGAGGGATTGAGAGTAATGTAATTTCAATTCTCTGCATGATTGACAATAAACGTGACTTTGACCTTTTTTGTTTTTTTGTTTCATGATCATTGTTGTCAGTGTGGACATCATGCACACGCTGTATGTACGATGCACACCGAAATTGGACCACTGCTTTTAACCATCAACTAGTTTCACTAGTGAGCACTGAGCTGCTAGAACCAGCAAGAACTCCACAATTGGGAGTTAAGGGCCTTGCTCAGTGGGCAGCCCATTGTGGGCTTGAACCTGGGTCCTCCAAACCCAAGTCCACCACTGTAACTGAAAAAAATCTCTCCCAAACTTTCATGATTATGGATGTTAGGGCTACATGTCAATAGTCATTAGGAGAAGATAGATGAGATCCTTTTGGTACTGGAGCAAAGCAGGATGTCTTCCACAGCACTGGAACTTCTCCTGGCTCATGCTGAGGTAGAAGAGATGCTCTCTTTGGGGCCGACGCCAAATGGACCTGCAGCCTTGTTCCGGTTCAGTCTTTGCAGTTGCTTCTTCACATGACGTCGCACGACTTTTACTCATAACAGGAGTCTTAAACAAGTTTAGGAGTCTTCTGGTGGAGCTGTGTTTATACAGTTTAGAAAAGTCAGTGTATTTTAATTTTTTGTAATCTCACAACAAGGATAATCTTATTTTAATTGTCTGAATTGTATTAGTCTCTTAAATGCCTATTTAAAATATTCAAGTTCAACTGTTGCAAATGTTTCTACAGCAAATATAGTTTAAAAAAACACAACCTAAATCACATGTTGACAAAAGATTGGAATAATAGAATTATTTTTGAATACAAACAGTATGATAATATCTGTTGAGCAACTTGTAATTAAATATAGTTAAAATCCTTTGAGCTACATATGAGAATGAACATCTCCCATACCAACGTGTTTCAGGAGCTCCTTCAGGAGGAAGCGCTGTGTGACGCCGTGATCACAGTTGGAGATGTGGAGTTCAAAGTTCACCGGCTCATCCTCTGCAGCTGCAGCTCATACTTCAGGTGAACTGACTCGTGCTATTTTGATGCAGTGCCTAATTATCCTGTTTCGTGATATAACATAGCGACATAGCCAGTTATCCAGATCATAAGTGTTGCATTGCAATACACAATGTGGCTTAAATAAACACCATTAAAGCATGACAGGAAGTTTTTAAATGCTGCAGCTTGTGACTTCACTGCAAACCCACTGAATCTTGATCCCACAGAGACCTGTTCTGCAGCCACCCAACCCAGCAAGTCTACAGCTTCTCAGATGTGTCACCAAATGTAATGAGCCTCATTTTGGATTACGCCTACACCAGCTCTATTGCAGTGACGGATGACAACATGCTGGACCTGTTGGCGGGAGCACAGCGCTTCGCTGTCAAAAGCATCATTCAGGCCTGTTGTGACCTTCTGCAGAAAAAGATTTGCTCCAACAACTGCATCAGCATCTGGAGGTTGGCGGACAACTACAAGAATCCTGACCTGAGGGGGAAAGCCTACCTTCACATCCTGCGTCACTTCGAGGAGATTGCAAGATTCTCTCAGGAATTTGTGCAGCTGTCTGTGGAGCAGCTGGTGTATCTTATAGAGAAAGACGAGCTGAATGCGAGGCAGGAAAGTGTTGTTTTTGAAGCTATTCTCCGCTGGATCGGCTATGCCCCTGAGGAACGCAGGGGCCACCTGGCCACATTGCTGCACCGGGTGAGTGAAAGCAGGACATCAACTGAACTATTAATTATTGAAATGCACTTCAGAAGTTCTGCAGCCACTGTTCTATGAGACCCAGACTCAAACTTCTTTATTGTCATTTAACCTATTTACAGGGTGAACGAAAAGCAGATTCGCAGATCTTGATGTAGCTTATAAAAGATTAAAATAGACTAAGTAATAATAATAAGAGAAAATTAAATAACATAATAAAATGGCAATATATATATATATACATATATATGCACATATATGTATTGTATATATGTGTATATACAGTATTGGCTCACCTGCCTTGACTCGTTCCTGATCCGTAGGGTGCAATATGACGTCGGTCCATCCTTTGCAGCTATAACAGCTTCAATTGTTCTGGGAAGGCTGTCCACAAGGTTTAGGAGTGTGTTTATGGGAATTTTTTACCATTTCTTCAGAAGCACATTTGTGATGTCACACTGATGTTGGACCAGAAGTTCTGGCTCTCAGTCTCCTCTTTAATTCATCCCAAACGTGGTCTCTCGGGTTGAGGTCAGGACTCTGTACAGGCCTGTCAAGTTCATCCACTCCAGATTCTATCATCCAGGTCTTTATGGATCTGCTTTCATGTTGGAAGAGGAAGGGGCCAGCTCCAAACAAAGTTGGGAACATGGAATTGTCTAAAATGTCCTAGTATGCTGAAGCATTCAGAGTTCCGTTCACTGGAACTAAGAGGCCAAGTGCTCCAGCTCCTGAAAAACAACCCCACACCATAATCCCCCCTCCACCAAACTTTACATTTGGCACCATGAGTCAGACAAGTACCGTTGTCCTGGCAACCGCCAAACTCAGACTCCTCCATCAGATTACCAGATGGAGAAGATTCCTCACTCCAGAGAACACGTCTCCACTGCTCTAGAGTCCAGTGGCGGCTGCTTTACACCACTGCATCAGACGCTTTGCATTGCACCATGGCTTGGATGCAGCTGCTCGGCGCTGAAAACCCATTCATGAAGCTCTCTGCACAGTCTTCTTGAGCTAATCTGAAGGCCACATGAAGTGTGGAGGTCTGTGGAGATCTGTGAAGGTCTGTAGAGTACTTATGCAACTTCGTCTGTAGTGATTGACTCTGCAGAAAGTTGGCGACCTCTTCGCAATATGCGCCTCAGCATCCGTTGACCCCGCTCCATCAGTTTACGTGGCTGACCACTTTGTGGTTGAGTTGCTGTCATTTTCAAACACTTCCATGTTCTTATAATACAGCTGACAGTTGAATGTAGAATATTTAGGAGCGAGGAAATTTCACAAATGGATTTGTTGCACAGGTTTCATCCTATCACAGTTCCACGCTGGAATCCACTGAGCTCCTGAGAGCAACCCGTTCTTTCACAAATAGTTGTAAAAAAACAGTCTGCATGCTTAGGTGCTTGATTTTATTCACCTGTGGCCATGAAAGTGATTGGAGCACCTGTTTCTGAATTTTTGGATGGGTGAGCGAATACTTTTGGCAATATAGTGTACACATATGTACAGGCCACAGGGCCAGCAGACAGTTGAAGCTGCAGATGAACATTTTCCACTCTACCACCTCTGTCATTCGAATCTGCAATTCCAACAGAGCAGTTAATGATTGAAACACGAGTAAAATTTTCGTCTTGTAAGGGCTAATGTACACATCTGTGTTTCTTGTCATCACTTACATAGTCTATATCTGCAAATGTTCTTGTTTCTCCCAGGTCCGCCTGCTCTTAATGCCCATTGAGTACTTGGTTGAAACTGTGAGCAAAGATGATCTGGTAAAGAAAAACCTGGACTGTGTGAATATGGTAATCAATACCATGAAGACCCTGCGTAAGTCCAGCATGAGGAGACCATTGACTCGCGTACGCCTGCCCGCCGATGTCCTGTTGGCTATAAGTTGCTTCGAGGACTATCTTCCAAATGATAAGATCAAGCTATACAACGTGCGAACTGACCGCTGGATAACAGTACACAAGAATGATCGAGTTTTTCCAGAGTTCTGCAGTTGCGTTTACCTCAATGGATCCATTTATTGTATTGGAGGCTGTGACAAAAAACTTTATTTAAGCAGCGTGCAGAAGTTCAACCTTGCCACCCAAACTTGGAAAGAGGTCGGGTCAATGCATGTGGCTCGATGCTACGTCAGTCTGGCCGTTCTGAACGGCTTCGTATATGCTATCGGAGGCTGTAATGAATATGAGACACTCAAATCTGCAGAACGGTTCGAGCCCGACACCAACCAGTGGACGCTAATTGCACCAATGCAAGAGCAGAGGGCTGATGCCGGCGCTGCAGCACTGCACAGCAAGGTAGGTGGCGCTAGACTGGAGAAAGAAAACCCTCTGGAAGTCTCAGGTTTTGTTCACCTTCACAAGCTTCACTGGGATTTTTAACATTTGAGAAGTAGCAATTTCTTTTACAATGATTAAAAAATTTACTCAGTGTGTCCACTAATTTTGCTTCCAGTGAAACACTGCCCTGAATTTTTTAAATTTAAACAGAGATTAAGCTCATTAAAACTTCTGTTTCACAGTTAATATGTAAAAAAAGAAAAAACACACTGAACAAAAGGAAATCAGTGAGCTGATTCCTGTGACATTTCCTTGAAGGAAATCTGATAAGGATTAAAAATTGCCATCAGAATCCTGCATATATTTTAATGAAGATGCACCAAAAAACAAAATGTAAAAGAATAAAAACGTTTAGCAAATGAAATGTTGGAGAACGAACACTTAATGTTGGCATCATGGCTGACAATGTCCCATGTAGTCACACATTTGTGTTTGCCAGCTGTACATCTTTGGCGGATTCGTGGCCGAGACGCCTCTGGTTACCGCCGAGTGCTACAACCCTGACGCCGACCAGTGGACGCTGATCACGCCCATGGAAACGGCGCGGGCTGCAGCCGGCGTCGTCTGCTACAACGGCCAGATCTATGTGGTAATCATGTTCAACATGTGGGATCTTTGCATTAGTTATGGTATAAACTTTTTTTTTTTTTTTTTTTTTTTTTTTTAACCAATTTGCAAATCATTGCATTGGTTTCTGTCAGCATGTTAAGCGGTTTAATGTGTCTGAAACATAAGTTTGGAATATTGTAAACTAAGTATTTCCCGCTTTCTTGCTCCCAGGCTGGAGGCTACGACGGCACCAGTCACGTGTCCACCGTCTCTGCTTACGACCCCATATCAAAGTCCTGGCGCACGGCGGCTCACATGTTTCACGCCCGCAGCAACTTTGGGATTGCGGTGTTGGAGGAGCAGCTGTATGTGGTGGGGGGCTTCCAAAATGAAAATTCCCCACTGCGCTCTAACGTGGAGCGCTACGATGGAGCAACCAACAGTTGGCACGCAGTCCAGGATGTGGAGATGCCCTGCGCCGCCATCAGCTGCTGCGTGGTGGAGCGACTGCCTCATGCTGCTGCCTATCTGTCATAAATACCGTCTCTTAATCTAGTGTCACATAAAGAAATACAAACATTAACATATATTAGATGATTCATCGATTGTGCTTCCATTTCGTGGTGTCACCCAGAACATACAGTTATTGCTTTGATGTTGCAGTAGGTAAGTGTATTTTTGTCAATTTTGCTGAAATTACAACTTTTTAGATAATACTACATAAACTAGGAAATTTGAGAAACAAATTTGCTCCTTTGGGACCACCTGCAGCAGGCAATACAGTTTACAGGTTTCCACAGTTTCTTTGCACTTCCTTCAATCAGAGCCAGGGGGCGTGTTTACAGAATGTCAATCACAGTCCCACCAATCCAGACCCTAGTCCCTTCCCTCCAGCCAGACACTTCATTAAACATTTGCACCCCACCTCCTAAAGACGAGTGGATGTGAAACGGTTGTAGGAGTTGTATTATTGATGCAACTGAATGACCGGTTGTCCCATTACTGATTTATCCTCAGGTATCCTTTGTAAAGTTGCTAACTCGCGTTGCTCACCACATCTGAGATGCACGCACTCTGACGAGCAGAGCGCAACCTCTTCTGCAGCAGTTCTGGAGAGCAGCGGAGAGGTTGGGAGGGGCATGAACATTGTATGCGTTCACATTTTATAGCGTGTTACTGGATTTTTGGGAAGTTCCTGACTGCAGATTTAATGTTTATACTCATTTTAATTTGCATAAAGATGAGCGGTGAAAAGGCAAGACTGCTTCAGTTCAGAGATGTTTTTGTTATTTAGGGTGCAAATTATGAAATGACAATTTAGGCCAGTGATTCTCAACTGGCGGGTTGGGACCCAAAAGTGGGTGGCACACCCGTTTTCCGTGTATGGCGGGCCTTTTCCATCTCGTCATTAAGGGGCCCAGTGGAGAAGCACTGATTTCTGCTGTTCTCAGTCTGATTTCAGTTCAGCAATCTTTACTGGCAGCACCATGAATGTGTCATGTTACCAAAATCTTACAGGAAATGAACTGGACTTCCTTCTCTCTGGCAAAAGAAGAACCAAGAAAAATAAGTCCAGCTGTTTTCTAGTCCAGCATTCCTGGATTAAAATGACACAGATGATGGAGAATCTTCACCGGCACAAGCGTTCATTCGCTGTCATCTCAAGTCTCGATGGTGCTGCACTTTGTGTGCGTGTGTGATCTAATGACGGGTGAAACAGTTTTGTCCTCCAGTGTCGTCATTTTCTTATGTCCTCCAGAAAATATAAGCTTCTCAGGATAGATCTCATTATTTCATAAATCTAAAGCTGAAACAGAAATGATGTTACAAAGACAATTAATATGACTTCAGTTCAATCTAGTTTTCAGAATTCTTAATCTCGCTTTATTGCATTAGAACATACATTTCTCATATATATATCTATATATATATATTTATATATATTTTATAAATGTGAATTTGTACACTACAATCTTTTATTGTAACATGTTAGAAAATACTTTTAACGCTCAAAAAACAGCACTAAAAACAGTTACCAAACAATGATTATTACATTTCCTCGTTTTGTTTTGGCCACTGTGAATGGGGAGAAACGTAATAACAAAACAATCAAACAAAACCACATGTTGGAGCTGCAACTGTGATTCAGGAGGAGAGGAGAGGACCGCAGTCCGAGACACGCAACACTTGAGCCATTGTACTAGTAGTCGTAGCAGCTTATTCGCTATTTTGTCACCAAGATGATGAAGATGAAGACAGGATGAGCTCCACGACAGTAGGCAGACAAGGACGAGGGCATGACACGACGGAAACGGGGACAACGGTGAGCGTGAAGGTAAAACGGGACAAAACAAATGTTACAAAAACAAAACAAATGATCCGGGTTTGCAGTCGTGAGACAGATGGATTCACATCCGTCTAAAACTGGTTCAAACAACACAACTCGTGCATTTTTCTTAATTTTGTTAAACTAATAATCAGGATGATATGTCTGTTGTTCATCTGAGGTTGTGTAAATGTAAGACCTGGTAAGAACGAGATGAGTTTGCGATATGTAAAGTCATACTTATTTCTTTCTGCGTAAGCTACAGCTCCTTACGTCAGCCTCTAAAAACGTCTACCACACACTGTGCACGGATCCTCACCGTCAGAGGATGTATGAGGCCTATGAATGAGCGAGGAGTCATGTCTTCACTCTGACTCATCTGACCAGTGCTGTGTTTTAACAAACCGGGGCAGTTAGACAGTTAAACATGAGTCATGAGAAAATTTTGTCTGAAACTGGAATCAAACTTCCAGGTTTGTACTTTTTCTAAGAAGCTCAAAGCTAAAGTATATTTTTTTAAAGATTTCCAAAGAGGCACATTCTAGCTTTATTGATTTTTTTCCTCTCTCCACAGTCTTGCCCACGGCCGCTACACTACTCCTTCCTCCACACCTCCCAACCAGCACCCTCCTAAAACATGTACATTTTATGACAGACAAACATTTGGATGCCAAAACCACACTGATCTTGAGCAGACAGCAAGCTCAGATAAGGATTTGACATCAGCAGCAGGTAAATGGAATAAATGTGATGCAAACTCCAAACATCTGGATGCTGCTGATTCTATAGATAAGTGATAAGTGCTGTTCTCCATCACAGCACTGAAAACAGAGCAGTGAGCAGGTTTCACAAAGTCCACTGTTTGATCAGGCCCAAAAGACCCAGATGCCCCAGCTGCTCAGTGACTGACACTTAAACATTACTACATGAAAACTGGTAGTGGCGCAAAAACTAGTCACTATTAAACCATCATAAATGAAAACGCGCATCTTAAAGTCATTGTTGGAGGTCATGTTGGCCAGTTTCTAAAGACGCAGTCATACTACTAAAAAACAGCTGCTGCAACTGAGTCCAGCTGTTTGGTTAAAGCAACCAGAAGAAGCTGCATCACAAAACACAGTAAGCAAATGGAAATGAGAGCGGCACAAATGGACATCATCTACCAGTTACACAGGAGGAACGTCATATTTCTAACACACACATCGAGGCTACGGTGTAAAAACAGGCACAACAACGGGCACCACAGGGATGCGGGTGGATGTTTGAACATGGATGAGTGACACCAAGAAAGAGAGAGTGGTGAGGGAAGGTCATTTAGGTCCAGTTCAGGGACGAGGGAGAGACTGCACTATGTCACAGAATGCTTGTCCTCTTTGACACACCTCTCCTCCTGACAAAAACACTCAATTGTCTTTTTTTTTTCCTTCCAACGTCACTTGTTTTAGCCTTCCTCTTCAAGGATTTTCAAGAATCACATGTGCACATACACACAAAACCCTGTGACCTTAAAAGACAGACACACACACACACACACCCACGCACACACACACACATGGACTCAACAGGTCGACACATTTTGACCCAAGAATACAGCAGAGGAAGAAGAGGATAACGAACATGTTGATTATAGCAGAGCGAGAGACGTTTGGCCAAACACACGTACCGCAGTCTGCTTTTGATATGACAATCACTGCCACGGCAGCACAATGTAACTGTATTTGTACAAAAGTCAAAAGCAACAAGTAGTTTTAGAGCTCATTTGTCCAAGAGGTGTGCTAAGATCAGGTCTTTACGTGTCTGATTCTTTGACACTAGACAGCAAAAACTAATAAAATTCTCAAAGGATATATCAGTTGTCTGAATATCTATTTGTAATGCACATCCATTTTAATTAAGTTTTAATTCATTTTAATTTATTTATTCAGCACAAGGCTTCCAATGACTGTTTCTCTTGATTTAATATGGTTAAAAAACGGTTTCGTTTTGAATTGTTAACTAGGAATAAAAGAGAATAATTGGAATTTTTGTTTATTATTATACTAATTATTATACTATTTAAATAATTGTGTCATTTTTTAAACTAAATAATTAGTTTGTTAATTAAAACGACAATGATGCAGGAAAGTGAAGAAAAAAAAAAAATCGTACAACAATTAAAACTGTTATTTTATGACAGCAAAAAGATAAATTAAGACCAGAAAGGCATGGGAGAAAAAAATATTCTACTGATCCTTTTCTTTAAAAGTCTAGCTAAACACTGTTGTTTTATTTTGTATTTATGACAACAGATTTTTTTCTCTTAAAAAGGGGTCTTTTCACTTATTTCCTCATGTCAAGTGTAGTCGTGTCTCTAAATTGGTCTTATGCATAAATCACTGATATTAGTACATAATGAGAATTATTTCTCCTGGTTTACTTATTTCAGGAAAATATACTAAATTACAATTAAGAATTAAAGAATAAAAGTGTTTTTAAAAAGAAATTCAAAATCAGTTCTAAGGTTACAAATACAGAGGGGGCACAAAAAAATCCAGACTTGGAAAATGAATCAGTAGAAGTTGTACTTTTGCCCTCTCGGGGCTTCCGTAGCGTCAGGCCTCTGCCTTGTCAATTCTTCTTTGTTTCAGGTAAAATGTAGAACAGAAGTTTGTCATCAAACAGAACCTTATACTTAAGACATCTCATGTTTCCTCCCCTCCCCCCTCCAACTGTCCACCAGTGAGCAGTAATGTGCTGTTAAGATGTTCGGTTCCTAAGGCAGTGTCACAGTACAGTCCATAGATACACAACAGCAGTACAGAATCACACGGATCTGCCCAGAACCCTACATCCAACTCCGGTGGGACACTGACAACATCTGGAAGTTTCTTTTTTGGTTTGCACGTTCCACTGTTAATAATTATTTGATAACCGATGTCGTTGGACACTAAGATCGAGAAATACAATTTTTGGGGGGGGGGGGGGGGGGGGGGGGGGGGCATTGGCTTAAAGATGTTAAAAGTCGGACTTTCTGTGGCGCCCGGGTAGAGCAGTGGGCTAAGGCACATGCCAACTTCTCTCAGTGTCACTGGCCGCTGTCACTGTCATCTCCTTGTCTGTTTCTCATCACACTTCACTGTGGAAAGGTTTGAAAAGAAAAACAACTGTAATGCCATGATGACCATTTACAAAGAAAATATAAACTCTCCATCAAGAATTTTATGACCAGCATTACTTCCTTAAAGTCAATTGTGAATCAAATGTTTTTTAAATAGGAAAGACAATGCTATTTAATGACTATGGCTTAACTTTGGAGGATTTAACATTGTGTTACCTGTTTAAAACTGGTAACATTAATGCACAAAAGACTTGTTGGTTCTGCCTCCATAAACGTGGGGACTCCTACATGTAAGGGTCAATAGGCTTTAGACCGCATTTGCTTTGCTATAAAACATTAATAACTGTTGTTTTATTACACATGACCAATAATGAAATAAAAAGAAAAAAAGAAAGCATCATCTCCATTCATGGCATCATGTCAAACTTTGACCTTCTGGGTTTTTTCATTTTTTTTAACCACAGTGGAGTCTGAAGTGAACCAAACACAGGAAACATGAAAGAAAAAAGGCATTTACAGAGTTGTGATTATATGTGATGGGATATTTACGACTTTCCGAGGTCTGCGCTGAAATCAGTGGCACAGCTCACTGAGATCTAGGGTTCTGGGCCAGAGCTGGGCCGGTGGCGGCCCGATTTAATTTGGGTTGGTTTTGACACTGAGGCAGCCGATCGGCCGGGGGCAGCTCAGACAACTCAGGGTGCCTTGTTTTTCTCTATGTTGCGTTATGATGACGGAAGTTCAACTACACACTACAATTATCTGACGGTTCCTAACAAGTGACGACTTGAGCCACCGACGCTTTCGAGAGTGCCACAACCAGCCCAAATGTCTCTGCTGAGAGTGATATTGAAGTGCATGTGGTCTGTAGTACAGTAGCAACACAATGGTCCAACAGACAGATCAGATCGAAGATATCATACAGATGATCCAATACAGTTATAGTACAACATCTATACATCAACTATACATTGTGCGCTTTTTTTTTTCTTTATGTTTTTAAGGGGTTTCAGGGGTTAGACTTGGTCACCATTACATCACTGCTGTAAGACTGGGTGGGGGTCAAAATAGTGATGGGCAGAGCCATAGATAAACAGAGTTTGATCATTGTTGAAAGAAGCATTAACATCAGCGTTGCAATCCTGCCAGGAAAGTCAGGAAAACTACCACAAGAGTGCAACGCTGTCAGAGATCAACACAAGTTTTCGGGAAGTTGCAGTAATCCGTGTGAACATTTTGGTCAGTGTTTGATTTCAAATGCTACATTAGGTGTTTTGTTTTGTGCCGTGGCGTGGAGATCCACAAGACCTGTTGGCCAGTTGGGTGTGGTTAGAGCGGCAACAGTACTCCTCCTCCTACATTCCTGCAGAGGTAAAACTAGAGGAGATTTGTCTGAATGTGTGGCAGTTTACGCCTTGTGCTTGTGAAATCAACTTCAGTATAAGTGCAACATTGAAATTGAGAATTATCGCTGAAAATGCTGCAGCTTTCTAAAAAGCAGCACTGTTAGAAAAGACAGTCATACTCCAACCAGACCAAACTTCAGGTCTATCCGTGGCTCTGGTTCCAAGACGGGATCGGGGTAAAAGAGATTGGGACTTACAGGTTGAGGGTTTGGTTAAAGGGGTTTGGACACTGAGGACTCACAGGGCTAAAGGACTAAAGGTAACAGGATAAAAGGTTTACAATACTCAGGTGTTTAAGGAATCTGGAGGATGAGGTGCAGAAGTTAGATGATGGCAGTCAAGATTTACAGTGATGAAAGATTTGCAGAGATACAGGATTTGCTGAGATTTATGGGTGAAGAGGACGAGGTTAGTATGAGTCTAATGGGCCGGAAATGTTAGGATATGACTGTGGCCTCGGCTACTATAGCGGGGTCTTCTATGTCTGCTTTACTCTGAACCATCCTCAGCTCCAGCTGGGGCGGACTTGGCCTCCGACCAGGACCTGCCAACTCTGAGGGAGAGATGGACAGGGGCATTGGGATTGGACCAAAATAAAAACAAACCAATTATGAAAACTCTTTGGTGTGAAGGCAGTTAGGACCCACCATGTGGCCCTTGAAGGCTTTGATTGTTTATGTAGTAACTTGTCTTTTAAACAGATACAATTATGTTTGATGTTCGAGCCAGTTGTCTTTTTCTTACCGTGAGCATAAGATATGGTCCTCTGGATGACATGGTGCATCACAGAAAAGGTCTTCTCACAAGCCATCTGAACAACAGAGGAGTAAAATCAGACTATTTTGCTCTATGAGTCCTCATGTTTTCGTGTTAATAGCTGCATGTTTCCCTGCATGTCTGTGTGCACCTTTAGGTCATTAGGGTAGTGATGTGTCCACGCTAGCAGCATAGCAGCAAACAGATCTCCGGTTCCTACGAAGACAGCATCCACTTTGGGAACTTCTATTCGAACTCTCTGTGTTGTCCTGCTGCCGTCTGGACGAACTGAGCAGCAAAGCAGAAACATGTTAAACTCTTTTTGTGGTTTGTTTATACTTCATGAAAATTGCTTGACAGCGTCAGAAACAGTCACATGTGACACACTTGTCACACCTACCATGACGCTGGCTGCCCAGGGACACGAGGAAGCGGTCTCCCAGTCTGGGAGGGAGATCAGAGGAGGTAATGACCACTGTGTCTGGGCCCATAGCATGAAGAAGGTCCATCACCTACAGACAGAAACGCAGACAGTAAACATCTGAAGCAGCAATTTATTCTGCAAGCAAAGAAGTTATGCAAGAAAGAAAATGTCTATTACCTCCACAGCATCTTTCTCTGTGGTGATGGTTTTCCCTGTTAATAATCTAAAACACAACCAAACAAAAAACTGATAATAAGTACTTTTTACTTATTTGTCTGGTTTTGTCAAAATATGAGCACATAATTTTGTCATAAACATACGCGTTTTATCCGTCTGAAACTGTCAAACCCGTGAATTCAAAAACATGAGTAAATAGAGAGCTATGAATGTGGATTTAGTAAGTGGACTGAAACAGTTGGCGACAACTAATGTTTATTATTAAAATAACTTCTACCTGAGACATAATATCAGCCAAATTTACTCTATTTAAATATGGACCCACCAAAGGGCAAAGGCACACAAAAATACAGTTCTTGATTACTGATTTCTGTCCTCCTTTAAATGTTTAAATCCAGGATCTATGCTGCTTATCTTAATTTGTGTGTGCAACGCAAACTTTCCACCACTACTCTGACTCGTTTATACATTTCAAACATGTGACGTCTCTATGGAGCTAAAACAGTCTCAATATTCACAAAGGCACGGAACGATTTATAAATCACAGAACAAGATTTAAAAATGCACAGAACAGCCAATCATAGAAACGCACCTCTCATATGCCAATCACATTAAGCCATTCCAAAAGGTTATTATTATTATCATTATTAGTATTATTATTACCGAGGTTTTATGATTGGCTGAAAAAAGGAAGATATTGTTCTGTGCATTTGTGCATATTGAGACTGTTTTACCTCCAAACGTCTCTGCTGGTAAAAGCACAACTGTGCATAGATCACGCTAATCCAACAAGCACATTTATCTTAGTATACAGCATTGATTTAAAAGTTTGTATGTTTTGTTAACTTAAGTCAGAGAAGCTGTCAAATCAGGGTCTTATCTGCTTTTTCTTAAAAAAAAAGATATGGCATTCTGGTGTAAGATAAGATGAGATAAAATATTATTTACCCAAATGAAATTTCTTGTGACAGAGAATGCAAGGAAGCAGAATTACAATACCAAAAAAATGTGTGTACACATTTAAATTAAAAATGAAAACATACCAAAAGTAAATAAAGTGGAACATAAGAAATTTGTAATACATAGGATAAAGAAATAAAAACACATATAGTAATTTAAACTGGAGTACTGAATAAAGTTGTGTAAATAGTTTGAAAAAAAAAAAAAACCAAGGCCAAAGTCCCATTTTGTTCGAACCAGAAATAATAACTAAAAATGTGGCCAAAACTTCAGCTAACGTTTCAGGATTTCTGAAAATGCAGTCTGTAAAATGTAAATACAGAAAAAATGCAGATAGTGGAATTTTGCATACTTTTCGCAAAGGAACACAACTTTATTATTTAATATGGGAGTCCAGGGTACTTTTACAGGGATTCAATCGTGAGACATGTCTCCATTTCCAGCAACAAGAACGTTTGTGAATTTATTTGGTGTAAAACAAGTTTCTGCCTTGGGGAAAAACTGCTCCTGAAAAACCGCTGGGTTTTAACTCATGATTGATTGGATATGCTGTCGGCATGAAGTGATGTTGTTAGCCATCTTGATGTCCCCTTCGAATACAAGCGCAGGGTTGCAGCAACCATCATCAACTCCTTCAATATTGACCTCATCGTTCTAGTTTGTTTTTCTTCATTATCAGTTCTCCTTTTTTATTTATTTGTGGCTGGTAAACAACTAAAGTGACACTACTGCCAGCAAATGTTATAGAGTGGTAGGTTACTAAGTCAGTGGATCCTACTGAGACCATCACTGTAATGGCGACAGAACGGCTTAAAGGACTGAAAAAGAAATCAGTACGGTTCTATCCCTTAGCTTACTTTTAAATTAAATAAGATAACCAGACCAGGACATAAAAAAAAGATAACTGAGGAGGTTGCAGCATATTTTTGGGATAACAAAGTGGGGGTATTAGATGACAACATGAATGGCATTATATATATGGAGTGGTGGCCTAGTGGTTACAGTGGAGTGCTTGGAGGACCCAGGTTCAAGCCCAGGGCTGCCCACAATGGTAAATCACTGGGGGCCCCTGAGCAAGGCCCTTAACTCCAAATTGCTCCCCAGGGGCTGGTTCTAGCAGCCCACTGCTCACTAGTGAAACTAGTTGATGGGTTAAAAGCAGAGGTCCAATTACGGTGTGTATCGTATAGCGTGTGCACGATGTCCATACTGACAAGAATGGTAATGGAAAAAAAAAATATACATATATAAAGATGATTTGCTCACACTTTACTTTTCATGAAAAACTTAGATGTGTCTTTTGTTGGACCTTATAAAACTAGTGATGACAAGGGATTTCACATAAAAGACTTACTCAGCCTCAAACTGGTTGGGAGTTATAATGTCAGCAACAGGAACCACCTTGTTCTTGTAGACTGGATAAAGATTTTGAGGAACATACTGTGGAAAAGAAGAACAGTTTAAAGCCACATATCACAATGAAAACACACAAAAGGGCTCTTGAGATTAATGCTGCATTAAAGTGTGAGCCCAGTTACTTCTTTTCTGTGATCTTTGTTTTCATGGTTTCAAGTTATGAACACAAAATGACAGAAAATGATTTTAATCCCTGAAATCTCACAGCTCTGCACAACGTGATGCAACACAGACACACACACTGTGAGTCACTGTGTGCATGTAATTCTGTCAGATCACAATAATCCATCTGTTTTAGAAATGAGCCTTGTACAACACCCCCAAACAGCAACATAAAAAAGTAAATCCATATATTTAAACAGTGAAGAGATGAAAACACTAAAGCGCCTCCCACACACATTAAAAGCAAATTCATTATTGACAAAGAGCACAACAAACACAAAAATAACTCCAGCTACAGCAGATGTATGTGTGCACTGTTGTCCATAATCTCACCATGGATCCATGATCTCCGAGGACGGGGTCACACACTGCAAAGACAAAGACGCAATCAGAGTCAGAGACACATCCCAGAACTGCAAACCCTTGAAAAACACAGTGTTACATAAACTGTGCAGTGACGGAAGGCATGAAAGTGGATTTGGAAATCTGTTAGTCAGAACAAAGACTGCAGCCAACAGACCGACAGAAATACCTCCATTATGCATTTTAGATGTCTTGAAAGAGTGAAACTAAAGACCAGGGTCAACATCAGGGAGAACATTTTATTAAACCCCACAGAACAATGTTGTCAGGGGGAGAAAACAGGAGCATCATTTCTTTTTTAAAATCTGATGTTGCTGCATTTTTAAAAAAAGATTTTTTGTGGCTCTTGTGGAGGGGTGACGCGCAGTAAAGGACGACAGACCTGGATTCGAACGTGCGCCACCTACACGAGGGTCTCTGCATGTGGTGCACCCGCTGAACAAACTGAGCTATCTGGGGCCCTGATGTAGCTCCATTCCAGTGAAGATAAAAATGTTTGTCCAGAAGGCGAAGCTAAACTGTAGATCATCTAACACACTGCACTCACATCCCTTAAATAAAATAAAGTGTGGGGACAAACAGTCAGAAATATCTGGCCGTCTGGCACTTAAATCTTCTAAATGTCTCCAGTCTAAACTCTGGTACTTGGCAGATTATTAGACTGTGGGTTTGGAAACTTATTGCTGAACACACTTGCCTGTTGGAAAGAGTTGCAACCTTAACTTGACACAACAAACTTCCAACGCTATTTTCTTGCCTCAAAGACTGTCGGCCAACAGTGCCATCTCATAACTCTCTACATTATCCAACTGTTACGGCCAGGCTCGTTGTTAATAAACCAAGCGGCCTCGTCCTTGAACTCCACCGATCAGGGACGGGCAAACACACAGCAGCATTTTCCTTTCTGACTGCGACAACCAATACAACCCTGCCAACACATGAATCAGTGCAGACTCAGGGCCGTAACACAACCAATAGTTGTAAATAATAATTATATAATAGTATAGAAATGGTAAGTGACATGCTACATGGTCACAATGCTGTGTTCAACAAAGCTCCTGCTCAGCGCTGGACTGGGACAAAAAAAAAAGAATAATAATAATCAGCTTGGGCATTTGAGCTGAGACCGGTCCACCAGCCACCAGGTGCTCCTGGCCATACAGGTAGTGCTTGGAAGCAAATAAAGTCAAACCACACACATCACCCTTTGGTTGGTGTCCTATTTTGAGCAGTGATAGTAGGTCTCCACTTCAACTGTGAAGCTGACTGGTGAAACATGACATGAAAATCCTTCCAGCTACTAACTGACAGACATCCACAGAGCTGCACACAGAAAGGAATGGATCTCTTAAATCTACTACATTTATTTAGTTACTATTCATAGTGTGTTTATCTACTGGCTTATCGCTTAATAGTTAAAAGTCAGATTAAAACTCAGTTACTCTTCCTATAATGTAAAAGTAAACCAACTGTACAACTCTGCAGGTTTTTATCCCCTCTCAACATCTGCTCTCACCATTTCCAGCAACAGCGGGTTTCAATTTAAGTGTGTAATAGATGCTACAAACACATAATCTTAAGAAGGTAGCAAGTGGTGAACGAAATGGAGCCTTCAGTGGCTGTTTTCACTTCATAAGTACAGAGTAGCCAGTAGATACAGAGTGCATCCCAGCATCATCTATAGATTGTGTTTTGTGTCACTAAAGTGTGTGCAAAAGAAAAGTACAGCTTATTATTACAGCAAAATCTCTGCATCTGACTTCTATAATATATTAAAGAGTCACTTACCATAAACCAAGTTAGGATTGGCTCTCTTAAGTTCCTGAACAATGTCCACCACCATCTCCAAGAAGGAGGTGTCTCTGGTGTACCCTAAATACATGACACAGAAAAACGCACACAACAAACATAGATGTGAACTGTTTTCCTCATACCTTCTGTATTTACCCAATAAAACCATACCAATAAAACCATCAGTAAAGAAGATCCTGTCTACTGAAGCATGTGTTTTGCATAAAATATCACACATAGCATATGTACTCTATGATGAACAGAAAATATACCTTAAATCACCCCCCCGCCAAAAAAAAAAAGAAAAAAAAAGGAGATCAAACTACAGTCTATTTGATATTTGGGAAGTAAGTACACTAGAGTGCAGCACAACATAAAACACGATTTTACTGAATTATTTTAAGCCGCTCAGAAAGATCCTCAAGATGCGATTAAAGAACAAAGTCTAGCTGCAAACTCCCCACGAGTTAAAAATGTAAGCGGTCTGCTGGGAATTTTACAACTTTTATTTGAATAAAATTGAATCTCTCAGTGATTCAGAGATCCTCGCGTGCTTGGATCGAACTCTAGTGATTCTGGTGGAGGAAAGCATGTGGGTCGAGGTGCATGCAGAGATGGATATCCACCTGTTAAAACATAGTCATACTGATGTACGTTGTTCAGCTTGATTCCCTCATACAGTACGTGGAGCTCGTCTGCTGTCAGCACCTGGCCTTTCCAATGAGAATAACCTGCAGGAGAGGAGAGTTATGGGAAAACAGAGAAAAAATTGTAGTGAATTGTAGCATAAGATCAACAGGACTATGTAAGGGGCAGCTGATATCACTAACAACATGGGACTTTTACTTCAGGTTAAACTGGGTACATACTAAAGAACTGAATGAACCCTGAAACTGATTTACTGCAGTCTGCAGTCAGCGTACAGTATCTGGTCAAACAGGGACAGCGAGGACGGACCGGCTCTTCCAACTAAAACACGACTTGTGTGTCGTTTCTGTGTGTGACTATGAGTCACGGAGCGTAGATACAAATATGGATGTACATTCATGTGATGTAAGAGTGGGTTAGCACGTTTGTCTGCTTGTGACATGTTTGCTGCAGGACGGTGATCCAGGTGAGTCACAGCCAGGTCACTGGAAAGGAGAATCTGGTTGCTAAGCAACAAGCCTAGAGAAAGCCAAAGGGACTATGAAAAATAGAGATGAGCATTCAGTAGCATTGTGTGTGTGTGAGAGGGAGAAAACGAAGGCAGGCCTACAGATAAGAGCTTGTTCTGACGTCATCATACGCTGCTGTCGCAATTCCAGTGCCTGCTGCTGCTCGCTGTTGCGTCGCATCACCCTCTCCACTCACTCCATCTTTCTCTCCATCATCTGCTGCCTCTGATTCATGTTTGTTTCCGTCTCTCTCTGTTCATATTCCCTCTCAGATGCAAATGTCTCCTTCAATATGTCACACCAAATTACACCCTCTCCACAAAGAAATTGCAAATCCTGGTTTCCAATCCACAAGATCTTATTAAGTTAGTGCTGTCATTTATATGTAAAGGTCATTCCCATAAACTCTCACAGAAAGATGTGAGCATTTTTTAATAAATGCCTTCTTCATTTCATTTCTCATCCATCGCTGCTCTGCAATAATGAGCTTTTGACCTATTATTAGCTATTTTACACATTTTATGGTTTGGTTAACAATTCCTATTAATTCCTTCAGTTTCAACTGACCTGAGATTTATGGAGCTCATATTTTGCATGTTTAAAAAGAGAAAACTTTTGTTTCAGGGCAACTGAGATACTCCTGACGTCTGTTTTCTTAGGGTTACATAAAATTAAAATAAATATTGTTTATCTTACTCACTATAAAAACCAACAAAGACAAATACACATACTGCAGGTGTCATATTGGTGATCAATAGGGTTTTGGGCTCATTTCAGAGGGTTTTATGCAGCACTTAGATTTCTGCTGCACCACAGATGCAGAAGCACTTCAATTGTGTTGCCTTTAGTGTTAAACTTGACATTCTGACACATGCCCTAGTTTCTGAAGGGACTTAACTTTTAAATTTTTAACCAGTGTGCTGGAAGACTCTCTTCACGGCTACTATGATAAGTATCCTGCACAGGTCACCGTAGATGTTGAGTTTTTTTTAAGTTGATCAAAGTTTTCTGGAAGGAAATCTTATCAAAGTGATGGTGTACGGCAGTGAAACAGTAGAGACTGTTGCTGTGATTTCTATATAAAATCAAGTTTTAAAACCATTTTCTTTGTACTTTGTACAAAGTGCATCACAGTTTTTTCCAGAGTTTGTTTATTCAGTCACTCCCCCCTAAAAGAAATAATAACTACAAGGAGAGAGTTGCAAATATTTAAGTGTGTTGAAGTCAGTACCATAATTATAACGACAAGTAGTAGTAGTAAATGATATGGTTTGGATCATTTTGAGGAGGATTTTCTGAACAATAAAAATGCTGACAGCCAAGACTTTAATTTATCCAAAACTTTGCTGGAATGCTGTTGATGTGGGAACCTCTGATTCTGAATATAACCAGAATCTGCTGAAGCAGCAGCTGAATAAATTATTTGTTTTCACAGCCCTCAGCTGGTTCATTCTTTTAGTGCAGCTGGTACGAATAACATCAGCTGAGCTCCCCCATCAGTTCAAGACGGGGCAAAAACTGAGCAGATTACTCATCAGAGTGCAATTAGATCAAAATATTAGGGATAAACATGACGCAGAGGAACGACGCAGAGGAACGACGCAGAGGTACGACGCAGAGGAACGACGCAGAGGTACGACGCAGAGGAACGACGCAGAGGTACGACGCAGAGGTACGACGCAGAGGAACGACGCAGAGGTACGACGCAGAGGAACGACGCAGAGGTACGACGCAGAGGAACGACGCAGAGGTACGACGCAGAGGTACGACGCAGAGGAACGACGCAGAGGAACGACGCAGAGGAACGACGCAGAGGTACGACGCAGAGGAACGACGCAGAGGAACGACGCAGAGGAACGACGCAGAGGTACGACGCAGAGGAACGACGCAGAGGAACGACGCAGAGGAACGACGCAGAGGTACGACGCAGAGGTAGGACGCAGAGGAACGACGCAGAGGAACGACGCAGAGGTACGACGCAGAGGAACGACGCAGAGGAACGACGCAGAGGTACGACGCAGAGGTACGACGCAGAGGAACGACGCAGAGGAACGACACAGAGCCACTCCCCCCTCCCCCAAATGGTTAATTTACAGTGCTGCTGCAGCTTCGGGTTAATACTGTCTCAATATTGTTGTAAGAATAGCAGTGCAGGAGACACTTGACTCCCACATGAAGTGAAATGAAGCTTCACTAACATGGTCTCCCCAAAAATATCAGTCTGAAGCTTCACAAAAAAAGGGACTTTAGGTTATCGAGAAAGTCCTTGTTTGAAGTTACAACTTCAGCTAACAAGTTATCACTTAATTTCTACTCAATAAAACAACTACAAGTTAGAAAAAAATGCATTTAAAAATTATAACAACTGATCCATATATGTATAGATTTAACACATTTCACCTCAGGGTTTAATGACTCATTTAAATTTGAACATGTGCATGTCTGATGAAGTTGTGAACGTGTTCCTCGATACATGTTTCAGCTGAGTTTTTCAGGTTATGTTTTTTTAGTTGTTGTTCATTATTATTACCTAGTGGGTTCATTTCATGCATTAGTTTCATGTTGACAGAGGTATTAAATATATTTTAAAGTTCCTGTACATATCAATACCCCTTATGAAGACATGGGGATATGTAGATCTGCTGTGTTAAAAAAAAAGCTCTCGTTAGAGCAATTAAAAATATTTTAATAGTAATAAAATCCAAAACTGTTTTACTCTCAGTCAATAAGATGCCCTATATCATAATATTTCTATAGCAACTTAGATCCCAGAGTGAAAAGCAATTATTGCTTTAAGTTTTATTAAATTCAGCACTGAAGACATCCAATCTGTCAGAAGAGGAAGCTTGTAAAAACGTGACAGAGGTGTATCCCCCTGCAGGCACATCTTAGTCTGGGAGCTCTTTACCTCTGAAAAATTGCTGAACGCCCTAAAAACTTAATTTATCATCTTTCAATTTGTCTGCCTCAGTGCGCCTGCTGCCTTGGCAGCAACCATCTCCGTTACCACTCGCAAAAGCCTCGTCACGACACCAGAGGCCCCGACTGACTCATACGCACCCACACACCAACTAAAACACGAACAAACACTTCCAAAGACATATAGGATATGTCATGAGTCCGTACCTGTGTGGTTGGAGAACTGCACAGAGTTTATGGAGTCCACCTCAAACCCTAAAACCTGGAAGGAGAAGACCCAGAGAAAAGTGTGAAGAGACATTAGTAGAAAAAACTAAATAAAACACTATAACGGCTTTAAAGAGCAGCTCACTGGTATTTGAGGTACTTCATATTTGTCGTGGAAATGAAATACCGACATATCGAGCAGTATTCGGAGCCATGTTAGTTTCCACTTAATAAATGCAAATCCAATATTCACTCTCATTTTAGTGCTATTTTTAGTCTCCTCTGTCACTCCATGGAGAAATGTCCGGTATCTTTTTAGCTACTAAACACTTTTGCATGCTCGCGGGCTCGCTGGCTCGCTACTTACATTGTCTGCTGCATCGTGCTTCAATCAGTTTTAGACATTTAAAGATGAATACAGGTAACGTTCTGCAGTCAAATAAAACACATCCAGAATGCCGGGAGTGAAGTAACTCTGTTAAGGTGCAGAGTGGAACTAAAAAGGGGAAAATAACTTTATATCTGTTACTGAACGTCAACTGTGATCTAAAGAGGTTAGGAGCAGTTACTAAAACAAACCCTTTGTGTGCCTCTCTGACAGATTTTTAAAGATGCTCCCCTCACAACTGACAGATTTTTAAAGAAATCCCCGCAGAGAACAACACACGTGGCTCATCCACATGCACACTTAATCACTATCAGAACAACTTAATTTAATTGGGCTAAAGCAGACTGGGTGAATGGCTTCTTTGTCCTTTTCAATTGACTTCCACTTTGAGATACGAGAATGTGCTTTCAGAGAGAAGCACCCTCTTCTCCTCTCCCACCCTCAAACAGACAGTTCATATTAAACTTTGACCTTGAAGGAATTTGTAAAGGCTGCTCAGAGCATAGTTTGGGCTTTCTGGAAGGTGAACTCGTATCTGTATCACCAACATTCAGAAAACACAATGCACAGCTGGAGGAGCATACAGCAGGGTGGATGATGATGTTTCTTCTTGTTCTTAATCTCTGTTATTTTCTATTGATATCTCCCCAATTTGTCTATCATGGGTTCGAAGCTAATTCCATATATGCACTGTGGCCCTGGGTTTATCCAGGTATCTCTGTAGTAAGTAATAACTTGAAAATGACATTTAAATACAACACATAACCCCTGTGGAGTATTTATGAGCGTGCTACTGCTGCTTCATAGTCTTTTCTGCTGACCTGTGTGCTGCTTTCAAATAATGACATTCAAATAATGAGCAGTATGGAAAACGATTGATGTCAATATGAAAATAGTCATTATAACAGTTTAATAAGAAGCTTATTCCATCATTCTCAAAGTGCTGCAGATTAAACTCTGCAATACGCTGGCACAGACTCTCAGTCATCCAGGTCACGGTAACTCTGAGGAAAAACTATGCAACAGCATACAGTTTTAGAAATGTAAATAAAAAAGAACAAAAAAAACCCCTGTTTATCACAACAGGCTCCTTTAGCTGTGAATTTACTGGCTCTAAAAACACTCATCAGGTCACATTTCCCTTCTTGCTCTTCTAAGAAGCGTCGAGTCACTGACATCAACGGTTTGCGACGCTGCAGAGTGGAAACTTCCACTCCCAACATGATCAGAGACTGAGGCGAGAAGCTTCACACCAGCAGCGCACATGCTGCCTTCTTGAATGAAACACTGAACACTAATAGCAGATTCCCAAATGAAGATGCTCCCCTCACAACTGACAAATGAAGATGCTCCCCTCACAACTGACAAACCTTGCAAAATGATCACATCTGAGTCAGCATGCCATATTTACTACATCGTGACTCAGCTGGCTGCCTCCTCAGCTGTGATTTCGTGATGAGATTTCTAACCATGTTACTTATGTAGGTTTCCATCTGCACACACTTGTCAGTCTAAAGTGGTGTGTCTGATGTGCTTTTGCACTGCAACCTACCACAGGCTAATCCCTTTATGATGTTTCTCATCTGGTATTTTAGTCTGTGAAATTAATACATTTAAAACAAATTCATGTCATTTTGCACCAACACTGATGTTCTGAATGATCCATTTTGAGTCTAGAGCCCAAACTCTTTTTGAACCAAATGCTTTAAGGATGATGTTAGTCATATTCGTTGTTTTAGTTTAGTAACTTATGACTAAGAAGCTGCGGTGTAATAAACCTGCATGGTAATACGCTTAACTTTACAACAGATTAAAAATACTGGGCCCCTTGGTATAGAAATAGTTTTGGTCTCTATGGCCAAGTTATTTCTGACAAAGAATCTGTGCGGTGGTAAGTTTTCACAAAACTCTCTCATTTTTCTATATGAAGAACAAGGGAAGAACAAGGGAAGTGACCTAAAGACATTCAAGTCATGCATAAGTTGAGTGATCATTCTAATTGCCCATAGGTGTGAGCGTGAGCGTGCATGGTTGTTTGTCTCTGTATGTGGCCCTGTGACAGACTGGCGACCTGTCCTCTGGCTCTGGCAGACCCCCGTGACCCTGCAAAGGATAAAGCGGCTATAGAAAATGGATGGATGGATGTTCTAATGCAAGCATGAATCCAGCTATATGAGACCATGAAATCTATTTTAAACCAGAATGGCTAGAACAACTATGGAAATTTTACCAGCACGTTTTTACCGTGTCTTCACAGATCGGGTGATCTGTCC
Organism: Xenentodon cancila; assembly: GCA_014839995.1. Taxonomy (NCBI): domain Eukaryota; kingdom Metazoa; phylum Chordata; class Actinopteri; order Beloniformes; family Belonidae; genus Xenentodon; species Xenentodon cancila. The sequence continues at coordinate 4,620,619 of CM026208.1, forward strand.
CTTTTTAAAACATTCTGGTTTTCAGTGGATTCATATATGACATTAAAGTGGGAGAAATCTAGTAAGTACAACACTATGACCTTCATAGTTTAAAACCACTGGGGAAGGAGTACAAATCTATCAGACTGAGAGGTGGTCATTATAAACATAAATGTAAAAATATCTGAATAGAATATTATGTATTGAGGTCGTGACACCTGGGTCTGATTTCTCTCTACGAGATGATGTCTAAACAGAGACACCCATGGATCTGGATCATCGAAATTATTATGTAACATAAGTCGTGGCATTGCAGCTTTGCAAAAAAAAAAAAAAAAAAAAAAAGACTATGATTGGAATATGAATGATTGCAAAAAGTCTCTCCATCATTAAATATAAGCCGCTAAAGTGTCCTTAAGTAAAAAATGCTGCCCCCCCTACTGGTTCAAAGGGTGCTGATTTAGTAACTAAACCAAGGTTATTTTAACTTAAATCTCTGATACTAAGGCAAGAAAAGAATATAGAAATGTTTATATGCTTCTCTATATCGATGCTGTGCAGTGTCTCTTGGATTTTGCTCCTTGGTAAAAGCCGAGTCTCTAAGTAGCTCTGCTCTGTTTCCATCTCCAGCAACATCACAAGGAGAACTCCTGTGGCAGCCAATCAGAGCGCTGCTTCCTCATACCGCCGTCTCCTGCCCGCTGACATACCAGAGATCCTCTGTCCTGACAGCTCAAAAAGGGATGCCCAGCGTGTTCGCTGGCGTCATCATCATCTTACCCTTATCTCTAACACCAGCTGAATCATGATTATTACTCCCAACAGTGAGAGCAGCTCCTTTACCGACCTGCAAGGTTTCTTTTTTAATCTCTAAATTGTTATCTATTTGGTTCATTCCACTTCAATACTTACCAAGTAAATTGTTTTCTAATGCTATATTGAGAAGCTGCCACCTAGTATTTATATACATAACCTCTGTGACTGGAATACTCTGTACATTGATATCATTATTTTTCTTCTTATCAAAGCTAAAAACTCACAGAATGATGCCTGGAGAGATTCATTTCTTTATCAGATTATAATAGTATATAATAGAGCTGTGAAAAGACAAGGTTTTGTACAATGCATTGATAGATGCATCTCCAGTGACCTTTACTAAGCTGCACTGAATTACTTTAAGGCCGTAGTGGTAGAAATGAGTCTTAATCAGGCAGCGTAGTACTAAAGTTGAATATAAGTGACTGCACTGAACCCTGGTGACAAGCATCAAATCCCAGCAGCCATTAGGATAACCACGAAATATATCCCGGGGTACTGCAGGCTAAAAATAAACCCAACACTTCTTATAACGAGCAGGATGACAAGCAGGACTTATACTGTAAGCCCACAGTACCATCACTTTTACTGGTGGAAAATATTAAACTATAACTATCATCATTGTCCTCGGGGTAATTACAGACACCACAGCCACTTACTGTCATTCTACTGTCAACACTGAGCATCATAAAAGGAAATGACTATCACATTTATTGCCAGCAGGGGATAATAACCCCTGTGTCCTCTCACATAATATCGAATCAATGGCATTTCTTAGATGCTCCTTATACTACTTGTTCTTTTTGCAAAGCTGTAAACGTTTGCTTTCAGTGAAGATTTTATAACTGTTTATGTAGATAATGACTCAACAGTGAAGACAACATATGTGCTGAGCCAATCAACACTTTTTTATCTGATGCATATTGATTAGACTGGCAAGATGAAAAAAAGTGGCTGATAAGATGCAGAAAATCACAGTAAAAATTGAAAAAATAACTGTAACTTCCTCTGGCTGCTGTCATGAGCAACTTTAGATGTCAGCCAGTTCAAAGACTTTTGCGGTTACCCACTGACAGCATGCAAAGAAGAAGAGCTGTGTCACATACATCTTATTTGAATGTGCATATAAATAACAATAATGATAATAAATGTGCATTTGTACACTATCAAACTAAAGTAATTTGTGTGAAAAACACTAAACGTTCAGACCCTTCTTCCAGAAATCGGAAATCTTCTTCAAATCCTTTAAAAGACTATGATAAAATATAAAACCAGCAAAACTTTGTATTGGTGATTTTGATTATTTGTCCATCCTATAACACTGATTGTTATGGGTTATCAGCTCTGGGAGACAGGTTTTGTGTCCATTCACATGTTTGAATGTATCATGACCAATACAACTGACTGACCGCTGTGAACAAATTATGATAAACATGACGAGGCAGTGACACTGACATGATGACTTGGTAACAGGATAAGTGAAAAATTCCTTCTGACCTGTGAGATTATCATCAGCTTCCTTTTGAAAGTCCACTGGTGTTAGATTACTGTTGCTGACAGGCTAAAATATTTAAACAATGACAGTTGAGTTTTTTGGGGGGGGTTGCCTTCAATACACTGGATTTGAAATAAAACAACTGAGAGGATTTCAGCTTCGATTTAAGAAAATTTAAGCAAAACACTTCAATTTTCAGGGGTGTGACGTCACAATTTGATGAAAATCATTTGCTGTCACCAACTGCCTGAAGTCTGGAGCCATCACAGCCATCACCAAATTCTCCCTGGAGATGTTCTGCCAGACCTCAACCGCAGCCACCTTCAGGTGGTGCTCGTTTTTCTGGGCCTTTCTGCTTTACGTTTCTTCATCAAGAACTGACAAGTCTTGCCTTTGGAGAATACTTGATTTCTTTGCCTTCAAAAAGTTTTGTGTTGCTCAAGGTCATTAACCAGTGCTGCACATCTGTTTTGTAGCACTTACATAGTATAGCCATGTACATCTCGGGATCCGTCTTGGTACTTCTGTGAGAGGACTCTTCATAAATACACACTTTCAGTTTTTGGTAACTCTCTTATAGATTAAATTAGTTTTCAGCCTAATGTTGGCCTTCTTCGCGTGCATTAAGACCTCCATGGACTTCATGTTGGTAGCTCCAGTTGAACAGCCGCCAAATGCCGACACAATTCTTGATCTCAACTGCAGACCTTTTTATCTGCTTCAATTGTTATAAATTCACGAGGGAATTGACCACACGCAGCCACATAATTTATTTAAAGTTATCTGTCCAACCACTTTTGAGACCCTGAAAACAGAGGCACTTTGTTGGAAATGGACATAATTACATTGTGGTAGTGTGTAAAGCCAACAATTATAAAAACTGTCATTGTCCAAAAATATCTGGATCCGTCTGCAACTCATCCATTGTAGAATTGTAGGATCAGGACCACAGGGATTACTGTCACTTCTCTAACACTTATTGAGTAATGTGATCATGGCTTAATAATCAGATAACAAATGATAAGCAGCTGCAATCAACCAAGATTTCAAAAGCAAAAAGGGCAATTTGATTTGCTTTCTTACAAATGCCAAAACGTTGACCTCGATATACATATAATTAAATTCCTCCTATCAGGCTGCCAGTGTAATAAGCAGTAATTTAATGCAGAGCTACAGATGAAGGAATTATTACTAACTGTTGTTAAAAACGAAGACTTTGAATGAGTCTGTCACGTCGCTTTTAATATAAACAGCACAAAAGACACCAAAATAATCAAAATGGTTTGTGTTTGTCCCACTCCTCCAGGCCAGATGAAATGACTTTGTACAAGCACAGTTTGAATAATTCATGACTATGTCAGGTACTGAACTCACACTAGGTTTGTATTTTGTGATATATGAAGGGCATATCTCTGCTCTGAATTCACCAATTACAATCTAGTCCAAATCAAAATATGTGTACAAGTACTGGACTACATCTGGTATACTGTACACATGTTATAAATGTTTTAAGTGACAATTAAAACAAAGCAGTTAGTGAAATGGGGTTACGTGTTCACTTTTTAGGGATAAGTTGTAGTATTATCGTTTGGTTTTGAAGTAATGCAGAAGTCTAGATGAGGTTACATTTATGTAGGCATATGCATACTTAAACATTAAAGAATCTTTTCTATTCAGTGACTGACAACATTGACTGTTACCGACAAGTAATCTTATTCAAGCCTGTTTCAGCGTATTTAAAACGTTTGTTGTTTTTTTTTTCATGACGGGTGACGAAACCACACACAACACCCTGCTGCTCCGCTATCGGACACCCTCAATGACAGGTGTCTAGTAAAGCGAACAACGTTTTTCCAATTCATTTGCTGTATAAATGGGGAAATCTTCTTCAAATAAACAAGACTTGGGGAGAGAAAGAGCGAGCACACGTGAACTCCTTGATGTGCATATGCGTCCGAGAGCGTTGACGAGACGGCTTCTGTAGAGGGCACAGAATTTTCCACGACACCTGTCATCGCGCCACATCTACGTTTATATATTGTTATATTGTTCGTGGCATATGTATCACTGCCAGCCTGTACAAAGTATTTCTGCCGGTATTATACGGTTATATATACACTAGTACTGTTAACGGCAATCTGTGACAGGGCTTCTATTAGCAAAAAATTTAGGAACTTTGTACGATATAGATAACGTATATCAAAACAAAATAATGCGTTTATATATCGACCTGTTTATCACTCACAGAACGTCACAATAAGATATAGTAAGAAATAACCCGAACTAAACATGTCAGCCGGAGTCGTGTCTGACAACTGGCGTTTCGCTGGCCGTTGTCCGATAACGGGTGCATGGGAACTGCGTTTACCTGTAACGGGAAAGAGGCGCTCTTGTTGCCGACGTATCCCCGGACTACATGACTCTGTATGGACAGAACACGGCACTCCATGGCGGCTCCCGGTCGGCCGAGGAGACACGAACACAATCCGCTGCTCAGAGGCGACCACGTCCCCGCATAACAACCCCGGGACGCGCGTTTTCCACTCGACACGTCAGATATGCTGAGAGGAACCGATGTCGGCGGGCCTCCGAGCTGCCAGCGGAGCGTCACACGCAGATGCGAGGGGGAGCGCGTGAGCTGCTTGTAGTAATGTGCTGTGTCGTAGAGGGCGTGCGTGCGTGCGTGCAGTCTAGTCACGCGTACACTACGGGCACGCTCGGACAGCGAAAGACGTTTGATCACGACGCTCAACTGTTATAATCCTTTATTGTTATTTATTTATTTATTTTCGTCAAAGTTCCTGTGATTGAAAAGAGTGTCAGGTGTTACTGACCAGACAAAGGTATGCGTCGCGTGCTGCAAGGACGAAAAATAAAATAAAATAAAAACAACACGCGTACGCTGGCGTTAAGGCGCGCTCGCGCGCCGGTTTTTTTCCATACAGGCAATCAGCGTGAACGCCTAAACCCCATGACGTCATCAGATGGCCGTGAACGACTTAGCAACTTAAAAGAATGAATGAATGATAATAAGGCTCTTTTTTCACGTTACGTAGGTGAATTATCCAGCATTTTATTTCCCATTAATTTGTAATGAAATCTAAACCCGGGGATGTGTGGAAAGACATAACTCGCTGTGCTGCTTTTCCGGCCGAGGTTCCGCATCTGTTTGTGACTCACCGTTTCTGTTACAATGTCGTGACCGTGAAGGCATCAGACTCGCTTCAGCGCCGCCGCGGCGCAGTTACGGGACCGAGACGGCATGTACAGACATGTATGCAGAAGGGGGTCAGAACCCGGGATGGAGGGATGGAGGGAGGCTAAGACATAAAAAGAGCCAAACGGAGGGGCTGACAGCCTCACCTGTCGTCAAGAAGGTCATTACAAAAACGCAGCATCTAGTACATGTTTCCACAAAAACCAGAATGAGGAGGTCACCGGGGAACAAGCCAGAAAACGTGTCGTTTAAGTCTATTTTCGGTTCTGGAGAGAAAACGAAAAGCATGTTTCAATACACAGTAAAAATCCACGATAATCACTTGTGTTTTGGAGATGGAACATCAAAATATTTGAAAGGCTTCATGTGGAGCTGGATTATGTGTATCATCCAGACACTGCAAATGTGCTGCCATTACCAAGTTGTTTTATTCAAGTAAATGTAAAAAATATATCACAAATTAGATGTGAGTCATTCTGAGATTCGTTTTGTTATCATGGTGATAGCTCCAAAGTTGTGGACCCATAATGTGCTTATTGAAAATGATTAGAAAACCAGCATCAGTCAGTACAAAAATGAGATAATTTCAGACATAAAAATACAAAATCAACTGTTGGCCATGATTTACTGGAAAGATAAGGGGCTAATGTATAGATTGGATAGACAGAAACAGTTTTAAATAAAAACTCCCATCTTCTACAGCATCCCTCTTTTGCATCTTCTCAAATCTCAGCGGTACTCATGGGAGTCCAACTGACCATCCAATGTTTTCCTTTTTATGTCCACATGAGTATGACTGTTGTACCTTCTTGGTGCCAAGAATCGGTAAAGCCCATCTGCTTCATCGGGGTGACTGTCTCCAGGTGGATGGAGTGTCAGCCTCACGTTCAGACAGAGGCTCAGGCTGTACAGTCTCAGGTGCTTATTTAGATGTTTCTTCATCCACCCGTCTCTTCAGCAACAACTTTCTCCATAAAAGCTGTGGTTTCACCTGGAGACTAACTCTTCAGAGATACAAAGGAGTTGTTACCTTCAGCCACACACTCAAGAAACATGTTCTCTAATACACTCCCTCGCACCAGGCTTGACTCTTCTTTTGCTTCCTCACTCCATCCTGCAGTCCTAGTTTGTGGTCAGCCAGCTGCCTTTGTCGTAGTTCAGAGCTGGCTTCCAGCTTGATGGATGTCTCAGCTTCTACTGCATCAGCAGCTTCAGAGACAGCATCTGTTGCTATGAAGACAGTGAGATTCATCTTTGATAAGGGAGGAACATTTGAGATGGTGTCCTTCACAGGTATGAACAGAGCTTCAGCAGGCTTGGCTGCAGGGAGATGAAGAGGCGGCAAAACAAACAAAAAATAACCCCAAAAAACAAAAGGGAAAAGTAAAACTGCATTGTTTATACAGGTCAAAATTAACAAAATGAATCAGCATTTCAAGGTTTGAATAAATAGACAATAATTTAGGCAAATGTAAGCAGTCTTTATTTGGAACTGTGTGGCATTATATAATAATTACTACATTAAAAAATAGTGAAACGATAAATCTTATTAGTCCAGATTGATACATTTTTTATCACTTAATTAGATTTCTGAAAGGAAAAAAAAAAGTTTGCTAAGAAGTGTCTTTTCAGACATACTCAATGCACTGAGCCCTTTGAGCAGCAGGGGGCGCTGCACACAGCGTAATATACTGGAGGAGTTTCTCCCAGTTTCCCAACATAAACTTTAAGTTGGAGATTGGCTTTCTCTGTTAACAAAACATAACGGCATGTAAAGAAATGCCCCTCCCAGGCGACTCCACCTGTACTGACGTTGATCTTTGAGGAGAGAAAAACAGGTTTTCTCCCAGGAGTTAAATAAAATTGACTAAACTTGACTCTGACTCTGAAAATCTGCACACAGCTGAGACATGTATTAAACTGACTGAAAATTATCAAGTTATTTTGTCAATAGGCCACAAATATGTAGAAAAACACTTCCTAGATCATCTCAATATCTCAAAAATGACATTTGCTCCATGTTTCTAGCATATTTTTTAAAAATAATTATTTAATTTGAAAACAATTTGAATAAAATAATACATTTTTGAGTATGTAGCCTTAACGGTGATGTAAAACGTGGACAAAAGTGCAGAAACTTTTCTCACTACTGGTGTGAAAGGAGAAAACACACAGCTGTAAACTACATGAGTGAAAAAAACCAAACTGACAGGCAGGTGAGACGGCAGATGTCTGATTCAGACGAATAGTTGCTGACAAACCCGTCTTTGTATCCTGGATCGTGTTTCTTTGTTCTGAGGCTGTAAAAACAAAACAGTGGTAACCGCGATGAAAGAACATCCAGTGTTTGTCTTACTGGTGTGTGTCTGCAGCGTTGTTTAGGTTAGGTTTAGGTTTTGGTCTCAGAGTTCAAGGGCGAAGCTCAGCCAACCAGCAGGCAGCCAACTCAGCGCCCATCTCTGACGTTGCCACCGATACATTTGAACCGGTAGCCATAGCGAATCACATCAGGATCCGTCCCAACGGAAGTCTGCCAAGACCCACAGTCAGTCCCCGGTAGTCCCGTCCAACTGCCCGAGGGGAGTTGATTTGGGCTCGTTTTGCAGCTACAGGTTGTGGGCACCTTGAAGCCGCCGAGTCCCCCATGAACTCCTCAGCACAGCGAAGGGGATTAGAGTCAAATGTGAGGCCGTTTGTCTTACAGCAGAACTTGGCTAAAATAGGTCTTTCAAGTCGGACAATGATCCCAAGGTCAAGAGGAAGAATCAAGGCGTTGGAAGTCCAGCTCCCAACCTGAGGGAACTGCCGTGAGCTGAAATCAACAGCCGGAAACCTCAGTGAGCTGAAGCAGAGTGAATATACGCTTCTTAAAAACAACAACTATGTAAATGAAATAAATGACAGATGGGTGCAAGTCTTGGTCCAACTGAATTTTATTCTGAACATTGAAAGACAACGACATATCGTCTTCTACAGTGATAATTAACAGCAGGCTGCCTTCACCGCCGCAGCAGCGCTCATATATTAACTCTCAGATAACAGCAGTATTTTACACAACCTGGGAGGCTGACAGTAACAGCGGGCTCAAACTGGATTCAGGTAGGTTCAGTACAGTGTGGCGGGAAGGGGAGAGGGGTACCGGGAAGCTGTACATCGTCATCGCTTCCGTTCAGAAAACACGGACATTCGTTCGCGCCGTCCTCCCCCACGCGGCTCAGCTGCTGGTTGGACAGTGGCTGGTCACTACGGTAACTGATGTCCCACTGATAATTCAGAACATTACTGGAACCGTGGCATCAAATTAAAAGGACTAAATAGATTTTCTAACTAACACATCAAACTAGTAAGACGTCTGTACACTCGCCCAACGACGGCCGCCATTTTGAATACTCAGGTCGGTAAACTACGAGGTCGATTAACGCCGCCGGCAAAGCAACTCCTGAGGTTCTCAACGTGGAAAAGCAAGGTAATGATATGGTTAATGTGCATCTGAATGAAGTCCTTAAAGACGCCGTTTCTGTGGGAGCAGACGGCGATTCCCTCCGCGCGTCAACGAGCGAAGGCACCAGAAACGCGCTCGTGACCGCTTCTTCTGAAAACACTGAAATTACAAATCTGATCTCAAACACTTCAGTGAATTCACGCTAAATACGGTAACCAACAAACTGGTGCTTTTATGAGGCTTACTCTAGCTTACAAGCCAACTAATTTTCTAATTTTAAGCAGTTTCACTGATGAGAGTTTATGGCCCAAAGGTGAAGTTACTTTACTGTTTTTATCAACATGAAACAGACACAACCTGAGCTCAGCCCCGGCTGCTCTGCTGACCTCAGGATTCACACACAAGTTCAACAAAGGGCCTTTAAAACGTGTTTTTAGACATTTATATTTATCCAGAGAAGCCAGGGATCCGTCTGATGAACTCTGAGGGAATAAAGAAGAGGACTTTCTTCAGCTTCCATGTTTCCATGTATCTGTCTGCAGACAAGAAAAAAAATCTAACCTCGGTGGAAAAACCTTTCCTTTAAATATTAAGCTTATTTCTTTTACAGACAAACCTTCCTTATCTGATTACTCAAAATGGCAGCTGCGCGATATCATTTCAGTCAAATCTTCTCTGCTCAAATATTAGTGACGGTGTCCATTTAAAAGTGCTGGGCGTGCCGACGCACTGCAGCGAGATTCCTGCAGGTTTTCATTTGGAAACGGTCTAAAATACACCTAAGCAAGTCCGTCTGCGAGGCCCTGATCCGATGCCTTCGGTTATTTCCTCCCTGCATAGTGACGACCGCTGTGAAAGCTCAGCACAGCAGCAACGCAACGCTCAGAGTTTATTATTTATGACAGAACTAAGCTCCATCTACAAGCTCTTTGTGCACCCAGCATAAAAAAATGAAGTTAAGACATTCTTCTTCACTGTACCTTCATTTACATCAGCCATCGTACCTGTTATGTCAGCCATGTTATCGTATTTGGTGCACGTCAGAGGGATGTTTTGACATCCGTAGTTTGTCAAATGCTCCAGACACTCGTCATTTACTGTTAAAATCTTTCAGCTTATTACCACTGGTAGAACGTCTCACTGAATCTGTACATATTTAGCACTTTCTGGAACAAATGAACATGAAAATAGACAAAACCTAAAATGTCAAGGTCCCTCTACGTGCTGTACCTCCGAGACTCTGAGATCTGAAAAATAAGTAAACTGAGCTGCGTCAGTGATTAACCAGTCCATCTCAAGACTTGTACAGTCACACACGCACACACACACACACACACACACGCACGCATGCACGCACGCACGCACACACACACACACGCATAATTAAGAGGGTTGGATCTGCTTGGAATGAAACAAAAACAAAAAAGAGGGCTGGGATTGTCACTGGAGTGTGTGAAACTGTCTGGACGAAGAAGGAGGAGAGAGAGCAGTAATGATCCGCCTGATTTTCCAAGACTGGACTGAATACTGAACTGGGTCAGGCTGAAGGAGGACACGAGCAGACTGGACTGGACTGGACCAGAAACAGGCCTCGGTCCTACAGTGCCATTCATGCTGAGGTGGATACTGCTGCTCCTGTAACATCTCTCATCAGATCTGTTACCATGGGAACAGTTTCCAATTATGAAATCATCATCTAGCACGAAAATAAAATAAATCATCGACTGGAAAAACTAAGAGAAGACGTGACGTGTATGAGAATCCCTGACTCAGTTTACAGATCTGACTTTCTCCTATCGCAGAGACAAACTAGATGTCAGCTGGTGTTTTTTTTTTAACTAAGTGTAAAAGGGGCGCAAGTGAATTTTGCAGAAACAAATTTAATGGATTATAGCACATTATTGTCAGTTCATAAGAAACATAATAGTTTTCATAAAACCTGGAAGCATGTAAAAACATGGTTTAAGATGTAACCAATAAGAATTTAGGGGCCAGTTGGGATCAATTCATCTAAAAACTGGATTTGGTTGGAGAGTTTGCAGTGTATTTGCTTAGTGTGTAAATGCAAAGACCGTCATTTGTTTTAGCAGACACTTTTAGTGCAAGATGCACAGTGTAAAATGCAGATTAAAATCTAAAACAGAACTAGAACAATTAATTGTTTTGAGGTGGCTAAAAAATAAAAAAAATGGTAAATTGTGTAAATTCTCAAAAATACTGGGCTCACACTGTTCGTGTGGAAGAGAAGACATATTTGTGTGGAATATGTGAGACGGGGTAAATTATTTCTGCTCAGGGACTGTAGTCTCTGACCTTACTGCTGCCAGAATGAACCTGTAAGCGGTAATCTGCCAACCATGACACTACAGAGATAATCATTACACACCTTTAGTACGACGACTGACATCTCTGGACTCAGCAAACCTGCGGCTTTTGTAGCAGATGTCCACTAAACTGAATGTACTGCTTTAAAATACACAGCATGTATGTAATGACCAACTGCAGACCAGTCCAGCCCTCCAGTCCAATCTAATCCAGTCCAGCTGCAGGGTCCAGGCCATATCTGGCAGGTCCCCGTCAGGCCAGCCCAGTCTAATGTGGTCCTGCCCGCATTTCACGGCTCTTCAAACAGCTGGAGGTCCAGTCTGACCACAATCTCCCCCGTAGGAACCTCGTGGAGCAGCAGCCTCTTTGTAATTGGTCCTTTAGAGCCCTGATCCTTCTTTATTTCTGCTAACCGGATCTCTGTCCTGCCAAGGAAATCTGTGGGGAGAAAAAAAACAAATAATTCATTAAAAAAGAGGAGAGAGGATGCATTTATTCCCTCAGGCCAGCCGAGGAGAGTGGTGAAAGTGTTACCGACCGTCAGGGGAGAACTGGTCTCGTTCAAACACAGTGATACAGAGGACATCCTGCTCAAGGTCCTTAATAAAAAACTGACAATTGGAATTCCACTTCGGATTCAGTGTGTCCTGCAAAGGAAGAAGATTACAAACTAAATGATCTGATAATTATCTTCTCTCTGCCTTCTTCAACAGAGGAATTACTACTTTACAACCAGATCCACTCAGATGCCATTTGATTACTTTGATTTATTTTCTGGATTTTTTTTTTCCATAATATCAAAAGATGTTTTTTGTTTTTTTTAATGTTATTCTTTTCCTCCAGAACCATGCAGCTCTGTGAGCTAAAACTAGAACAAATAAAATGTTGAGACTGTATATTAGTGTATACATCCGATTCCAGAGTGAAAACAGCTCAAAATTACTAGAAACAATGTTTTGTAATTAAAAGTCTTTTTTCCCATAATATTAACACTGATCAATTATATTAACAAAGCCCACATCTCTGCCAGTAACATAACCGTGGTAAATATAATTTACTGTGATCGTACCTGTAATGTTTTAGTGATATGGCACTGGGAACCCATGGTCACCTCACAGTACGGGTTACTTTTTCCTGGAGACGGAGAAAAATGATACCACTTATGACAGAAAAATAAACGTCTCTGGCTAAGGAAGGAAACATGAGGAAAAAACTAAACACAGCTAAGAGGAACTAAACAGTTGGAAGCGCTCGCTTCGTAAATGCAGCAGGGGTATGAGAGCATCCAGCCATCCGCTCCTGTTTGCTCTACGTACCATGTGAACGACAGGGTTTGAGCTCGATCCCCTCCACAATATTGACCATCAGTCTGCCGATACCCGTAGCCCTCTGAGAGCGAACTGAGAGATACAGACAGAAAAACAGTCAGCTGCTGCTGTTGGACATCACAAAACCAGGCAGGGCGAACATGTGTGAGTCGGACAGATACCTAGATACGCTTTCTCCCTCTTCTTCTTCTCTGTCTCGATGAAGAGCTCTGAAGCCGCCTTAATCTTCTGAACCCACGCTGTCCTGGATGAACGCAAAAGGAGGAGAACAAAAATCTGATTTTTAAAACATCTACAAGCATTTTAAGACCACACACACACACACACACACACACACACACACACACACACACACACACACACAAGTATCTGTATCAGATCTATCAGTGTATCAGAGACGACTAGTGAAATATGTTCGTAACTCATAAAAGAAATCTGCGTTTTACATAAGTTACATAAGTACTCTACAGATCTTCACAGACCTCCACAGACCTCAAAAATTTATGTGGCCTTCAGATCAGCTCAAGAACAGTGTGCAGAGAGCTTCATGAATGGGTTTCCATGGCCGAGCAGCTGCATCCAAGCCAAACATCACCAGGCACAATGCAGAGCGTCTGATGCAGTGGTGTAAAGCAGCCGCCACTGGACTCTAGAGCAGTGGAGACGTGTTCTCTGGAGTGAGGAATCTTCTCCATCTGGTAATCTGATGGATGAGTCTGGGTTTGGCGGTTGCCAGGACAACGGTACTTGTCTGACTGCATTGTGTCAAGTGTAAAGTTTGGTGGAGGGGGGATTATGGTGAAGGGTTGTTCATCAGGAGCTGGGCTTGGCCTCTTAGTTCCAGTGAAAGGACATTTTGGACAATTCCATATTCCCAACTTTGTGGGAACAGTTTGGAGCTGGCCCCTTCCTCTTCCAACATGACTGTGCACCAGTGCACAAAGCAGGTCCATAAAGACCTGGATGACAGAGTCTGGTGTGGAAGAACTAGTCGGCACAGAGTCCTGACCTTAACCCGAACACATTTGGGATGAATTAGAGCGGAAACTGAGAGCCAGAACTTCTGGTTCAACATCAGTGTGACCTCACAAATGTACTTATGGAAGAATGGTCAGAAATTTCCATAAACACGCTCCTAAACCTTGTGGACAGTCTTCCCAGAAGAGTTGAAGCTGTTATAGACGCTAAAGGTGGACCAACAAATTGAACCCTATGAATTAACAACAAAATCAAAAAGGCCACTGAGAGGCACCAGGTAAGTGTTTCTGACGCAGATCAGACAGGAACCACAGGATGGAATGAGGCGATTGTCCGGACAGGCAGCAACGTTTCGTAGCATTAATTAAACCTCTTCCAGAACTACACAGCATGATGCTGAAATGTTTGCTCTGATTCTGTCTGGAGGTTGATACTGAAGCTGGTAAAAACCAGCACCTTCCCGGTGACTTCTGACTGTGATCTAATCAGTTAGGTAACATCAGCTGCGCCTTTCAAAGTAAAAGCATATAGCTGCAACTCAAACAGACTGAAACAATAAGACTAACTGAACTAATTTTGCAAAACAATAATACAATAAATATACATTAAATAAATGTTAAAAAAAATAAAATGTGAATAGAAAAAACACAAAATACTGAATAGCTCCCACAATACATCAGGCATTAAGGGGTTAACCTTATTAAGAGGTGTCATTCAAATCAAATCCATTGATCTGGTGTCAGTGTAGCAGAAATTAAACCATCGTCTTTGCTGTTTCTTGATTGGTGCAACTCAACAACTGCACAAACTGGCTGCCGTCACTATATGCTTGAAAACTTAATCTTAAAAGTGACATCTCTTTCACAGTTGAGGTGAGTAAAATTAGGCAATAAGTAAAGGTTGTTTAAAACTAGTGAGTTTGTTTCAGGTCTAAATGCATCTGTGCATTTTAAATTACCTTTCATTGATGCTCTCGGCTCTGAGTGTGTAAACTCTGTCTATGTGAGAGATGTGGAAGAGAGGCTCGTCCCCTGACGGGTCCGTTGGCAGCTTCACTAACACCTCGTTTAAGAAGATTGGCTGAAAGTGACCAGATGTTGCAGTTAAAAGGAAGTTATGCATGACCTCATCAATTCACAATGACTTTTTCGTTTTAAATGATGCAGTTTATGAAGACAACTTAAGCTGAAGTAATTATTAATTTAACCAGTCATCAAAGAATCACACTGTCATTACAAGTTTTGAATCTTGAAAATGAGCTGCAAGACTTTTTGTTTGTCAACACAAATAATGATTAGAAAAAAACATCTTGTAGTTAAATCCAAGGCGGAACATCTCTAACAAGTGTACGGGTTTGTGTGCCCGTGTGTCTCACCGTCTTGTACATGCGGTATTGGAGGTGCGTTTTGGAGGAGAATACTTTGTCCGACCCTGACGAGCCCAGAGGTTTGGTCACCTGTGAGAAGTAAACATTTTTTACTTTCTTGGGACAGGTGGGAAATCTGGTTTTACATTAAAAAAAAGTGCAAAGACAGACAGGCTGAGTGTTTAGTGAGGGACGTACAGAAATCACATCATTTTCAAATGTTACTGGCTGTTGCACTTTTATTTTTATGTTAGTTTTATTCCGTTCACAGTCTGCTTTTCGTCGAGGCTTGGCGGTGGAGATTTGGCTCCGCCTACAGGTTACACGGAGGAGGCTTTTTTCTCACCTGAGTCAGCAGCAGGAAGTCGTTGAACAGAAAACCGTAGAGCTCCTTGCTGCTCTTGGCTTTGAACAGCTTCCCACTGTGGAGGAACTTCCTGGGGCCCAGACAGTTGGTGACCGAGTTAAAGACCAGTTGCTGAATAACAGAGACAGTTTTTTTTCTTTTTTACTTTTGTTATTAATTAACTTGTTAACAATTTAAGCTGTCTTGCTTCTGTTAAAGAGCTGAAGTGTTAAATAGGTTAAATGCATAATGAGGAAAAGGGTGCAACAGTTTTTCATTTATTTGTTTCACTTTTTTTTGTCCACATCAGCATCTTGTTGGAATCTTTGATATTTTTAAATTTAGTTTTATGACATCCTAATATTTTGCTGCACTGCTTTCAACTCAGATTACAAAACGCAGTCATCGTGTCATCATTATGATAACTTTACGTAACATCACGCCATATATTTCCAAATAGAGGCACATTCATTTTTTTCTCCAAGATCTCATATTGATGAAGGGAGAGTTAGATCACTCTTATCTAATGCTGGTTAAGGTCTGGACTCTGTGGTGGTTGATCCATGTGTGAAAATGATGATTTAAGCTCCCTGAACGTCTTTTCCTGTCACGCTCAAGAGCTCAGTGATCCCAGCCACTGGCATTTTGAAATATGTCTAAGAATTCAGGGAAATAAAAATCTATTGACGTACAAACCTGATCGTTTAGTATATTCAGGCAATCGACCGCTTTTTATAGGCACATGACATCCTCTGCTCCAGTCACCCTGAATCACTCTCGACCAAGACGATCTTTAAACTCCCTGGCGAACTGAAGATTTTATTTATTTATTTTTCTTAATGATCAACTTTGCTCTTTGCCTTTTGCCTAAAGACAACTGGAGTAGGCTCCATCTGAAGTGAATGCTGCTGTTGATTTTCTTTGATCAGATTTAGTAAACGCTCATCTTTTTCAAGCCATTCTTCATCCTCTGAGATGATATTTCCAGGTTTTATTCATGTGTCAGACAGTTCTTAACCCAGTTTGAGTACTTTCAGTCATATCTTTGGTTGTTTGTTAGACTGATCCCAATTTTGACTAACATCTTCTCCAAGACTAAAGCAACATGCGTGAAACTATTACAGCAGATGTTGAAGTTTTCTATGATTCTCTTCTGCAGACACAAAAGATTGTCTGCAGAGCTGGTTGGTTTTGTGCATGTGCGTGTGTTTGTTGTTCTTTACCTCCGACAGGCCCTCACACTGAACGTGAGCCTGAATCCACTCCAGGCGGTCGGAGTTTTCCTTCTCCCTCACGCCCTCGTTCACCTAAAAACACACAGACGTGACCACCTCCAACTTTTCTACGCTGTCTGTCTGCGTTTGTGCTTGTGGACGGGTAACAATTTGTGTACTGGACATGTTTGTGTGCTCACCTGTGAGCACAGCTCCTCCGCCTTCTCCAGGGCAGCCTTCAGATGGCTGTGGTCTGGATGAGACTCGGGAGTGTTTTCTAAGATCTGCAAAGAAAAACAGCAGACTGATCAGACAGAACACAACACACTGTAGGAGGGTTGATGAATTGTGCGTGTGACGTGTGTGCAGTCCGCACGTTTTTGATGATGAGAGGGTAGCGCGTGACTCTCTGCATGGGTTTGAGCAGGAAACTGGACAGAGGCATGCCCTTACACCTGGGATCCATGGCTAACCTCTGACAGAGACGGCAAACATGAGAAAACTACTTCTACTTTAACAGTGGGCTTTTACTTTCTGACTTTACACCGTTTTTGTTTTTTTTTGTTTTTTTAAACAAAAGTTCAATAAATAGCTACTGAGAGTGCAAAGGGATAAATATCTGTAAACCTTGAGGAAGTCTTTAATCTCGGGGTTGTCGTCCGTTTTCTGCTGAATCAGCGTGGCGCCATTCAGCTGACATGAACAGAATCTGAGCATGAAAACAGGTTGCACGATCACTTTAAGATGCATTGAAATCTATAAAGCCAGGAATCGATCTGGATTCGTAAGGATCAATATATGAAAAGCGAAACCTGATGTACGGCTGCATGTGGGGCAGCTGGTTGGTCAGGATGTCACCGATCATCTTCACAGGCATCCGATCACCCGACATCTTCTTCCTCACCCTCAGAGCCCTGCGGGGAGACCGGGTCAGTGCTGTTAACTGATATTAACTTGTTAAATGTTTGAGAACATACTGTATATTTCAGTGTCTGAAGTCAAAATGTCAGATGTGACACAACCCCCTCAATTTGCTCGGGGCTGCGTCAGTCCGAAACACAGATGAATGGAGTGATCAATGAAGGTTATTGAGCAAACGTGATGGATAAGTCATAATGTGATCTTTGACAGCTGCGTGAACCTGCAGCTGACTGCTGCATTACTGTAGTGTTACTATCCGTCCATCTATCTACCATCTGTCTACTATCACTTTAATTCACAACCTTTAACAGAACTGTGTCTGTGCCTGAACTGCAGATAAGAGATACTGAAGCATATCAGAGTAAAACTGCCAGCCAGTATTTTAGTTAAATGAAAGCAAGTGTGTTCCCCCAGACTAGATACTGTAAGATCAGTAATAACACATCAATAACACACTTCAGGATTCTTTTTTTTAGATTATTTTATGTATAAGTTCATGTTTGCATGTAAGAACAAAAGATCTCCCTGCAGAAGGGGAGTATGCAACTGACCCGAGGGAGCTGTTGTAGCACGTCTCTGCAGTATTTTGACCAAAGCTCGTAACATACCTTCATTAAGACCTCGGAAATTGTGCCAAGTTTTGGAAAAAAAAAAAGGCAGAATAAGTCTTCTTTAATAAAAACAAAAAACACCATTCTGTTTAAGGTTGTGGGCCGAGGGGGAGCTATTAGAACAACCTCAGTTCAAGCAGCTGAACTATATGAAACATCTCCCCGTCATTTACTAGGACGGATTTATCTTTACTTGAGCAGTTTGATGTTGCACATGATGAGCTCCTTCCAGTTGACGAAGATCATGGCCACCTCCTTCTCCGTCAGCAACTCACAGTCCAACAGAGGCTTGTGAAAGATCTGCAAATGCACATTTGCAGCTTTATTTAGACAGACACACAATATAGAAATGCACTTCAGTGTAAAAATTAGTAACATAAATGCCGGAAACAGCATTTTACAACCTGTATAATTAAATCCGTTTTGTTTTTCTTTCTGTTTACCTCTGTGACCAGCTGCAGATCGTTGACGTAGTTTTCCTCTGTGACAATCAGCTCGTGGATGTAGCCCTGCCTCTTCCTCTCCATCGGACTCAGCATGTCGAGCAGGTGGAGGTCGGCGCACCCTGGAGTACAGACATCACATGAAAACACGCCAGCCGTCAGTCAAGCATCATCACCATCCTTGGAGGGAATGCACAGAGGAAGAAATTGTACTTTGTAAAGCAGTTTCAAGGCATACGTACCTGACGTACAGGTATTCAGATAAGAGCGGTGCACTCTGGAGGAGAGTTCGAGTCAAAGGTATCTGTTATGTACTGAGTCTGTGATGAAACAGCGTTTATTTCTGTCAGTCCACTAAAAAGGTCTACTGGTTTTGGTTCCCTACAGAGGAAACCTTCCTATATGGCTCCTGTCTTGATTGCAGCTTACAAATATTTTGTCTAGTCAGACTACTGACATTCACAAAGAAATGTAAACAATTATAAATTCTGATAATAAATAAATAAAAAAGAAAAAAAAACTGCTGCTAATCTTTAAGCTATTAAACCTAAGTGAAGTCGGCACTTCTGCTCGTTTATATTTGGTTTGCTTGGTCTCATCTTTACACCGAAGTCAACTAAAATATTTTCCGCTGCATTTCACTGCTAGTACATTCTTGTCCACTAGGGAGCAGAAATACTGCACAAGCTGGCAATCGTCAGTATTTCCTTAGAAAACTGACATATTTGATTTTTAAAATTTCACAACGACTATAATACAGCTTTAACAAAATAATAATTTAGAGATTTATTTTTTTTAAATGACATTTGCCAGAATAATGGGGCAATGGGTTTCAATTAAATATTCTTATTGGACAAAATACGTCTTTAACATGTTGCTCGCATTTAGGGCAGAGATATTAATAAATCCTTGTGTTTGTGTGAGAGTGAGAAAAGAGGCCAGTTGACTGTCTCATAGCGTTTAATCATCAGGATCATTCCACTTCACCGCTTCATTGAAACCTCCACCAATAAAATCTCAGAACATTTCTAACAGCGATAACATCCTGTACATTTCATTCATTCAAGCATCCTTTTCTGCTCGTTTGTGTTTCTATCTGACCATTCATGTCCATAAAATCGGTCATTCATGCCGTTTTCTACCTCACTCACTCATGCATGCACTGACACCGAGTGCAGTCTGGTTACATTTGGCTTTGTTATCAGTCCATCCATTCATCCATTCATTCATTCATTAGTTCTGCTGTTTATATTCACATGAAGCGTCAACCATTACCATTGATTAGATTAAATATGGATCAAAGAGGGCTTTGACTTTTTGAAAAAAAACCAGACGAAACCAGAGCAACGTTTCACAGCAGAAATGAGGCAAGTGTGCATTTTGTTAAAAACAATAAAAGACAGAAATATGAAAAAGTTTCCTACATTTGGACTGCACCCCAAAACAACTGTATAAAACAAAGAGCATGTACCTTTTCCATCCATTCCATTTCTATCATGAATTTCAATCACTGAATGTTTTAAATGCAATGCTGTGGTGATGTGGGGACAGGTGGAAATGTTTAAGCCATTGTAGAAGTTCGTAACTGGTGTGAAGCGAGTCTCTGGTCTGGACGGATCTTTGTTCTAACACAAAACACTCCCGACTCTGAAGAGTCTCAACCATAACTTCTCAAACTGGTGAAAACTGACCCTGAACACCAGGACCTTTTATTTAAAAACAAAACAAAAACAAACAAAAACCCTCCTAAAACAAATCCAGTTTGTTAAAATGGCAATGGTTTGGACTCATCGACCAATCGTAGAGCTTCACCTCCAATACTGACAATGAAGAGCCAATGGGACCCGAGCACATTTGTAACACTAGTACACTGTTGCTTCATGTACAAAAACTAGCAAATTTAATATTCATTCCATTCACTGTTTGTATCTGAGAGTAAACAAAAAAATCCCAATACTGTCATTTGAATAAACAAATAAAAAAAACAATACAAATCTAATGGCAGCCCCTGTAATACTAGTCTGTTGCTATGCAAACAAAAGGTAAGGCTGAAACACTCTGGGGGTGTACGTTGCCACGGTAACCAGTAAAACACAGTATAGAGATTACTTGAAAGTGAGCCAGTGCTTTCGGTACGTTCAGTACTGAACTGTTCCTCAAGATCAGATCTGCATTCAGAAATATCACATTAAAAGTGTGACGTTTTACGGACATAATGATAAAGATAATGGGGGGGGGGGGGGGGGGGGGGGGGGGGGGGGGGGCACAAAGCAAGGTTTGGAAAACTGTGAAGGCAAGAGTTGTCTTAAACTTTCGCTTGTGGTTTTTTGCTTAAAGTAAGTTTGTCCTACAATATGTCACGATTTACTGTCCCTTCTTTAAGGTTTCATAGGCTTGAAGTGATTCATAGTCAGTTTGCAGTGCAGGTGGAGTTTTGTGATAAAAGACTTCTTAAAGGTGCTTCACAGTGTGAAAATTTCAAGGAGGTAAATAAAAGTAAGATTAGTTAAAAATAGCACTTTGAGTCTTTGAGGAAATGGCAGCTATTTAAAACCATCACTTTCTAAGCAGGAGAGTAAGAGGAGGACATACAGCTTTTGTATTTGTATGTTAAATATGAAACTAGAGCTCACAGATTAACGCCGCAGACTCTGCATGTTTATTCTGCATAAAAAGAGCCATTAATGCTAAACGGCAGTTATGTGCCTTGATGCCTACAGTTTTTCTGATTAACTCATTTAATAACCTACTGATTTCAGCTGATTTGAAAGTTCTTTTAACTGGAATGACGTGCCCGCAGCCATGAAACAGACCGTTGAATCCCCACACGTTCCCATAATCATAGCAACAGACAAAACAGTAAAAATGTAAACAAAAAAATTAAACATTTAACTAATCACTTAAAGTAAATACATATTCAGAATGTTAATCTACAACGGATAAAAACATTGTCACTGTGTGTGTGTTTATACCCCAAACTCTGTGTACCATCTTGTTTGTGTGTATTCTGTTCAGCTTATATGCTACGCAGTCACAGTGTCGGGCTGAGTCCCATTCCAGCCGCTCACTTCCTTCCTTGCCTCCTTCCCTAGCAGAGACAAACAGAAGGCAGCAGCGGTGTGGGGTTGAAACTCAGCCTCTAGAGCTGCTGTGGGATGTATTTTCAATGCTGCCTCATTTCCTCTCCTCCTCTCCTTTAGGGTGCTGGAGGGGCGAGAAGAAGGGAGGAACGGGGGACGGAGTCTTTGGCATTGAGAAGAGGAGAGTAAATGAGATAACATTGACACTTGTCCTCCAGCAGATAGTGGGTCTTTCTGTGAAGCTGTGGGAGGGGAAGGGTTAGTGAGGGGAGGAGCCACCGCTTTTGATTGACAGGTGATTCAAGCAGTTGAACCAATGGGAGCGAGGTTAAAAAAAAAAAAAAAAAGAAAAAAAATATATATGTATAAAAGCTAAAAAAGGAGGAGGATGGAGATGAGCTGAGCTGAGCAAATGACTCTAATGACACAATCTCCCAATAAGCCACAAAATGACCCACTATCCACTTTACCCTGCTAGCACAAGGCTGTGTTTGAGTGTCAGCGTGTGGCTGTGACTGTGTGGGTGTTTTTGTGTTTAAAGTCTGTGATCCTGTCAAAACAAGTTCATCAGTCCAATCTTGGAGAGATGAACTCAATAGTCTTTGTTCTCCTTCAGTCCCCTCCTCCCCATCCTTCATCCCTTCCTTCCTTACCCAAACATCTTGAGACAGAAAGAGAAGATGATCAAGAGAAGACAGAGAAAAGAATAAGAGGAGAGGAGTCCTGACCGCTAACCTCCCTCCTGCTGAACAGTGCTGTTTGGAGCCAGAGCCTTAGATAAACAGAGTTTGGCCAAGTCCAGTCAGAGCCATGCATGGACCGGGTTCTCGCCACCTCTGGGCGTTTTTAACGTTACAGTCTGTCTGTGTGTCTGTCTGTCTGTCTCTCTCTCACTCTGGCTTCTAGTGGTGGAGAGTCGCCATTTCCGGGTCATGTGACCTCTTGCTGCTGTCCCATTGGTTGAGTGGCCTAGTGGGCGTGGCCTAGTGGGTCTCTTTGAGGGCTTTGAGGAGAGGGGGGTTCTGGGTAATGATATGATCCTAGAGAGAGGACGACAACAACAACATCAACAAAAACAACAAAACAAAACAACAACAACAACAAACCAGTCGGGTGCTAGGTGGGTGGAGCGTGCAGCAAGACACGGAGTGTGGAGGTGTGGTCTAACCTAGCATAGAAATAGAGAATCTAGAGCAGGCAGTGACAGAGCTCTCCATCTGACTTTAAGTGCAGAGGCACGTTTTAAATGTGGCTTTAGTTGCTGGACAGTTGGCCTCGCTCTTGACTCTAGCATTCTTTGGTACAGAGGAGTGACTTTAAGGTGACTTTTACAATACATCCCTCTCCTCCGCCACGCTCAACAGTTGGTATAAGGTCTTTGAGCTGACATGCTGCCTCTGGTCTATGCCAGTTGTGACACTGCAACACATCCAAATATATCCATTTTGGTTTTGTTTGTCCGTAGGACACTTTTTTTCAGTGAAAGAGGCTTTCTCCTGGCAACTCTTCGAAAACAAATCATAGTAGTTCAGTCTTTTTCTAGGTGTATGAACTTTAACATTTAAAAGATAAACACTTAGAATCTGAGATGTAGATCCGTTCTCTCATTTTACAACAATGGGCTCCAAATTGTGTCAAAAATTACCATCCAGGTACTTCCCAGATTGATGGGCAGCAACTGTTGCTTCAATGATGATGTCCTTCCTCTTTTGCAGTGTGTTAACACACACCAGACTGGCCTGTTTAAAGATCTGTTTACACTTGTTTGATGATGAATTAATCAAATTCATTTGATTAGCAGGACCTGGCTGCTACTGACCCTCTTAATTCCTATGAAAACAGTAAGGGAAGTAGTTTTTCACGTTTCTCCATTTTGGCTTAGTTTTTGATTAAAAATAATTAAAAACACATATGTAATATGTCATGTGTTGTTTATTCGAGGTTGTATTTACTGTATTGTATTTATAAAGCCATAATTTCTTATTTTTTTCCTAATATGTCAAACCTTAGATCTGAGAGAGGGAGACATCTTTCGAACAACAAGTTCCCTTAAATTAAGTGCTGAAGTGACTGGCACACATTCACGTCTTTGTCTCTGCTCTAGAAACTTTAAGTCTATGGTGGATCATGCTGAGGGAAGACATGCAAGGAGAAGGGAGGCACTTGTACACAGATGCGTGCAAATAAACACACTCATGCATGCACATGTACAGCATACAAACACACACAGACACCACCCAGAGGTGGTGCATGACTGGGAGGCTATCAAAGAGGCCCAAAGGAGAGTCAAGGTGAAAAGTGAAACCAGCCTGGGTCAAAGACTGAGAGAGGGACAGCATCTCCACACCTGGCTCTGGGGTGTGTGTGTGTCTGTGTGTCTAGCAGAGTTTTTCAGTGTGTACGTGTTATACTGCTTTGTATTCAAACTCAGAATGTTAGTATGTTCACTGAGCACAATCCAGATGTGTAATACACACTATAGGTGACGCAGTGTAGGTGTGTGTGATGGTCTGTACTCACACTGCGTGCTCGGGTCCGTATCTGTGGTCAGTTTGACATAGTTGCTGGGAAACAGACCCTCTCTCCCATTCAGTTCTCCTTTCCACCAATCACAGTCGTCTTTGTTGAGCACTGTGATCACCTGACCCTTTTGGAAAGCCAGCTCGTCATCGTTCTGGGCCACATAGTCATACATCCCGATCACCTGACACAGAGCTTTATGACAGAAAACAGACAAGATGGACATGGGAAAAAGAAAAAACACATTTTCAGCTTTAAAAATCCATATTTGAGGTGGGACACAGACCATGTGTTATTTAATTGTTGGAAGAAAATCTAGTTTGGTCCTTTCTCGTCTGTCTCAGGCTATATTCACAATGCAGGTCAATTCAGATTATTTGCCCATATGTGACTCATATCAGAATTTTTAATAACAGTCTTAACGGAGCTAATCCGACTTTTTCAAATCAGACCCAGGCCACTTTCATACATGGTCCTAAATCGGATACATATCTGTCAAAGCGCCCGCAGTCAGAACGATCATGTCGCATTTTATTTGACTTCGCTGTGACATGTCTGGAAGTAATCAACTAATTAATCTTGCTCCTTGACACTTGTCCTCGGATTTGAGCATTAAGACCTGCAGTGAGAATGTAGCCTCATTCTCTTCAGTTCTTGTATTCAGTCCATTTTTAACTTCCTTCAGTAGTGTGGTAAAAAAAATAAATTGTAAATATTGATTCATCTTAGATTAAAAGTCAACATTTAAAGCTGGGCAAGATGCCGTTTCAGATTGAAAAATCAGCCATTTAATTTAAATGTAGTTTTTTGGTAGGAATCAGTCTGTTTTACTTAACCCCGTACAACATCCATAAGTACGTGCCTCAGAGCATTTTTTATCATCAAGCGAAGACTGACATAATTGTGGTAAAGTGTGTGAATTAGTGTATGTGTGTACCTGTGCTGGCAGGAAACAGTTTTGGAGGCGTGGGCTCTGTGGGAGTCGTTTTGCTGGTGCTGGGACTCAGCAGCTTCACATAATTGGCTGGAAACCAACCTATCTGACGCTTTTTCCCTCGAGCCTGGACCGATAAGAGCACAACATTATCATTAAACATTAGTCAACAACCAACACATTTATATATCCAAGCCAACTTTATGTATAAAGCACTTTAAAAACAGCTACCACTGACCAAAGTGCTGGTCATAGAAATAAAAATACATTAGAATAAAACAAATATAAAATAAACAAAAGTACAAAACAAAAATAAAAGTATGAGTGAAAACAAATAAAATAAAATTTCACACTGAATCACAAACCATGTGAAAGAGATGGGTTTTAAGAGCAGTTTTTGCTAATGAAAAGATCTGTCTACAGTGCAACAGCAAGAAAATGCCACAATTTGGGAGCTGCAATGGCAAAACCCCTGTCCTCGTCCCCCCGGAACGTTTGCTGGCTCCTTGGCACATCCCGAAGCCGCTGGCCGGCTGATCTGAGCGACTGGGGAGGGGAGTGCAAGTGCAGCAGCTCAGAAGCGGAGCAGGACAAGACCAACTTCAAAATGGGCTCTAATAAAGTTACAAGTTATAGTATATATACATTTTTTTTACCCTTCTTAAGTCTTCCACATTTTTGTGCATACCAGAAGAAATTGTGCAGTCAATGAAAATGACATTTCTGCTTTTACATGAGTCTTCCATCACCTGATTCATTTTTCGCATGATGTATACGTGTATTTTCTGTACCTGCAGCTCGCCCTCCCACCAGCCCCCTGGGTTTTTTTTCCTGATGAGGATGAGCTGTCCTGGAGCCAATGTCAGCTGCTCTGCTCCTGTTGCGGTGTAGGGCGCGATCACCTGCGCAATCTCTGAAAAGCAGAAGGACATAAAGAGGATTGGGTTCGTTCTGCTCTAATAACACCTAAAAACCTGCTCGGACTCCCAGTACGTCTGCAGTCTAAACACCAATCAGCCACGCTCTGTTTACACTGGCTTTAATATTGCTTGTGATACAACAGAACAACTGATGGCTTTTAGATACTTTTATAAAACAGGATCCATATGGTTAGAATTAAAGATAATGTGCAGTTTTAACTACAAATATAAAATAAGCACAGGCTCACCAGGTTTCTTCCCAAGGCTGCCTGTCTTCCCTGCTGGTCCCAGAGACTACAAACGCAAATTCACAGTCATTACAAAGATATCTGTAATCCAGGGAAAAATAAAATAAAAAAATGTTGAAATGAGCTCACACCTCCGAGGACGAGTCACGTGGTTTGACATAGTTGGATGGAAAGACTCCAGTTTTCCCCCCGACCATGCCCGTCCACCAATCCCCTTCTTTTCTGGTTACCAAAACAACGTCTCCTTGCTGGAAACTCAGGTCACCCTGTTCACTGCTCTCGTAGGTGTACATGGCCACGTATTCTGTGGTGAGGACATGGTAAAAGCCATTGAAAAATAACTCCAACTATTGTTTACAAGAAATGTGCATGGATTGCACGTTTGTGGGTTTTACCCTCTCCAGACTCTGTGGGTTTTGTTGGTGAAGGGGATGGACGTTTTCCATTGGGTGGGCTGTCTGATATTCCAGATTCACTAAGTGAGACAAGAACAAAGCAACAAAATTTAAAAAAAATTGATATTATATCAACCTGGTGATCCAATAAAAGAAAATGAAGGTGCTGTCATTCATACACAGGATCTGATAAGAGATTCCGATGAAAGGTCACATGAGGGTCGACTATCCAGCGTCTCATTTATAGAACTTAATATCTCTCCCAATGTTTTAAAGCAATGACAGCAGCTACAAGGTTACGCGTTACATAATAGGCGTCTTGTGTTTCTATATTCTGAAACTTTAGGAGGAACTATTTTGTAACACTAATAATAATAATAATAATAATAATATATTGATGTGTCCACTTACAGGACATAGTGTGGGAGATGTTTTTTGTTTCCCGCCTCGTTCCTTGTGTTGCCCCTTTCTTATCTAAAAGGCTGCACTGACACTTGGACTCAGGAACCTGTCTACCCATGTAATATGTTGTTTGTTTGTGCTTTTTTTTTTTTGTTCTCTTGGATGGGCTGTACTGGAACAACTAATTTCCCTTTGGGGATTAATAAAGTATTTTGATTTGAGTTGAACATTTTATTTACAAATGCCTTTCATAAAACCCTAAAGTCACTTTCCAACAAGACAGTAGTGGATAAAATCAGCATACAGTAAAAACATGAAGGACAGCGTAGTTGGAGTGAGAAGGCAGTCTTAAACGGGTCAGTCTTGAGTCTGGATTTGAAGATGGGACGAGAGTCAATATTTCGGATTTCCGGTGGTAAGGAGTTCCAGGGTTTGGGAGCAGAGCAGCTGAAGGCTCTGCTGCCTGTGGTGCTGAGGAGGGGAGAGTGATGTGGATGGAGGAGGAGGATCTGAGGGGGCGGGCTGGAGTGGCGCTCTGGAGGAGGTCAGACAGATACAGTGGGGCGAGGTTATGGAGGGCCTTGAAGGTAACAGGAGGAGTTTGTAACGAACTCTTTGGCAGACTGGGAGCCAGTGGAGCCGCTGCAGGATGGGGGTGATGTGATGGAATGGTGGGGTTCTCGTTATGATCCGGGCAGCAGAGTTATGGACCAGTTGGTGCTTGTGGAGGGACTTCTAGGGGAGACCAAAGAGGAGAGAGTTGAGGTAATATTCGATGCGGGAGGTGACGAGACAGTGGACAAGGATGGAGGCAGTGTGGAAAATGAGGGGGGCAGAGCTGGTTTATGTTACGAAGGTGGAAGTAGGCACGCCGGGTGATGTTGTTGATACGGGAATGAAATGACAGTGTGCTATCGAGGATGACACCCAGACTCTTAACCTGAGGGGGGGGAGACTGCGGAGCTGTCAATGGTAAGGGAGAAGCTGTCATCTTTGGATAATAATGATTTTGTGTCAGTGAGAAGGAGCTCTGTTTTTTCACTGTTTAATTTCAAGAAGTTGTAAGATATGTCACACCGACAAATTATTAATCCAGTACATAAATGTTAAATACAACACAATAACTTCATTACACTGATTACACGCAAGTAGTTAAAATTCCTTGATTTTGTTTGGACCCACTTGGTGTTTTTGGTGCGTGCTGCGGCACTGACGGGGGCCGTCATGTTGGCTGAGATGAGCTTGACGTAACTTTTGGGAAACCAGCCTCTTTGACCGTTCTGAAGTTCACCCAACCACCACATGTCCTGCTGCTCCAACACTGTTATTATCTGAATAAATAACATAAGATAAAAATACTACACTTTAACACACAAAAAAATCACAAATAATAATGGTGAGAAACGACATTAGTAATAATTTATGTTTCTACCTCATTTTTGTTGAAGTTGAGGTGGTTGTCTTTCTTTGCTCTCCAGGGATACAAAGCCTGAGCCTGGAGACCCTCGACCTTCTCTCCCTGAAGGAGGTTACAGTCAACTTTACAGTTTTAGTGTGTGTACTGTGTGTAAATTATCATCATTTATAGTCAATGTAAGTAGCTTAAGTTGAAAAATATGCCACTGTATTAATTTCTTCTTTTACAACCTGTCCTAGTACTGGAGATGGAGAGGAGCCCGTTGTCATAGTGGCAGGAGTGAAGGCGGAGCGTTGCCGTAGCTGTGCTGAAGGAACACTGAGAGATGGATTCTGATTGGTTGAAGAGGTTGGCCATGCATCCCACCCCTCACTGTCTGACTGGCTAGTTGTGTTCGAGGGCCAACTGGAATATAGGCAAAGATGATTTAATATATCAGGAAAAAACGGTTTTTGCTGAAAGTGATGCAAGCTGCTTTTATGCGGACGGCAAGACTTACGTAGTGCTGAAGTCCGCCCAGTTGCTGTTGGCTGATGATGTAGAGGTGGTGGTGGTGGTGTGTCCAGGCGCTGGAGGGGGTGTGGTTAATGGCTGCTGGGATGAGGTGGGTGTGGCTGAAGCTGAGGAACGTAGGCTGATTGGTGCTTCACTGTCGGGAATCCGTTCTGCATAATTGGCTGGAAACCAACCAGTTCGACCCCTAAGCTCGCCTCCAAGCCAACCGGGCTCACCTGTTTGAGACTCATCCACCTGTCAGAGCAAAAGTTGCATGATTAACAAAAAACACAGGAAATGCGAGGAATACTTGATATGTATGTATTCATGTTCATGGTTGAACAGAACAGAGGTGTGAACAACAACAAAAGCCACAGCAGGAGCAGCTGCTCAGAGCTGGTAATAACAGCTAGAAAATACATATAGTTCATCTTTTACTTGACAAATGTACTTATTCCACTCAATGGTGCTTCTTTTTTTCTTTTTCTTTTTTTTTAAATACCATTGAAATACCATCCCTTTTATTTGCTGGCTCAACAAAAGCTCACATGAAAAGCTTTTTTTTTTTGGACGTCAGTCTGGATGAACCTTATGCTGCTTTCACACTGCATGATTTTAAGCCCACATGGCATGTTGCCAAGCTCACTAATAAAAATCCTTTGATCAAAGTGTGCTAAATATGTCAAGCTGTTGGCGATTTCACACTCAAGCTGCAGCCAATGAGAGAGCAAGGCATGTGGTGAGGTCACCTAGAGGAAGGAAACCCACGAAGCAAGAGGGGAGACGCTGTACAACAGTGATGACAAAGGGGAAGTGGCAACTAAAATTGGACTGGCCATAGTTTGATATGAGATACAAAATTTGGGAGGAAGCCACTCCACAAATCCTGTTCCCATTCAGGGTAGCTTGGATCTGGTACCGCTTCATCTCCTGCATGCAGCGCTGCATCAGCCAGCTCCTCTGATGCTGGTAGGGCAGCGGGGCCAACGAGACAGACAGCAGAGCCGCCCAGTTACACAGCACCACTCGATAACGCCTCCTGACTCCTCTTCCCTCCCCTCCGACTCTGCTTCCGGCACCGGGAAGGTGTTAACACCTCTTGCATTTACACTGCCCAGAGTTCTTCGTTCAGGGACAGTTACAGGGCCAAATCCAAAAACACGCCCAGTTTGCTTAAATAATTTGATTGGTGTAACAAGTTATTTCAAAAAGGTAGTTTTGAACCTTTGAAATTTTGAGTTCAAAATAAATATAGCCAATAAAAACGGAATGCTAGAGAAAAACTAATAAACTATAACAATAATAATAATCAGCAATTTTCCCAAATTAAGCAAGATTATCATGAAATGTTAAATCATCATATTACTCAAGAGCATGATTTTTGCTTTAGATCACTTGAGACAAGTTGAAAACTTAAAACTATAACTATGGTTAGATAGTTAAACCCTTTGGAACAATCTGCAAATATGTGCTGAATTTGTTCGACCAACTCATGTAAATGATTTGGATTTGCTTTTTCCCAATTTTACTTGCACGAATTAATATAAGCAAGAAAGGGATATATATATATTTAAAAAAAAAAATACTAATAATACTTTTTTAAAAATCATCCAGTAGCTGCTTGTTCACCATTTTCATTTGTAATCTTTGTGGCTCGGACATTGGTAAAGGTTTTTTTTTTTTTTTTAAATGGGAATGGTTACCACTGCGACATCTCAACCGGAACATGAGTGGACCATCTTACAGAAACCCATTTTGAAGCAAAAATGCAATGTAAATAAGTATCATATTTAAATGCATTTTTTGCAACAGAGTGTAGGAATAAGAGTGATGACACCCATTCCCATTACTTAAAAAAGGGAGACAAAAAAAGACAACTATAAGTCCTTACATGTGGAGGCAGCAGTCAACGAACAAACTTGTTAATAAGAAAAAGCAAATATTTGGTCTACAAAAGGACAACTCAGATCCTCAAACTCTCTTTTGCACATATCGCACTACCTGTCCATAACACATTTCACCATAAATGTAATATATAGATCACGATTGAAATATTGTCTTATACTGAGTAAGGTCGTTGTCTGGAATATTGCTGTGCCTGTAGTCAATGTTGTATAAGACTTGATAGGTTTCTAAAGTCATTGTAGATTAAACCCATCTAACGTCACGACTGGGAAGTGACTAATGCATTATTGAATTATGTAACATGTTTAATAATCAGAATGAAAATACTGCAAGCGGTGCAATGTATAGTTTATCTATGGAGATGTTAATGGTTCAAAGCAGTTCAAAGGGAGGTATCCTTTTATTTAACACACTGAGATTTGAATACTTTTATTTTTTCACATATTCAGTTGTTCACATTAACAATGAAAGCAAATCAAGTGTAACGCAATGACAGATCTGACCACGATATCTTTGTGAGGGAAAAACAACAAACAAAAAGCCACAGACATTCATCCACTGGCAAATGAATGAATATGGAGCAGACATGAGATGAACCAATGGCAGCGAGAGCTTTGGTTTGTGATGGGGGCAAAAACACACACTGCACTAGGCGGGGGCCAGAACTTACCCATTCCCCCTTCACCTTCAGTTTGCACAGCAGAGGAGAGAGGAAATAGTTAATACAATCAGCCAGTCATTCATACACATCACACTTCTGAGTTACATATAAAACAGAGAGGTTCAAAGAGGACACAAAACTTCTTTCCACACAACACGTTTCAAAGTGTTGCTGTGTTGTTTTTTTGTGCGGTTTATGAATGGTGAGTTTGTTTTCAAACTACATACCATGATAACATCTCCAGGAGTGATACTGATCTCATCATGGCTGCGAGCATCAAATGGATAGAGAGCCCTGTAGTAGACCACTTTAACTGACGGCTGCTGGTCGAAGCTGGTGACTGATGCCTTCTGGTCAAACAGACTGGGACCGTGAACCTTATCTATTGTAAACAAACAGAAACAGAGACTTGACTTGCATTTCAACCAAAAGCAACTGGTACTTTAATGTCCAGAGACTTAAGAGATTCCTCAGCTGAAGTCTCAGGGTGACCAGCCAAATTAGACTGCAGAAGAGCAGTTGCACAGTTCAAAAGCTGTGTGCATTTAAATTCTTTATTTTACAAGCAGACGAGCTGTACTGCACCTGCTGTAGCCCAGGGGTCAGCTGGCTGGCTGAACAGCTTGTTCAGCTTATCTTGCACATCCTTCTTCCCTCTGCCCTCATCCTTCTTCTCTTCTATTGATCCAACTCCTTTCCTGCCCTCTTCATCCTGTTCCATCTCTTTCCTTTTCCTCTCCTCATCTTCCTGAGTGACTCTGTTTAGCCAGGCATGCGGCGCAGAAACGGAAGCGGGGCTAGGCGCTTTGGGTGCGGAGCTTCCCGTTTCATCCTTCCAGGGGACACCTTCATCTGACGACAGCCTGGTGGTTGAGAAGGAGGGGAGCACTTAATAAAAAGTTGAATGAGCCTTAATTTTCATATAAAACATTTTCTTATGTGAATATCGGTAAAAAGGTAATTTCATTGTGTTGACAGGATCGTCTTCATAATGTCTGTTTCGTTCTTACCCGCTCTCCTGCAGCTCAGCAGACTTTCTCTCACTTGGGGTGTGCATGTGAGAGTGTGTGTGTGTCAGTGTGTGTGTGTCGCCCTCCAGCTCCTTCTGTTTCTGTCTCTGCTGCCGGCTGTGGATCTCTCGCAGTTCCTGCAAAGCATCACGGGATACAGGAAGGAACAGCAATGAGGAGGAAGTGGGATCAGAGGACTGGTTGCTACGGGTTACCATTGACAACAAACAAGAACACCACCACCACCAGCAGCAGTAGCGGCAAGTTTGCATTAGTCAGGTGATTAAGGCAAGCTCCGCCCCTCATACGGTCATATTATGGAATCAGCGACGGCAACCACGGACACTAATGTTCAATTTTTCATCAAATAAGTCAGAGTAGTGGCTCATGGATTTTGAAAAAAGGAAATCAAGTTGACACTACAAGATGCCAAATTAGCTCAAAAAGTTTCCTGAGCAGCAAAATAAATGAACAAGACAGTTATTGTCTTTTAAGACAAACATTTTATATACCAGGACATAAATGTCTACATCTTGTTTGTTTGTTTTTTCCTCTTTTCAATGAACAATGAGAAGGTGTAATGTGTCATATGTTCTCCATACAGCATATGTACCTCATTTTAAGACCTGGTAAGGACCAGATTCATTTGTTATTGTCCTGATCATGTAAATCCTTTGAACTGAACTAGGGGGTAATACCAACTTTTGAATGTAACTGTAAAAGACTGATTCTAACTGGTCTGTGCATGGGGCTTTGCCCATTTATTTTCTGAAGGTTTCTTTTCCTTGTGCGAGTGTTTTTTTTGTGTTATCCAAATCAAGGGATTAACGAGAGAGGGTGTGCATAGTAACGTATGGCTGTTTAAACAAGGACTGCAATGTAGATCACATAGTTTC
Organism: Xenentodon cancila; assembly: GCA_014839995.1. Lineage (NCBI taxonomy): Eukaryota > Metazoa > Chordata > Actinopteri > Beloniformes > Belonidae > Xenentodon > Xenentodon cancila. Next base: position 4,653,983 of record CM026208.1, read on the forward strand.
CTTTAAATCACTTAAAAATAAAAAGGTGTCAGTTTCTCTTTAAAATGTAAAATGAATTTGCCCCAATGGTCATTTTTGAGCTTTAATTCCTATTAAAAATGCTTCACTGTGACTGTGTCCAGACAGGTAAGACCACATGGTCAATATGACCTACTGGTGACCTCAGAGGTAAGTACAGAAAGACTGTACACAGCCTGAACAGACGTGAACTGGTCAGCGTTTACAGTTTCCCATTTATCATAAAAGCTACAGGGTAAGATCCCCATACGAGATGTCAGAAAGTGAGATTAAATTACTTTGCTCCGTTTAGGGAGAACTAGCACTGATAACTGAGTTGATAATCTCAGACAAATTGTATATGTTGCCAGTGAATCCTCATGTCCATATGTGGAGAGTAATGATTTCACAGGTGAGAAAGAAGAGCAGTTGCAGGACGCAACTTCCCCTGACTGCAGCTGCGTTTCTCCTGTAAGGGCTCAATGTCATGTGACATGACAACACTCTGCAGCAGGTGAAAGCTGGACATGCAAACATCTTCTAACCAGCAAACATTATTTAAAGCGGCACAGTACTGCATCAACTCAAATGTATCTGTGGGGAACAGCTGATCAACCGCTGGCTGAGATAAGAACTCATGAGTTGTATAAAGTTAATTAAGCTCCAGGACCAGATAAAGAATTTGATTCATGGCTCCCAGTCAGGAAAAATCCATTCATATTTAAAGTGATACGCCACCTGGGTGTATGTAGAACTGCTGCTGTGTTTGCATTTATTATCTGAATGAATATGGGGGAAAAAAAGGCTCATTAGTGAAAACGGATCAGAGGAAACCATATTTCTCACTAGTCACTCCTTTACTCGTCTTTGGCTTGTGAGCTCAATGCAGCTTTTGTTACTGTCTAATCAGGACTGTGAGTGTGGATTTCTTCCACTGGGACTTTTCAACCACTTTGAAAGAAAAAAAAAATTCAAACTACATCTAAAAACATTTCACATTTTTTTCAGGAAGTGGTAGGCGATCCCATTGGAGGAGGGTTATGCTACAACTGGAGGTTGGGACAGACCAAACCTAAAGCACCTGGGGCGGTCATGGCGGTGGGGCGGAGCTTGCACAAGGCACTCACTGTGTTTGCAGGACAGGTTAGAGGGATTGAACACACACACACACACACACACACACACACACACACACACACACACACACACACACACACACACACACACACACACACACACACACACACACAGGAAGGGTAGATAAAGTCAGGGAATGCAATAGAGGAAGGAGGAGGGTGCAGTTCTGTGTAGTCATGACAACCAGCTGTGCCCTTAGAAAACACACTGTTACTCCAACAACACCAACAACACATGGCAGCTGTTGTGTTTCAGCCAAACAACCAATGTGAGCAAACCTCGAGCAACACGCAAACCAGTTGGAGAGGAAAGACTGATGGAGGAGTCAAACTACAGCTCTGGAGAGACACAAAGCTCTAAACAGGCTGAAACAGGACGTTAAGGAGACATCAGACGGCACATATACACACTCACTCTCGCTCACCCACTTCTGTCTGGTTAATCAACGATTACCCTTATATGCTTACACTAGCTTCTACTTGTCTGGCTGAAACATCTCTGGGTAGCAAAAAGGCTGTGGCAGTATAGTAATCTAGAACATAGCAAAGGCACAAAGTAATTGAGTACACCTGCTACCATGACAGCGTTAGCTATGTGGACATAGCCATCCAGCAAGATGGGATGCCAAAAGAAGAAAAGATAAAAGAGACAAGAAAAAAATGAACTGATTTGGGGGTGGGGGGGTTGACAGAATTAAGGAGGAGATGAAATAAAAGATGGCCAGAGGCAGTTAATGGTGTCGGGGGAGGGGCAGGGGCAGGTGCGTGGACCTTTATAATGTAGTCTAGCCGAGTCAGACACACTCTGACGGCTGACACAAACTCCTGCAGCTGTCCCTGCTGATGCTGAAACACACATATGTACAGACACACACATGGTGCAACACACAAACACACACCACACACACAAAGTTAGTGTTTTAATGCATAATTACGCACTTTGACCAACAAAGGTAACAAGAGAAGTGTAAGTTGTTTCATAAGTCAACTTATATATATATATATATATATATATATATATATATATATATATATATATATATATATATATATATATATATATATATATATATATATATACTGTGTCAAATTCAATATCAAATTAAATAACTTTGTTTACATTATTCATTCAATGCTTAATTTAAGACACACCAGAAAAAAGTGCATATTTGACACTCATTTCTGAGTTTTGATTTTAAAAAGCATAAGAAGTGTTTTATTGCCTGAAGCGAGGGTGTTATTTTTTTCTGGAAATTAAACGAGAAGTATGTGTAAAATGATCATGACTCATGAGAGGAGAGGCTCCTGTGAGTCATTGTGATAAGTAACAACCCATAACAGCAGCTGAAGTTGTCGTTAGGCAATTTGCTTACTTTTATACACAGAAACCAATTAGTTGGAACAAGTTCCTTTATTTGTCCCCACTTGAGAAACTGCACTGCACTAAAGATATTATCTTGAAGAACACAAAGGATGTTCTTGTTAGCATATTAAATGAGGCAGTATTTTTTTTGTATCATCGCTAAAAAAAAAAAAAACAACTAAAAAGTATACAGTATATGTTGTTAGTAGGTCGTCTGTTCACTTTGTCACAAAGGTTCAGTTTCAACAACAAAACATTACCTTGGAATTAGTGATGAGTATTGTGTGCTTTCTCTTAAGAGGTATTAATGTTTCTGACACATGTGATTAAAGCAAACAACAAGAGAATCAGTACATTAGATTGTGATTGACTGTGCTCCACACAGAGCTCAACAATTACGCCCTGACCTCTACAGGCTGCTATCCATCAATCTGCCTGCTGGGGGCAGCACAGTGCAGCACATGAGGTCAACTAAGGTGCAACCACACAGCAATCTTTTCAGAAGTCTGGTTTCTGCATATTAGTCTCATAAGCAAGTGTTCAATGTTTTAATGATAATATTTGAAACACTGTGACAGATCCAAGTTTATTTAAAATGCAAAAACTGCCCCAGGTCTATCTGTACAACAAAGCTCACCATATAACCTGGTATCATTTAATACCATATATATTAGCCGCAGTACCACCCCATTCCAGCAGTGGCAGTGTGCTCTACCTGTCTCCCCCTCTCTTCCTCCTGAAGCTGGCGTCGAAGGGCTTCTATCCTGGCACAGTGGTTGGCATAGAACTCACACAGAGACTGGCATAGGAGCAAAAGCCAGTGTAGTAGATGAATAAAAGGAATAGAAAATATAGAAGGAGGGGTTTAATATGCGGATTAAACAAAGAATAACAGGGAGAAAATGAACATAACACACACATGTCGTGGAAGCAAAAATGAAATATAGACAAGAAAAGAGTAGAATTATCATTGCAGATGAAGAGTCCCAGTGGGTATAGAGGACAGATGAAGCACAGCAGCGTGACAAAACATTTCAGGGAAAGAAAGTGGTGCAGAGAGGAGGATGGAGGAAAGGATAGTTAGATACTGTTCACATCTTAGTAGTTTATGACCCTGCTTTTCAAAGAATTACACCGTGGGGTCATATTTGAAACTGCCACACGCTGTTTTCCATACAGCTGGTTTAGTTTGTTTCTCTGCTGCTCTGGTTTCCAAAAATCACTGTCTAATGTTGACCTCACTCGATTAAATTAGTTATCAGAAAATCTAGTTATTGTGATGAATGTTTTCCGTTGTTTTCTCCCTTCAGCCTCATTTAAATCATTCTCCTCTCTCATTGGAACAGACTACATGTCTGATTCTGCCCACTGTGCTCCTGTATAATTGTCCTGGATCAATCATACAAAAAAAGGAGCCAAAATATGCTTAGAGACTTGAATTGGATGCTTTGATCAATCTCTGGGGTAACAAAGTCTCTGCATGGTCAAAACTACATTAAGTGGCTGTCTGAAACCACTCAGTGCTCCTGTGCACAAATATCTATCTGAAACACAAATTATTTACCGGGGAAAGCTGAACAGAACATACAAACAGAAACACATGGTGATGTAGTACTCAGATATAAATATGAAACCTTCAACATGTCAGTAAACTACCAGGGTCCATTTATACTCCACTTTCGTACATCCGCCCGTTCTAAACGTTTCCCTCATTGTCCTTCATAGTTCTGCATGTGATTAGCATTTGTATGGTTGTTTAGCAGCACAGCCACCAGGGGGCAGTGATAAATTAATCATTTATTAACAAAGGGCAACTGTTTGCTGTTAATTTAAGCAAAACAGTTTTCTATTAAAAAAACAAAAACAAAAAAAAAAAACAAATCTATAAACATTTACATATAGAAATGAGTTGACTGAGGAACTCATTCATGTTCAATGTTTTATTTGCGTTACGTCTTTGCGTTTACTCAAATTGATGACTAAATATTTCTATTTTCAGAGGTCAGCCAGAACGTCTGAACAGGTGGAGAGGACGGCACAGATCACCTGTGACTGTAAGTGAGGCTGAGCGGCTTCATTTTCTTATGTTTCATTTTTCTATATTTGGTTAATGATTGAGTCACTATGGTCAATACTGCCCCTCTGACTTCCAGTTGTTTTTCATCTGTAATAATAAGCGTCGAGGCTCAATACCAAAAGATGGATGAAATCAACACAGGACACAGACAGAAGGCTCTGTCCGTCTCCGTATGGGTTTCAAAGAGAGTATAAATGAACCTTAAGGTTTGAGAATGAGTGTTATGAAGGATGAGAAAGGACACAATTTCAAAATTCATTTTTGAAAGGAATCAGTGCATTTATACACTAGCTGATGAGTCAGTTGGCTGTTTATTGTATGTGCACATTAAACTTAACAGCCACCATGCTTCTACTTCACTTTTATGTTACAAGAACATAAAGAAAAATCTTGTGCTATAATACAGAGATGCACCGATGTAAATGTCTGATTAACAGTTGACAGCAGACTGCAGTTTTGTCTGATTTCAAGATGGGTTCAGATGGGTTGTGTCAGAAAGGACATCCAATGTAAAACCTGTGCAAAACCAATATGAGGAAAACAATGATCCGCTGGGACGAAAAGCCAAAAGAAGTTGCTTTTGATCTCAAAATGTAGAGAGTGAGCATGTAAAGGAGTTTTTGTTTGCTTGCTTGCTTGAGTGTGTGCATGAAGGGGACCATCCTCCGGTGCAAATATATATTTAAAAAATTAAATATTTCACTGGTTGATATATTGGTGCATCTCTGCTGATCAGGTTATAGGTTTTAGTATTACTAGCTCACCGATATTAGTGTCACAAGTTCCATTCAGGAGATTTTTTTAAGTCAGTTATTTACAACAAATAGTATATTTGGTGCCTTCAAACAGTGTCAGGTAACTATAAATTGAGGTTCTTTAAGAAGCCCTAAAAAAACACCTTCCTGCTTTCATGTAAATGCATCCTAAGTATTACCGGTAAATGTGCAAAAACAAAACACAATGCTATTGTTATTACAAAATGTCAGATCTAGGCAACCAAAGAAGTGAACGTACGGCATTATTGCTCCCAAGAACTAAAGAAGTGTTTTGTTTATTCATGAAAATATATCCCTTATTCACTTTGCACTTTATTAGTTCAAGTATATATTGTGAGCAGATGTTTAACTGACAGAGCCATGGATTTACTCTCCTGCTTCCCTGTATTAACATGCAGCTTAATTACCTTCAGTTGTGTGTTGAAAGCATCTATTTCCAGTAGTTTGGCTCTGGTTTCTCTCTCCACAGCATCAAGCTGCTCTCTGAGCTGCTGTTTGCTGCTCTCTTTCTGCTCAACAGCCTTCTGCAGGGACGACAGACTGTCGCCTAAATAGACACATCAACAGCGCAAGACTGCATCAGGCTCATCAGTCACACAGACAGAAGTTTATTACTGTAGTTAACAGCAAAGCAGCTAACCTGCATGTGGATATTAAGCTCAAATATGTGCACCAAGTTCCAAGTAAAAGGAAACTTCTACAACAATTTGTCAAAGAAGGAAATCCTAAATGTGTAAAAATAAAAAAAATAAAAAAAACTGACTGCTACTGTGAAACAAAGTGCCAAATATTCTACTGATTAGGCAATAATTTGACTCGGAGGCATTTTAGTTTTATACTAATACCAATTAGATACCATCTCTAACTTCAGAACTAAAATAAATGTGGAGAGAGTGTTTGTGTGTCATGCATGTGGTACTCACGGTGCAGACTGTTCTGTTGAACCTGTTTCAACTGGTCATTCAGACTCTGTTTATCAGGAATCAGTCTCCCCAACCACTGCTGGGTGTCCTGCACACAACAAGAAAAACATGGTATGAGAAAGAATGGCAAAACAATGAACATACAGTTTATACGCATTACCATTTTCACTTTTTGTAAATATAATTAAAAAAAAAAAACACAGATAAATTTTGCATTTTCACTGGAGGCTTTAGATGAATAAAGATTTTATTAGAACTTTGCTGTTGGTTTGTGTCCGGTTCAAACACCTGCAGCTGCTGCTGTAGCAGTGTAATCTCAGCGATGCGCGTTTCTCTGGTCTGGTTGGTCTGCTCCACCTCTCTCCGCTGAGCCGACAGACGAAACCGAACATCTTTCAGTTTACCCTCCAGCTGGCTCTTCTTGTCATTCTGACGAATGGGATGCAGAAATTAGAAAGTTATAAATAACATTCAGATACCACAATATAGCGATCTAGATTGTGTCCAGGTTAGTCTCCGTTTACTTTGTGTGACTCAATCTCATCTCTTACTTAGAATTTAAGCTTTTCTTTGCAGGTAACTTTCTATAATATCATCTAATGCAGTATTTGGATTGAATTGAAACGTGAATGTTTTTACTGAAGCTAATCTATGGCAGCAGACGTGCATGCTGCGGTTGTGGCTTTGTTTCAGGACGTAGCTCCACAGACTGCTTTTACCATCCAAGGTTGAAAACATTCATTAGTTTGAAAAGCACAAATAAGATCGAAGAAAGTTTTCTTGGTTCTGATGAGAACCAAGAAGTTGACATTTTTACTTGGGTTCTTACATAATATAAGACTGGTATCCAGGTGTAGTATGGGATAGATTTAATCAAACATCTAAGACTGTTGTTACTCAACAGAAAAGCTATTTTAATAGTGTTGTCTACCACAACATATCGTTGCCTGGTGACCTGCTGAGAATGTGCGTCTTTGATGGATTTCCTGAGCAGCTTATACCAAATCTGGTTTACTGCATGTTTACTAGACAGGAAAGATGCTTTGTTTTCCAATGTGTGGTTCTATTTTACTGACAAACAGCACTTTATCACATCTAGTCTGTATATAGCAGATTGCATATTTTATTTTCCTTCAACCAGACATGCACTTAACATTTTTATTTACCAGAGCTTCCAGTTCAAACTCCAGTGTTTTCTTCCTGGCTTTGAGCAGCACTATACTCTCCTGTTCCCTGTTTCTTTGAGTCAGAAGCTCCTGGCGCCGTTGCCGCTCCCACTCCAACTGACGCTGGCGCTCTAATTCGCGTTTAGCAGCCTGGAGCACACACAAAAGGTTGTGTTTGATTTCAAAACGTTATATCAATGTGAAGAACTTCAAAATCCAAATCAAACTTACACAAGACCCAACATTTCATAATTCTGTACTCATATTACAAAAGTCATCTGCTTCAGGAATCTCAATTAGAAAAGAAGGTGGTGGTGAGAGGGATCCAAGTTGCTTGCAGCAACTAGATTTCAGCTCAACCACAACTCTTCATTTGAAAAGCAAACACATGGTAATCATTGGACTGTCTTCATACCTCTCTCCTCTCTATCTCTTTACGTCTCTCCTCTTCTCTCTGCCTCTCCAGCTCTCTCTGTCTCTCTAGTTGTTTTTCAAGTTCCAGCTGCCGCCTCCTTTCTTGTTCCAGTCGCTCACGTTCCTAAGAAAAACAGACAAATGAACTGGTAAAAGAACTCTGATTGGTATGTTTATCCTAGTAAAATCCTATAAATAAATGAACTTATGGGCATTAGAGTATGACTTCTTTTTTTCTAATTTATGACTTATGTACATGCCATAAAGCATGACAAATTAGAAATTGGAAACATAAGATAAAAGCTTCATCAATTACTTCTACCTTTCTCTCCTGTTCCTCTCTTTCCAGAGCAGCCAGCCTCTCCTGCTCTTTCCTCTGCTGCTCCTGCAGAGCCTGACGCCTCTTTTCCAACTCCAAGTTTCCTCGTTCAAAGTTCTCCCTCTTTTTATCCTCAAATGTCACTGTGGGGAGGAAAGCACCAATGAAACGAGTCATGAACTAATTTGAAAAAGAAAAACAATAGGTGAAGTTTGTTTCTTTCTTAAGCATTAAGACAAATTGCACAATATTCTGCTTTGTGTTAACCTGATGAAATCACTGATGAGCAAGTAGCTAAGAAACGAAGTGAAACTGCTTTGAAACGGTTTCTGTCAGCATTTTGAAAACTGCTGTTGTGTCCCAAATATCACAAAACAAAGCCTTGTAATGTAATGTTAGAAGCTGACAGCTGAAAAACACAACAGAACATTTGACAGAAAATATTGTTGACACAGAAGCTTCAAGTGAGACCTTCAAAGTTCAATGAGAGACAAAAACTATAGAAGATTACAGAAACTAAAATAGATGAAACCAGGAAAGCCTTAAGGTCAAATAAAAGTTCTTTGGTATTTACTCTACACCTATGGCATAAAACAAAAATGCCTCTTCCCAGAAATGTTTACAAAGTTTCTATTTGTTTATTTTATTTTTTTTAATTTCAGGCTTTTCCAGATTCAAATACCAGAGTTACAATTTTTTTAAACATTTTTTACATTCATATTTGAACCTTTGTAAAAACATCAAAATGTTAAATAAACTGTTGTCATTGTTCACTAAATCCTTGTTTGAGCAGAAATAATAATATCTTAAAATGTACAGATTAGAACAAATTACCTGGTAATTTCTTCTCTTGGCTGCCCTCCGTTTCCTCCTCCGTATCCTCCTGGACACTCTTCTGATCCGACTGTACACTATCGCTTCGCACACGCCTTCAACACAGACGGACAAACATACAATCAACACTTTTACTGCTACCACTTGATTTGGTACAGCTAATTTTATAACTTTAAAGAACCTATTAACTATAAGTAATTAAACTGTTTTATAGTAATGTCACATCTGTTTTATGCAAATCAGCTGTTAACATAAAAAAAAAAATTATATATATATATATATACACACACACACACACACACACACACACACACACACACACACACACACACACACACACACACACACACACACACACACACAGACTATATGGCCAGAAGTATTTGCTCACCTGCTCTGACTCGCATATGAACTTAAGTGACCTCCCGTTCCTAATCCGTAGGGTTCAATGTTACGTCGGTCCACACATTGCAGCTTCAACTCTTCTGGAAGTCTGTCCACAAGGTTTAGGAGTGTGTTTATGGGACTTTTTGACCATTCTTCCATAAGTACATTTGTGAGGTCACACTGATGTTGGACCAGAAGTTCTGGCTTTCAGTCTCCGCTCTAATTCATCCCAAATGTGCTCAATCAGGTTAAGGTCAGGACTCTGTGCAGGCCAGTCAAGTTCATCCACACCAGACTCTGTCATCCAGGTCTTTATGGATCTGCTTTGTGCACTGGTGCAGAGTCATGTTGGAAGAGGAAGGGGCCAGCTCCAAACTGTTCCCACAAAGCTGGGAACATGGAATTGTCCAAAATGTCCTAGTATGCTGAAGCATTCAGAGTTCCTTTCACTGGAACTAAGCGGCCAAGCCCAGCTCCTGATGAAAAACCCTTCACCATAATCACCCCTCCACCAAACTTTACACTTGGCACAATGTAGTCAGACAAGTTCCGTCGTCCTGGCAACCACCAAACTCAGACTCATCCATCAGATTACCAGATGGAGAAGATTCATCACTCCAGAGAACACGTCTCCACTGCTCTAGAGTCCAGTGGCGGCTGCTTTACACCACTGCATCAGACGCTTTGCATTGTACCTGGTGATGTTTGGCTTGGATGCATCTGTTCGGCCATGGAAACCTGTTCCATGAAGCTCTCTGCACAGTCTTCTTGAGCTAATCTGAAGACCACATGAAGTTTGGAGGTCTGATTGACTCTGCAGAAAGTTGGCGACCTCTTCGCAATATGCGCCTCAGCATCCGTTGACCCCGCTCCATCAGTTTACGTGGCTGACCACTTTGTGGTTGAGTTGCTGTCATTTTCAAACACTTCCATGTTCTTATAATACAGCTGACAGTTGAATGTAGAATATTTAGGAGGGAGGAAATTTTACAAATGGATTTGTTGCACAGGTTTCATCCTATCACAGTTCCACACTGGAATCCACTGAGCTCCTGAGAGCGACTCATTCTTTCACAAATAGTTGTAAAAAAACAGTCTGCATGCTTAGGTGCTTGATTTTATACACCTGTGGCCATGGAAGTGATTGGAACACCTGATTCCTATTATTTGGATGGGTGAGCGAATACTTTGGCCAATATAGTGTATTTTTCCAACTATCACACAGTTATCCAGGCTGCTTTTATTTGGTTTTTAATCGACTACTTACCTGAACGTTGGTGGGAGGTAATCTGGTGGTAACACAGGAGGCAGCGGTAACCCTGACATAGCCATATCTATGAGGTGCATAGCCAAGATAAACTCCTCAGCTGTTAGCTTTCCATCCTGGTCGATGTCTGATAGGCTCCTTAAGGGACAAATAAAAGAACAAAATTATATACTGAAAAAAAAAATATTAAATTAAAAAAATATTAATTTTATTAAATATAAAAAATTATAATGACTTTATTAAATTTAAAAAATAATAATCATTTTATACAAGGCTGTTTTTAGGCTGTAAAAAAGTGGGACAACTTCGAATGCACTGACCATATTGTTGCCAACTGACTCTGAGGAAGGCTGGACTGCATCAGGATAGTTCGGGCCTGAGGACCTGAACAGCAGACACGATGGAAATACAGAAAAAAATGAACATTTAAATCCAGTGGTAACTATCACATTAACATGACTATTAACAACAACATTTACGATGTAAATACCGGTGAGGTGTCCACTCATCATCTTGTCATGAGAGTTGAACAGCTGTCTGTACTTCAGCCTGGAGGACTGAGGAACTGCCCAGTCAGAAGGAACCTGGGCACTGGGATGAGTAAAAGAGAAAGGAACAAAGTGAAGTAACTTGCTGAAAAAAGGATGAAAATTACTACCATCATTAAAGAAAAACAGGACAACAAACAATCAAACATTTGTTCAAATTTACAAAGTTGAGACAACGAACAAACGACAAATGTAGTATTTTTTTCAAGATTCAATAATTTTCTTCAATATGTTTACTATCGGGGGAAAAATAAAATGAACAAACTTCCTTGATCCTTTGACCTACCCTGCAGCATCAAACGATGACCCCTTTTGCAGCTTGGTGCTGGAACGGTTAAATGATGAGGACTTGTTGACAGCAGGAGCTGAGAGTCAGAAATGAGAACATTTTATGCTAAGGTCAAAATTTGTGAAGCATTTCTGGCCATATAATGTCGTCTTAGAAGAGTGTAGAATTCATGAAGACATGACTGACAAAAAACAGGATTTTTTTTATGTTGTGAAACAAGCTTCAAAATGAGACAAACATCTAATCTTACTACTTTCTTCTGTGCTGTTATCTTACCTGGGTGGGGAAAGTTGGAGATGGGTGGTATCATGGCTGTTGGAGGAGCTCCATTAGCAATGGGCTGCGGAAGAGGAGGTGGTGCAGATGAGACGAGGGGGGGGGATACGCCAACGGGAAGGGGAGGTAGGGGGAGAGGGGGCACGCCTGGAAGAGAAGCTGGCATGGGTGCTATAGGAGGCATTCCTGAAGAGAAACAGATATAAAGTATAGATGAGATTAGAAGACCCCCCCCCCAAAAAACTGAATTTTATACATTTATACATGTAAATGGGGTTGAAAGCCACAATACAGCTCTAAACCAAAAAGGTAATGGTAACAGAAGATAAACATTTACACATTTTAACATTACAAGCACACTGCAAAAGAACCATGGCATTAACGTGGGACCAAACTAAAATGGGAGTAATTACAACATAAGCAAGTTCTGGTACAAAAGACACCGACCTCATTTGCAGAGTGGACTCTGTGTCAGACTTACCAAAGCTAGCCTGCGGGGGTAAAGGCAGTGGAGGTTGTTTCATACTTGGAGGAAGCGTTGGGGGGAGAGGGTGACCCTGAAGCTTCAATTTAATGAGCTTCATAGCGATGGAGAACTCGTGGATATCCATCCGGCCATCGCTGTTCATATCAGCTAGAGCCCTGCAGATAAACAAAGAACTATTTTATGAATACAAAATACCAAATACCAGGTGAAGTCTAACATAAGACTGGGGGAAGGAAAGAAGGAAGGAAAAAAACTGAGTAGGGTTGTCACAATAAAAATATAATAAAACATTTCTTTGAGATAATCACAAATTAATTTGAATTTCCTTAAATGCCATATTTCCATCAGTATTTCTAAAGCATTTTTGAAGTTTTCGTAGTGTTCTTTCATCATTATTATGACTGCTCAAACTGTCAAGAGTCACTCTGTTAAACACACTTTAAAATGTATAATAACAGGCCGCTTCATTGCAGGTATGTTTAGGTTGCAGTAAACTGAACAGGCTGATTATCTGACAGTGTGAACTGGACGTTCCTGCTGTCCATGTGACTCACCATATTTGGGCCAGGATCGGTGGAGGCAGCCCTGATTGGAGGAAAAAGTTCTTGGCCTGGTCACCTGATAAACAAATAGAAGCAAGATATGAAAACTCAGCACATATTTTAATGCATGAAAGTCCAGTAACGGTTCTAGTTGATTTAGGATGCTACCTAAGAATGTTTAATCAGACATTAATGAAATATCACAGACACTATTCTTTATTATTAGGATTAATAATAACCCTTCAAAAACTAAAAGAATTGATCCACTCCTTGATGTAAAAACAAAAACAACAGGAGTCTGTTTAAGTACCATTACATTATGTTATTATAGCATTCAAATCTTGACCGTTTTCCTCCAAATTAAGTCAAATTTCCTACTTCAGATTCTGATCCCTATAACATCAAGCTAGAAGACATTTGCCACCTCGACACCAAGTTCCCTACATAGCCAAATATAAGTTGTGTGAAATTGGGCTTGCCAGTGTCCTTATCTCACCTCAGCCGTGCAATGTAAGGACATGCAAGAGCCTGTGCATGCGGGTGACAGAGACGGACTGTTACCTGTGATATAACCCCCAGCAGTCGGAGAGAGGCTGTGAAACTGCTGGTCATGTTTGGCTCTCTCATCCACGGATATCAGAAACACATCTGGACCTGCCAGACCCATCCCAAAAACACACACATGTAATTACAATCCCCAAGACCAAGCCAGACACAGACAGCGAGAAAAGACGAATGAGAAGAATGTGTTAGCCATGAAGTTCAGTTCTAGAAGCCAGACAGGAGGTGTACAGGATGAAAAGATAAGGGACAAACTGTGGTACTGTGTACGTTAGTTTATGATTAACGTGCAGGTATAACAGATTAACCATTACCTAAAGAGAGATCATTTGGTCGGCTGCTTAATTTTGTGTCCAGTTTTAATTTCTAAAACCCCACTAAAAACACTCACTGCAATTCTTTTTAAGATCATCCAAATTCTTATGTTTGCTTGTATTTAATAGTATAAATACAAGTGAACCAGTAAGAAATCAATCCTTTAGTGTCTTTTATTGAACATTGTTGTAAATCATGCTTTCTCATTTGCTATGAAAGTATTTTTGCCTTTTATTATGTAAAATGCCATTAAAAAATGCCCACAAGCACCAAGTTTTCACCCTCCCATATTTATGTAGTTACACTGTACATATTAAAATGCCCAGCTCACTGTGTCAGATAAGCAGCCTACTTTTTTCATTACATGTTTAAATACTGTCTGCTTTGACTTCATAACAATTGTAATATCATTTGCTTTCCTTTGCTTTTGAACCTAGTCATTTTGCTAAACTTTTGTCCTTCAAGCTTTTACATAATAATTAACAGCAACACCATGTCATTTTTTAAACTCAGCAAATAAGAAAACATTAACCCCGAATAGTTCAGCATTTTTTTATACTGTATATCACAAGTCATATCGCCATCACAACTTTCAATATTGAATATCATGTCTTTCTAATAGCTTGAAGTCCAGGTTAATGCTGTGTGTCTTAGTGCCCCAAATAGTTTTCATAAATTTGAAGTATTTGGAAGAGCACAGTACACAAACATTTTTTAAGTATACTTTATGAGATATGATAGCAATTAAAAGATGAGATTACTTGGACAGAAATAACCAGATATGAGAAATATTTAGCAGATAAAGAGCAAAAACATAAAAAAGACTGACCTGTGAATGTGGTTGGGAACTGTGCCATGGTTCAATCAGTCTTCTCCAAATACACAACACCTGAAATCACACATTCAGAAATACAGATGAACAATCTATCCTCGTTTTCGTGGCAGTTGGTCATTTCATTTGTCAGTAATGCTCAACAATGACAAATAGTGACACAATAATAGAAATGCTTTTGTTGAGATGAAGCATTGGTCTTTTCTAAATGTTTAAAAGCATGTGTAAAAAGGACAGTAGTCAGCACCATAGACAATGCAGATACTGTAGATAAAGTCGCTTTCCATCTGCAGCCTGGAGTTAACTTTCCACTCTGCTGTCTTTCCCTGCTGCAAGTTTTGAATTTCTGTTTAACCCAGTTCCTCCACGAGATTATTCTGGCTATCATAGATCCACATGATATTAGCACATATGAAACACAAGAAAGCCCATACAGTCTACTGTAGACCTCAGATTTCCAGACCAGTTCCAGTACAGAGGTAATTAACTGATTGTCAGCCCTGTGTGTCTATACATGCAGAGAATTTTGATTTGGGAAGACACCTGAGCACAACTGCATGTTTTCTGCTTCACAGTTACTCTACAAACATTGTCACTGAGGAGATGACCGCATGAACACCAGTGAATACTGGTTGGCTATTGAGAAGCTTCACCAACATCCTTTTTGAGTCAGTGTCTCCAGCACACGATGCGTTTTATAACAAAAACATACCAAATTTTATGTTTTTTCCATCTTGGAGGCTCAATATATATATTTTACTTGTTTAACAATTTTTTCTAAACAGTGCTCTACCTCCTTGTGTTAACACAATATCTGTGTAACATACCACGAGAGGTAAAGGAGGTATGTTAATCCGATCCAGACCTGCCTTCCACCCGTCTCCTTGTGGCTAACTGACAACCCACAATAATCTAACACACATTGCAACAGAAGAGCCCTCACTAAGGGTGTATAAGCTTGTGTGGGTTTGATTACTGCTTTTACAGTGCAATGTCAACAAAATTGTTTTCCTTACCAAATTAGAGGACAAAATGCTACTGAAGAGTCAGTTCACCAAAATCAAGAGAAGCATTTCCACTATTTAGTATCTAAACTGGCATCTCGCTTGATTTACCAAGTAGAAAAACAAAGATGGGTATAATTTAGTTGTTCATGGTCAAACAAATCTAGAAAAAAAAAAAAAAGCGTACCCCCAACTCGCCCCAGCAGGGGTGCTTCTATTGTGGGGTGGGAGTGGAGGGTCTCGGGGGCTGGTGGGGGGAGGTGGGTGGTGCTTGGGCTGGCTCGTGGGTGATGCTGTCAGGGGTCTGGGTGCTTGTGTTGGTGTGGTGTCTTGTGCAAGCCAACCGGGTCGGGGGACCTCCTGGTTCCGCTGTCATTGTGGGGTGCTGGGTGAGGGCTTGGTGGGGGTGGGTGGTTTTGGTGTTGGAGTATAACATGGTGGGATTGGGTGGGGGTCTGGGTGCTCTCAGGGTGCACTGTGTATGTGGATGTGAATATGTAGTGTAAAGTATATATATATATATATATATATATATATATATATATATATATATATATATATATATATATATATATATATATATATATATATATATATATATATATATATGTGTGTGTGTGTGTGTAGAGTGTAGTATATGTAGTGTAGTGTGTAGTATATGTAGTATAAAGAGAAAGCTAGTTGCAAATGCTTCTTTAAATAACTACCCTCGTATATGATGCTGTAGACAGACCGTTGCTGCTTCAGTACCAAATTATTCTTGGCCTTTTTAGGGGTGTATAATGGAGGGAGTGTGTGCGTGTTTGTGTGTTCCCCATTATCATCAGAGGGCCAGGACAAAGTAACCAGTTTAACTAGGTCAGAGGAATAAAGCCCACCCTTCACAAATACACACGGGCACACAGACCTTCACAGGGGAAATTCAGAGTCCCGAAGCAGTTAACCACCAGCAACATGGTCTGAACTGGGGATGAAGGTACTCAAACTGCTATTCAACTGTAAAGGTATACCTAAATCATAATCATGTAATGCAGAAAAATTATCCAAGATTTATGACAGACAAAGAATTTGCTTAAGAATGAACATTATGACACCAAAGACAGTTCTTTTATACATCATGCTTCCAAGAACAAGCACAGTTGGTTGAAAACTATTTTCAGCAAATAAGCTGCTTGTGAAATAAAATGACTTCCCGCATGACTCAAGAGAAGAAGAAAGACAAAAAAGAAGTGCATGAAATTTCTGAGATTAATGCTGAATAATTAATCGGGTCGCTTCATATGTTCACAAGAGTAGTGTAAGTGTGATCCTGCCTAAAAAGAGCAGTAAGACTCAAGTAGATGTAAATTAAAAATCCAGCACTGGACTCAACTTGAAATCCAGTACAAAAAAAAAAAAAGGCTACTGTCTGTTACAAGTATTGAGGAATAAACAAAATCAAAGAGCTCATTGTTGCAGGTTTAATTCATTTTCAGGGGTCCTTGTGTTGAAAGGCTTATTGCTTTGTTTTCCCCGAGTGCTTATTTTGTTTTTGTGGGATTAGTCTGTATAATTAGAGCACTGGGATGTCACTGAAGTGTTGGTCTGTTATCAAGGCTGGTGGCAGATGCTCGTTAAAGCCCATCACACACACACACACACACACACACACACACACACACACACATACCCACAGTCACACACACAAAGACAATGTCAGAACAGACAAAGAGGAGGGTTCAGACTCTTTCCTCTGTTGTCTCATCTTCCTGCTGACCCCTCCACCATATCACTACTTCATAATCTGTGAATGAATTTGGAAAAACTGTGCGCTGCCTGGCATTTTTTTGGTGGCATCTTAGCGTTTGATTATAGGATTATATATTTCTGAAAATTAGAGTCATACAAAAACTGTCTTAGGGTCTCTTTGGTAGGATTTAAACCATAAACACACAACTGATGCTGTACTCAACTCAAGAAGTATGAATGAGGCATTTCGTCTTGTGTATAACACAGGAAAAAAGAAAACAATGTGTATGGATGAAAATGTGTTTCCAGAACTGTCAAGCAAACATTCCAGTTTGTACTTTGTAAAATAAAAAATAAACAGCTAAATAATATTTCCTATTAATTTTCATTATTACCAAAATGCTATGAGTTGCAACATCTTCTACAGGAAGCATGACTAACCAGCTCAAAACACTGTAACACAATGCTACCAGAGACAAATATAACATTCACATGCAAGAGGGCACAGAAGAACTAAGAACTAAGAGAATGAAATGTTTCCAGAAGGCTGCAACTGTTAAATTTGTGCCTTGAACAACAGGAGATTACAGGTTTGCACAGTGAACAGTTTAATGAAGTGACAACTGAGCTAACTGCACGTTCAGTTCTCTTCTTACACAAATTTGGACAAATCTGCAGCTCTCAATAAATAAACTTTTAGAATACCTTAGTTTCCAGAATACAACAAATGACAGCTTAGTTTATGAGAAAATTATCAAAAGGTGGCAGCCCATTTTATTTCCACATAACATTTCAGCATACAAAGGTGGACAATTATCTGATATTTTGGTCAAATAAATTAAACAAGAAATAAAAATCTAATGTGCATAACTCATCAGGACCTTCAAGGTCAATGTTTTTTTTTTAAATGTGTTTAGACGGTTACGGCCAAACCTTTTACAGTTGTTAGTATGCAAGCATTAAGGAAAATAAATTATTCAGATGTATATCATTTTATTCTAAAACACAGTCATTTAGCCTGCAGTACCACAAAAGGTCCAAAGCATGTACATTACATGGATGGAAATTTATTTCCAAAACTCCCGGCAGGGAGTTTTTACCTGCCGTTGATTATGTAATAATTGATCGGGGGTCATGTTCTGGGTCTCTGGAAAGATCCTAGAGACAACTTGTGTTGTAATATACGCTATATAAATGAAATTGAATAAAAAACTTGAACTGTGGTACATTTATTATTATCAGCATCTCCAATTAGGTATGTCTCCATGATGTACTATATGTGGGGGGCTGCTTTGTTTTTGGTTCTGCTCAGAAAAAGACACCAAATTCTGTGCTATCTGCTGTATTTTTCAGCTACAATGTGCTACATGTGTTTATTGTTCTTGATAATCTGATTGCATATGACTGCTGTAAAACAATGTTTTTTGACAATAACGTAATTCATTTTATAAATCTTTAAATTAAAACAAATGTTTTTGCAAAATTAGTAATTTACTCTTACTTCAAGTTAGAAACCTCAAATTTGGGCAAGTTTAAATAATTAAATTAAATAAAGCTTTTAAAAAACCTTGGCTTAAAAAAAAATAAATGTTGACGCCAATATAACTACAAAATACACCATGAACTTTTAATTAAATTCAGCTCATTTCAATTTTATTTATAAAGTGTCTATTACAATACAAGTTTTCTCACAAGTTGTTACATCTATAATTCTGTTCAGGAAATGCAAGTCAGCACATTTTTATCTCAACATTTCCTCATTTGCGTATTTATAGATAGACTTACTGGCAACTTTCAAATAAAAAGCAAGCGTATAGTAATAAAAGAATTGTTTCATGATGATAGCTATTATATATAATTGTTACCCTGCTCTTTTGTACATTTTATTCTTATGAAAAATAACACTTGTAACAGTAGATTAAAGTTTTAATGTTTTTGGGTCATTGTTTCACTTTATTTTAAGTTTATTTTAAGTGAGGAAAAAGGCATGCAATTCTATCTGGAGCATTTTGATATTCTAAAATGTATCAGAAAAAGAAAAGGGTTAACACTGGTGGGATATGCTGAGGTTCCTTCTCAGTTGTTTTTATTCACAAAAATACTTCTGTCTAGCAACGTGGAGGGAGACATGGTCCTGTTACTACTACTGTTACTGTCAGCTAACATTTTGGAGAATAATTAAAAGATATTTAAGGTAAATTACTACTTATTTACTATAAAAATGTAGTTAAAAATACAAATACAACTAAAATTACCAGAAAGATGTTTTATAATGTCTATTGAAGTTCATAGAAAGAAAAATATGAGACAGCCAAAATCTTAATCGGCAGGTTAATATTGGACTTCTCCAAAAATCCAAAACTGGAATTAGCTAAGATAAATTAGTGCATCTCTAATATGTTTACACACACACATAAAATAGCCAGATTTATGCAGAGATGTGTTCATCATAATAGTTTTGGTAATAATAACAACTGCTGCCTTTTCACACTCTTAATTCCCACACACACAAGTGCAAAAAGACTCTGCCTCAAAAACACACATCAAAGTCACTTAGTCTCACACACTGAAAAAAAAAAAACACACTTGCTCACAACACACACTCTGACCCTGTCCCCAAGCTCTACAGTCATCTCTCTCCAACACACTAATGTTTTTATGAATCACACTACTGTCAAGTGATAAGGACTGACAAGTGGCAGGACCCACATCCACCCAGGCCATAAACAAGATTACTGCACTGTTGTCTCTCCATGTCCTTCTGTATCAATCCATCCTTACCTCAGGCTGACAGTTTCACCAACAATCAAAGCCAGTTAATGTTTGCACTAAGGCTGTAAATATTTGAAAATTGAAATACAATCTGTAATACAGACCTCAGCAATCTTGAAAGACAGTTCTATTTGTGCTGATAGCAAATAATAAGGAACAAACATAAAAGTTAAGGCAAGTGAATCAGCTTACAACAAGAATCTAAGAAGGCACACACAGGAAAGAGAGAGACAGAGACACATCAGGGGGCGATGACATCACAGTTATGGCACAAAAAAAGAGAAAGACTGTTTGTCCTTGTACTTGATGGCATGGAGCCACTGTCATTTGTTAGCCAAACCTCCTGAAGCACTTAAATTTGACATCTGTTTCTATCTCTTACAGGACAAATTTTGTTAGTATTAAAGGCATATGTTTAAATAAGACTCTAGTGAACCATGTTTTTGTGTGAGGATGTTACCTGTAAATAAAACGCATGTGCATGTGTCACAGCAATTGACTATACTGGAATTGAAATTATGCTTTACTAAATATTTCCTTCAATGTGGTTAAACATTTTTTAAATGCAATCCTCCCGTCTTCCAGAGGATATGTGTCAGCTTCCCTGTAACCATGGAAACCGGTCCTCCTCACTGTTGGACGTGTGTAAGCCTCGTTCATAAAAGACACTCGGGTTACATCCACGGTGGGTGTCAAGCTGGAAGAACCGTTACAGAGACAGGAAATGTCTGTTTGGCGATTCATCCTCACTTCCTGAGTTATTTCAGATGGACACACAAGTGACAAAGCGTTTCACTCTACATCCACAGACACTTTCCGGATCCAAAAAGCACAACAAACAAACAAAAAAACGACAATGACCACAGAAGTGTGTTTAGATTGGACAGGTGGGGCGGCTGCGACTAACATCATTACTGCACTGACAGATGACCATCTCCGCCCTAAGAGTCACTCCCTCCCCGAGCACCCTAAGTAACCTTTGATCAGACTCGTCTCGGTCGCCCTGACCACCGTAGACTTTGAGGGTACTCATCGGAAACACGGATCAACGTTAACGTTAGGTCAAAGGCAGCCAGTGCAGATGCACTGATTTCATCTTAGCAGCCCTGGCTAACTGAAACTAAAGACCACTATATATTTTCCTTTTTTGTTTTGCTCCGTCTCAAAAGCGTGAAACACACACGTCCAAAGCGGGATTTTATCGGAACCCAACCCTGACACGAACGAGCTACACCAAAAAAAGATGAGCAGCCTGCCGTTACGGATCAGTTGAGTTAGCACGCAGGCTAACCAGTGACGAGCTAACGTCAGCCCGCTCGGGGAGTCGGTCACATCACCGCACTGGCTCCGCTCTCACCTCATAGTTCGGCTCCCATCGTCAGTCAGGGGATAACGTGGCACGCTGTGTGTTAATGTCACCGTATAATGTGATATCCTCTCCCGAAACGTGGTGGTTAATCATTAAAACCGTTTCCGGTTATTCTCTCGTGAATCTGAAATCCCGACCGACAGAGGGACAGCTGGAAAATGGGGGGTAACGCTACTCGCGTCTCGCGAGATGACACAAAACGCTTGCTTGGGCATTAGGCGGTTCGACGTAATCTCGCGATATGCATTTTCTCGCTTAATATCTCACAAAAAACGTATAAAGTGGTGGGATTAGTGGCGTCCTACGGACAGTAGTCTACTTGAAAAATAAAAAATATATAAAAATATCAACAGAATTTTAACGGAACTCATCAAAGTTTAAAATGTTAAAAATGCACCTTCCTGGTTTAGATTAAAAAAAAAAGAATCAAGGGTTAGAAGCGAAAAAAATAATCAAATCACTTGCTTGAAACAGTTATTTGTAGATCAGCGAGGTTTTAAATGCAGGTAAATTTAAATCTAATTTTCAAGTTTAATTTTGAAATATCTAGCTCTTGATGAGTGGTCTTTTGCTTGTACTTTGGGGAACTATCGCCAGTAGTGGGTGCTGTCATAAAAATGTCATTTTCTTTAATCAAAAAAGGAACAGCGAAGTAGAAAAGGTCAGCTGATTCAACATAGCAACGACTGAAACCCAACTAGCAACGTCGATTATAGAAAATAATCTTCATTAACAGAAAGTTTGTGTGCAGTCATATTTGAAGAATTTTTAAAATACATTTTTAAACGAGTTAAAGGCGCAGTAGAATGAAAGGACTGTTCTGCCAAGCAAGTAAAGATGACGCTGAGCCCAAATTCGTCATTCAAGAGACAGTGAGTTTATCACTTTTGCTTTTTATTTTAATTTTAAAAATATTGATTCAGAACGATCATATCAATTGCTTGAAACTCAGACTTTACCTTCAGGCCTCACGAGCTGTTATTCAAAAATGCAGCCGAAACATTTAATGCGTCTTTAATGAAACATCAAGCGACCGTTTTATTTTTCGTTAACGGCTTATTATTTTTCCCTTTAACAGCCCGAATTGCATCGATAATGTATAACAGAGCTCTGATATTTGACTGCGTGTTTGTCTTTCTGGCATTTAAAGCTTGTACGGCTTCGTTTGTCTCCCCAGACCCTCCCAGATGTTTTAGGCAGCCATCAGGTCAGAGTTCAGGTGAAGGCATGTGGACTCAGCTCACTGGATCTTCAGGTGCTCACACTTTAAATCAAATGTGATCCTACAGTTGATGCTGGTGTGAGCCTAACCTGTGTTAAAATTACACCCAATATGGCTTGCGATATTAAAGACATTAAATGTGTTAATTCACCATACTGAATAGAAATTTAAAAATGAATGTTTCCCCTCAACCTTTATCACCATTGAAGGATGTCATTATAGCTCTAACACACCTTTATGCTAAAGCTGTGAAGCAGTTATTTTGCAGATCAGTTGTTTGTGTTGTAAATGTGTTTTGCATTTTACGCAGCATTCCTCTTTTTGCAGTCAAGTACAAAGACTCCAGAGCCAGCCTTCTTTATCTGTTTATTTAGTTGTTGTTGTTTTCAAGTCACTGGTCCTGATGCTGCTGCCCGAACCGATGACTGCAGATGAAACTGCACTCTCCATCAGACGTAGAGAGGATGTGCAGCATCTTTCTGCAAACAATGAAGGAGAAAACCGCCCTCAACATTTTACTGTCCTTTCTCTTAGACACCCTATGTGAAGTATCTGTACTCTTCTATCACCACTATTTTTTCTCCCAGGATGGAAGTAGTGTTACTCTTACTCCTGGTCTTTTTGAAATCAAGTAATTGAAAATGAGCATATGTTTGGCAGTTTCAATACCGCGCACTTAAAGACTTAAAGAACCTTATACAGTGATGACTGATGATTTCTCTGCTTATATGTTTATGGCAGTTGCTTAGTGATGTGGGCATCCAGAGAGATTCGATTCCTGTTGGCAGAGAGGTGGCTGGGGTCGTTCTTCAAGGTTATTAACCTACAAAACACAATTTGCACTTAGGTTTCATGATTGTGCCAAATAAAAAAAAATATGTGTAACTAGTAATGTGTAAGGAAGACCCTTGATGGAGCCTTGATGGAGCTTTGTCAGCTAATTTTACTGGTCCATTTGTGTTTCTCCTACAGTTGGCCCCAAGGTAACTTTCTTCCAGCCGGAGGATGAGGTTGTAGGTAAGAAATGTTGATAGAAATTCAGTGCATTGTTTATTAATGGTAGAAATGAGGGAACAAAAATGAGGAATGACATGGACTTAAGGCTTCATGTTTCATGTCCATGTATGGAAGGCAGCATCATTTCCACATCTTGTGTTTCAGACTCATATTAAAAGATGATTATGTATTTCCTTCTAGTCTATTTAAACTACTCCACGAGGATAAAATCAAATACTAGTATGAATAAAGGACTGAAATATGTAATTTACACAAATATTCAGACCCCTAACATGAGAGTTTGTTAAAGGAGACATTTAATGAAAAAGGTCATTTTAAGGCCAAGAGTTTTTTGATGGCCATAAGTTTTAAATGAGAAAAATATATTTTTTAGGGCATTGTTAATCATGTCAAAATGTGGAAATCATGCTTTACAAATTACTTAAAACGTACCACAACTTTTGCTCAAATATAATGGCATTTTACCAACATCATCCCAGCATTATTCATTCCTCTCTCGCATCTGTTTTTTTCCCCTCTTCTCTTAAATCAACTTCTGTAACTCCCATATTTAAAAATCCGTGAACGATCCCAGGAACTTTAATAACATTTCTCCCATCAGCAATCTACCCTTAATTTCCAAAATTCTTTTGAAAATAAGTGATACATCCCTCAATTGTTTTAAATCATACCTTTCTGGCAGCATGCAGTTCATACAGATGAAACATTTCAGATCACACTCTTTTCCAGTAACCACAGGTGTTCCTCTGGGTTCTGTCCATAGTCCACTTCTTTTCATCATTCATCTATTTACTCTTTGTCATATCTCCTGTAAAGTCAACATCCACTTTCACTGTTATGCTGATGACACCCAGCTCTATGTGTCTGCCAAACCCTCCTCATCCCTTCCACCCACCTTTCTCATTGACTGTCTTACGGATGTTAAATCCTGGTTTTCCTGGACAGTGAAGAAACCGAGGTTCTGCTTATTGGTTCTAAATCTACTGACAAAATTTGACAGTTTGTTTAAAATCACAATCGACAATACAACTGTTTCTCCTTCCCCACAAGTCAAAAGTCTGTGTCATCCTTGATAGCACCTTGTCATTTACATCGACTCCCACTACCTGTCTGTTGTGGTTGAACTTAGGTACCTTTAAAAGAAATGTAAAAAAAAATGTATTATCATTATTATTATTATTATTATGATCAGAAACAGTTGGATCAGGTTTTATTCAGCAACATAGTAAATAGAATAACAATTTTTTTAAAAGGTGGTTTTTAATATCTGTGTCTTTTATTAATTGTGTCACTTTTACAGATATACTATAACTATTGCGCTGTTTTATCACATCTCGCTTCTACGTGACTTCTCCAGGCATCCTTCCCCTGGACTCTCTGTGTTCTGGATTATGTGAAGTCATTGATGTAGATGAATACTATTTAGGTAAGATTCACACACACACACAAAATTACTTCTGCAGATGCAACAAAGAGTTTTATCTTACATAAATGTCTATTGAGCATAGTAATTTCTTTCTGTTTTTTTAAACTGGAGAGAAACACACACACACACACACACACACACACACACACACACTCCTGCTGAGTGGCAGGTCATCTCAGACAAAAAAAAAGGCCTCTCTGACCTAAAATGTTCTTGGCTGCTCTGCTTTTGTTTAAAAGAAGCCAGGCAGTGAGTTTTATGCTGCTGTCTTGTGTCCAGTTTTCCTTTTGCACGTCATAATTGTTAAATCTAAAGCAGAGTACTGCTGGCACTTTGACAAACGTGTAAAAGCACCTTAAGTGCAAAGACTGATTCCTGCTTTCACTTGAAGCTAATGTCTGACTTCACTTTAAATTCTTGCACAAGAATAAAAACATATTGGCTATGGTCTTCCTTTAGATTAAAAAAAAAAAAAAAAAAAACATTCAAAAGATGTGAATAAAAACCAGTTCTACCACTAACAGGAATTTTACAGGTTATTCCTCTGAATTTTATAATCCAAAATATTAATGACAGTAAAATCAAGTAAAAAGGTTTTTTGTAAACGTGTATTTTTTGCTCTCCAGTGCAGAAGCCGGAGAAACTCAGCTCGGTGTGTGTCGCTGGAGCGCTGCGCGATGGCCTTTGTGCTTACACTGCTTTACACACCCATGCTCGCATGGCAGCCGGACAAACACTCCTGGTCATGGATGGAGGCAGCGTAAGTTGGAAATAACATCACTGGGAAGTAGTTGCAGTATAACTGCAACATCAAGCTTGAGCATTACTCAGATATGTGTGTGTGTGTGATTGCAAGTAATCCTCTCCTCTCCTCTCGCTACAAAGCCTTTTGGCCTCATGTGCATCCAGTTGGCTTGTTATCATGGAGTGAAGGTTCTGACTACTTCAAATTCACCACAAGAACACACTTTCTTGGAGCAGCTTCGGCCTCAAGTTGGTGTGTACAGACCCATTTTCCATGACTGTGTGTAGAACATTCTTAAGAGCGATTTCCACCTTAAATGGACTACTGCTGTTTCACTCCTCTCACACTCATGCTCCTCTCCTGCTGTCTCTGCTCCTTTCCCGCTCTCTTCACCCTCACATTTCCTCAGGGGTTCAGGATCCTTTAGTAGGTGAGATCCTCTTTCTCTGTCTCTCCAACTGAATTATGTTCTTGCTTTTCTTCTGGATTTGTAACTCCTACAGTAACCACATATTGAGAAGTTATGTCACTTATACTTGTATCTCTTGATTAGTATTTTATCCCAAAGATAAAACCAACATTTTCTCTTGTAAGCTGTCTTGATAACAACGTAATGCCACCGTGTAAATGATATAAACTGCATTCAGTAACATTTCTGTGAACTTGTGCCAAGATATTTGTCCAGTTACAGCCATTTAGTTTGGTCTATACATTATAAGCTTTATTAATTCATATTGTGTCTTTTTGTATGAAGCCAAGGTTATTCCTGTGTACAACGGCTCATCAGATCTGCTGTCAGTCATTATGGAGGAGACAGGAGGGCTGGGAGTGGATATAGTTGTAGATTCTGGAGGTAAAAACCTTTTCATTAGTATGCGTTTAACTTAAGGGTTTTATAGAAAAAATTAAAAGCCTGTTTCTGCTTCCAGAAATTCATACGTTTGTTTCTGTGTGTGTTAAGTCCGTCTGCATGAAGAGGAGGAGGAGCTGGAGGAGAAGAAATTACTACCTCACAAGCATGACATCATCAGTGCCCTGGGAGTGAACGGGCACTGGGTCACATCCCACCAAGACCTGCAGGTCAGTCTGCATCAGATATTTAAAGCATCTTCATTCGTTTTCTTATTTTATGTAGCTTTTTTTTTTTATTTCTTACAAAAATCAACCCCTGTTAAACACGATAAAGTAGCTTTGAGTATACAGGTAGTCCGCCCGCCTTGTTTCATAACACAAAGGAAAATCTTTGCAATACATTTCAGAATATCCATTTTTTCACTTCTCCATTTCTTCTCTTTTTGCTGTAGTTGGATCCTCCAGATTGCAGATTACTGCATTTAAAATCAGCATCTGTGTCTTTCCTCAATTGTGAAGTCTGGACAGCTTCATCGGCGCAGCAAGGAAGATATCTCCGTATCCTTTACTTAACTTACAACAGCTCCCTTTTGTACCACGACCTTTAACTTTCTTTCAGAGCAGCCAGTTTTGGGTGATGGAGGCAGTGCCTTCGTTACACTCCACCTCTGTGTCGAGATTACCTCTTGATATTAGTGAGATTACGAGGTACTTTTGTGCAAATAATTTCAACACAAATTAGACTTGATAACCCCTGAAGTATGTTTGTATAATGAGCAGTTTTACTCTCAAATATTTGTATTTCCTTTGTGTGAAGTGGAGTCATGGATAGTTAGTACTGACTGATGTTCTTAGCTGTTGAACTGGTTCATCTGCACTTCAGATGGGGAGGCTGATATAACGCAACGGCCACCTGTCAGTTAATAAACGCGTGTAAATCACTGCATTTTTTTCATTGCATCACATATTGGTTCAGTAAATCCTGGGCTTCAGTGTCCGTTGGACTAAAAAACTCAAACAAAACAGAGACAAACAGTAAGAAGTGTTGTATATACGGGCAACTTTACACCAACGTTTACAATCAAGTGTGTTTTTGTCATTCAATATATAGGAGCTCATAAATTCCAACATTTTACTGGTAATATAAGAAAACAAGAAGTTAAATTTCCCAGTCAAGATATAAAACATGAGACAAAACACTAGTAATGTCTTGTTAGCTCATGTATTTAAAATAATTTAACTATATAATTGTTAAGAATTATATAACAATCCAATAAATAAATAAATATCTAAATAAATTTCCCACTTAAGAAGTACAGCAATTGCAGCACGATTTAAGAATGGAAAGAGATAAAGAAGTTGAGGCTGGGCAGTTATACTCTGATCTGTTTCTTTGATGCATCATTGGATGACATTTAAAGACCAAACAGCCTCGAAGAAGTGAGTCGATTACTCTGTTTTTGAGTCGACTGAGCTACGTCAGACAACTAAATCCTCTAAAGGACAGGAAAAAAAAGTGTTTCTCATACCATGCCCCAGTTAATGTATTTGACTGCTATGTTCAGATATTCTGAAGGATATTGTGGAGAAGATGTCAGCTGGAGTACTCGGGTAACTCACACACTTCCAGCTTCATGCCGTTATGTTAACAGTTTACATTTACCAACTGTCGTCCAGCCACATCATGTCCACTTTGTTTGTTTCTGCAGACCTCAGTTAAAGGAAGCGGTTCCACTCTACGAAGCCACAGTTGCCATGGAGAAAGTCCAGCGTCACCCCAGGAAAAAGGCTGTTGTTCAGCTCTGACCAAAACATTCCCACTCCAGAGGTGTAAGACAGCTAGACAACAGGTGTATGGCATCTGCTCTTTTTGCAGTGACTGGATGAAAAATACATTCAGTTGAAAAAGACAACACATTGTTGTTGCTCTCTTTGTACATACAAAAATAGTATGTATAATGTATGTATAATCTTGCATAATGTTGCAGTTATTGTCTTTAGAAAACGTGCAGTTACCTCAATGTAAAACAAAAAAAATGAAATGCTGTTTTTAAAAATAAAAAAATGCATACATAAAAATGCATGGATAGAAGATGACATGTGACCTTTTAACTGATTTCAGCAGATGTCACTAATAGAGCCTCACTGTTGCTGAGGGCAGGTGTTCGTTCAATAAATAAAAGATCGGACCTGCTCCTCTGGGTGCAGGACATCGGCCCATCTGTCTGCCTGCATGCAAGCATTCGGCCAACAACCTTAATCCATCGGCAGAACAGAAGACTCTTAGCTCACCGCTCTAATATGAAGTTGGCGCGATAGGTTGTCATTTTGTTTGTTCAAGTCTTTCAGTGCCTCGAGGCAACTTTCAAGAATGCACTTCTCCTCCTGCCGCAAAGATCTGACCACAGTTAGCTGCTCCCTGACTGGCTGCTCACATTGCTGGAGAAGGTACGAGATCTAAATGCATGGAAAAAGGAAAAAAACAAAACGTTGTCAGTGCATGTGTTGCAGCATCTGAAAATAGTTTGATGTGTTTGTGTCCACCTTATCTAGAGCTCGGTCGGTATCTTGCAGTAATCGCTGACAGAGAGTCTTAGCTGTCTGAACGGTCCACTCTTCTGTCTCTTCACACACAATCTGTCCCAGCAACACCGCCTTCCAGTGGTGACTGAAAATGAGCATAGTTAATTTATACTAACACACAGGAGTTACACAAACTGATCAAATTTAAAGATGCAAATGCAGATTCTAGAGCAAGCATATCTTAAGTGTGGTCTTACTATAGTGTTGTTGGCAACAACAGCAACCTAAGAGCCGTCATCAGCCTCCAACTGGGACCGTCACTGGACACACTGAGATTACTGACAGAAATGAGAAGAAATTCATTAAAAAAAAAACAAAAACAACAAAAAAAACTAAACGGCATCTGGTAAAGTGATGCCCAACAGTTTTTATATTTCTGCAAAAATATAATCTAAAACATCCAATGAAGACAAAAGTAAAAAAAAAAAAAAAAAAAAACACAAAACAGAGAAAAACAGAACCAACATTACACTGGAATTAGTTGTAAATTTAAAAAGGTAGATTTTTAAAAAGGTTTGACCTCTAACAGTGTTAAAACTGACACTAACAGTCGCAGTGAGACTGCATTTGTGCCAAATCAGTGTTTTCAACCCCAGAAGTGGTCGACCGAGTGAGATCACCCCAAGAACAGGTGTGTAGGATCTCAGATGAGTAAAGGACACCACAGTGTCTTCTGTGCAAATAAAGCCCTCGTTCACGTTGCTCAATGTGACTGATCCACCGTCACAACAACAAAGATGTAAAACAGCAAAGCTGCAAAACAAAAGAACTTTTCAAAAAAGAGCATAACTCCCCATTAACAAAAAATAACTTGGCTGAACCAGAAGGCTATTGGGTGAATTTTGTTGATAGACGAGACCACACTTGAGCAACTTTGGCTTAATTTAGAAGAGAAAGGAAAACAAACATTTTATCCCAGCTGTAAAATGTGGTGATAGTATCATGGTTTGGCCCCGTTTTCCTACATACAGGCCAGGGTGACTTGCTGTCATTAATCTCACAATGACTTCTGAATTACGGCAGTGAATTTTAAGGAAAATGTTTGCACAACTGCCTTTGAATTCAATATCAAGGAACCTGGGCTCTGAAGCATGTAATTGAATGTAAATCTACACAGTTACAACCTTCATAACT
This sequence comes from Xenentodon cancila, assembly GCA_014839995.1. Lineage (NCBI taxonomy): Eukaryota > Metazoa > Chordata > Actinopteri > Beloniformes > Belonidae > Xenentodon > Xenentodon cancila. The sequence goes on from CM026208.1 coordinate 4,684,344, forward strand.
GCATAACACCAGATTAGAAACGTTAGATTGCAAATGCCCCAGACTTACCGAAGGTAGTCATTCTCTCTGAGAAACTTGATCTTCTTATCCAAACTCTTGTCGCTTCTTAAAACGTCACAGAGGAGATCTAAGGGATCACGTCAAAATGTGCAAGGGTACATGTCAAACTTCAAACCACACGTTTTCAACAATACAGTACTTTTATTCTACACTAGGCATGTATTCAAAATATAATATGTTGAAATATTACTATTTTTTTTTAAACAGACTAAACACTTTGTATTCAATTTTATTTTTAAATCTCACTGGACTAGGGGTTCTTTTGTTTTCTAACCTGTGTCCACGTAGACCACACTGTGGGGATTGTTGCTGGCTACAAATCCATACTCCAACAACAGCCGTTGGTTGTCATGGCAGCCGTAGTTAATGAAGGCTTGCTGGTAGTGCAGAGTCCTGGAAACACTTCTGATTTCATAACATCTTCTCACAGGATTGAAACTTGCTTTTACCTTGTACAGACAAACAAAAACAGGAAATAAATAAACAAACCAAAATTTGATGAGATTTGTTAAAGGACGTGTTTCTGATAATCCGATCAGATCAAACCGAACTTAAGAACCGAATGACTCATATTCAGTCTTTACAGTTGTACAACGAACACATATTTTATTTATAGTGGTTCATTGTGTATGACAGAATAAAGTTTACCTGCACGTCTGGTTGGTGGTTGAGGAGGTCCAGAAATGGAGCCAAAGCGTAATTATCCTCTCCACACAGGAAGCTGCTGGGTGGCTGGGACATGAAGACAGAGCGCGTGTTGACACTACACCAAGCCCACCTGGAAGAGGAGGAGGATGAAAGTAGTTCAATTAGCCAACAAAAAAAAAAAAACCCCAACTAGATTTATTTAAGGATATGGTTGGGAGTGACCCATTGATAAACTAGAGCAGTGACCGATATATCTCAGCTGGTAACTAACACGGTCTGGGTCAGTTGTTGGGGAAACGGGTCACACTGATGACAACTGGGCGCCTGGAACAAGACACACATGGACTGAACACAAGAACTGTCCAACACATCACTAAAAACCTGGAAGGATATTAATAAACTCGTGATTAAAAATGAAATGTGGCTGGAATAAAATACTTAATGATTGTAACTGGATGAAATTATTTTCTTAGTGCCTCACTAATAGCGGCGTGTTGCGGGAACTCCTGACACATAGTGCTTCCTTCAGAGATTAATGACGTATTGGTCAAGTGATGGTCAAGTCCAGGTTCACCGATGTTATGTGCCAAATAAAAACGGCTTACTACCTGAAAATACTTAATGACCCGATTCTTTTCATTTTTGTTCATTTTGTTGACAATGACAGGATTTATCAGCCATTGTCATCTGAAACGGTGGTTCTGCTCTGTCCCCTCCTGACTGCCAGCGCAGTAAACAAAGTGGACATGACCTGCACGGACAGCGAGAGGACACGTTTCTATGTAAACAAAGTCACAGGGAGGAACCGAGTGACCCGTGTGACTGGCAGTCGTCCAGGAACTCACAGAGCCATAGTTACCCAAGTAATTTCCATTTAGGGGGCAAAAGACACTTTCAAGAGATACTAGATCTCATACCCATTTACAGTCTTTGGTATGTGCCAGAGGAGACTTCATTATGGAAATACAGATCGCTGCTGCAACATCAGCAGTTAAGTCTGGTCAAATATGTGCAATAACTGACTCAAGCGATTTATGTTTAGCATCTGTTGGTACCTGAGTGCCTCTTGGGTCAGTACATCCTCGCTGGGCTCACTCAGAATTGGCTGCAGGGACCTTTAAAAGAAAAAACTAAATAAAAATCAACCAATGAAACTTTGATTTTAGCTTCTCTTCAGACGTATTTTAAGTATCATCCTATGAAATGACAGCTCCATAAAAGCACAGAAAATAGTCACGTATCACATGGAGGTAAACTCCTCCCTGTTGACTAACCTCCAACTTGGTGCGAAATTGAACAGCGTTTACCCTTCAACTCACCTGAAAAAGTCCTGATTGGAGGAGTGGATCTCACGCACCACCTCCCGCTGCTCTGTGGCCCTCTGCCGCAGGCTCACTGGCAGGATGGTCATGGCTTGATCCGTGAAATATGCCGGGCAGGTGTAGGTTTTGGGCAGCACATCGACATAGGGGAACCAAGTGGAGCCCTCCCCTCGGTGCCGCTCACACACCAGAAAGACACAGAGCGCTAAGAGGGGTGAAAGATGGGGCTTCCAGCTGCAAAAAGAAATGCATGTAGATGTTCAAGTTTGATTTCATGAATGCTCTTGTGCCATCACAGTTTATAAGTAAAATGGCCAATTTTATGGGCCAAGCCAAAGCCAGCGAGTAGGAAGTAAAGTGTTAAATAAAGCGTAAACATGTGATGACTTGTAAGACCCCCAACAATCCTAAATTAATTCCAACAAGTGACAAAATGCAGAAATTGACCAAAAGATTATGTAAATATATTTTACTTCTTGATATATGGTCCCAGGTAGCTGTCCAGAACTGCTGAGGTTGTGAGAAGACATGACTCCGGCAGAGAAATGATCGTCCCACCAGGCTGATGCACAGAAGAAAAAAAAAGAAGATTTAAACAAACATTCATATGCATTTTCTATTGTGGTCTCCTCAGACACCATTGCACTCATTTCTGACATACGCTCCAGTAATAGTTAGTAGTTGATTACCTTTATAGTCTGGAGAGTCTGCAGTCCTCTGCCTGTGTCTGCGTGAGGAGGGACAGGACACTCATAAATGTATATTTTGCATTTTAGCAACTGTTTTATTAAAAATAACTGCACCTGCAGTTGAATAAAATATTTGGATACAGGAATATCACTCTACAGCTTGTGTTGTTAATGGTGGCGTAAAATGATAAACTGATAAACTGATAAACGCTGTTTTACCAGTGAAGAGGGCTGGCTGTAGCCGTGTGGAGGTGAATCCTCGCTGGTGCAGAAACTTCATCAACCTCACATATTGTGGCTGATGACACAGTGAGACTGGGGATGCAGAAGGGCAGAGTGGGAGATGCGTATGAGAGGGGTGAAACAGCCACAGCAGTAACACACTTGGTCGGCCGTAGGCTTGTTTATACCAGTCTGGACTGCGCGTCCACGTTTCCGCCGCCGCCGCCGCGCAGCACGTCCGGCTCTTCTACCTCCCATGACCCCACCAGGACACCAGCATTAACCTGTACTGAGGTGCACCCGTCTCTTATCAAACAGTCGCTGCAACGTGTGGGACTTAAATTCGTATTTAAATGTGAAATCCAAACTCCTGATGTTCTCGGGGGTCCAAACAAAACTACTGGAGTCACAGTTTTCACTCTTTCGCGGGATTCTCACCGAGTCTGCATCGTTGTGCAAATATCTTTACATTTTATTGAATGCCCTCTCTCTGTTGTATCTCCTAACCAGCACACCTGTATAAACTAGAGGTTAGTGTCCCCGTTAACATATAAAGTCTGAATCGTAGTAACGGTTCGGTATTTACCGCAGCTCGTATGAGTTTAACGCGCCAAACTACGGCGTTGGAGTCACGTCACAGAGCATGACAGTGCCGTTTAACATTGAAACAAAACACCGATGCATCATTACAAACTCATTGGTAATTTAAACTACGAGATATAAAACGAAAACCTCAACGGCGACAAAACGCCCGTTTAGCGTGTTAGCCCATTCACGCCTAGTTTATCCGGGTATGCGCACAAACGGTGCGCAGACCACCTTCAGACCCGCCTCCTTTTTTATTTTGTTTTCCCATTTTTTCTCCAGTTTTTCTCCTTCTTCTTATCTGCAGGATTAACCAGTTTGACAACAGAGGTTCGCTGTCGTGTACGCTTTCCTTACCGAGGACTTATCCAGCACTACAACAGCAGGTTACAGTATGTTCCCTCCGTTTTGTCGTTTATTAGTTAACCTCGGCGTGTGTCGGCTTTTCTGAACACACGAAAACGGGTCGGTTGGTGTTTAAGATCGTCGCCGTGTTACATAAACGTAGCTGGAGTCGCCACGTCCTTCTCTTATCAAGAAGGTTTACTAAAATCTTGACACTATTCCTCGAAACCCAGTTTACGTGCAGACGCCTGCAGAATTCAAAACAAATCGCAGCGTCGATTTTACTTTTTGTTGTTTCGTTTATGTTAGCGTTAGTATTTTTTTAAACTTAAAACACGGGCATTTTGCTCCTTGAATCGTTCTCCCACAGATGGTTTTTAAGAAGTGCCCAAACAATTCCCTGTAACCATTGTTCATGTTTTTTGTGTCCCGGGTCATATCATGAGTGAGCACTTCCGTATCAACTGTCATCGTGACTCAGCAAATCTGCTCCACAGCACGCTGTCACTCGAGGCTAAACTGGCTCAGAATTGAATTGGCTTGAATGGAGTAATATTCTTCAATTCACAAAGAATGCATATTTAAATGCCTGCCCTGCTTTGTGCTGTATAGGGTTGTTGTTTTTTTCAACTTTTAACGGGGTTTTAATGCGTGATCTTTTTCTGTTTCTTCCTGAGCAGACATGAGTAGGGTTGCCGTGGTAACGGGCGGTAACAAGGGCATCGGCCTGGCCATCGTCAAGGCGCTCTGCAAGCAGTTTCAGGGGGACGTTTACCTCACAGCCAGAGATGTGTATGTATCTCCCCAGATAACAGCGTGCTCAGACTAAAGTATTGACCTGAACTTGGTGCATTGTGGAAGATAAATAAGTGTAATCTCTGTCTTATCTCTATGTATTGTGTAATTATTTTATCTGCCTAAAGGACAAATACACACACAAATACCTTGTAAAACATGGCTTTTAATTTATCAATTGTGTGTTCAACTTTAGTATTGTAACTTCCTGAATGACACTCACACCTTTGGAAGTAGGTAAAAGTTTATCTCACTGACAGTGGAAATATCTTTGATATCGGCATGTGTGTTTTATCAGCTGTCCCACGTCATACAATGCTGGTGGTTCGACAAACACCATCACACTGCTCCTGCAACCATAGAGTCCCTGATGTGGTATTTTTTTTTATATGTTTGTTTTGTGGCTCTAGTGGCCTTCATTAGAAAGTAGCTTGACAGGAAACGGGGTAGAGAGAAGGGAAAGACCTGCAGCAGAGTCACAGTCAGCGACTCGAACCTGGACAGCTGCACAAGAGCAATTTCCATCGCATATGGTGCCCTGATGCAGGTTTCTTACACCACCAGATATCTTACAACTCCGTCCAATGTCTAGCCTGTTAAAATTCAGTTTTGAATGATATTTTATTGGCATCTTGCATTAATAATCAGTAGGTCAAACTCTGACAAAAAACAAAAATATGAATCCAATGTGAATTAACCAGGACTGTTGGATGGTTCTCAAGTAAAACTGTTTCAAGAATAAGTAACTTAAGAAAATGTGTTTAAGACCACAAGGCAAATTAAAACAGACAAGCATTTCTTAACTTAACATTTAGAAAAAAACAACATTATGCACCAAGTGATAGTAAAGTTAAACTTTTTTTTTTTAGCGGTCGAGGTCAGGAGGCAGTGCAGGCGTTGACCTCAGAGGGTCTGAAGGCCTTGTTTCACCAGCTGGACATCAACGACCTGAACAGCATCAGCACCGCTGCAGCTTTCTTCAAAGAAAAGTACGGAGGGGTGGACATCCTTATCAATAACGCCGGGATAGCATTCAAAGGTACGATTGGAATGATGCATGTAAAACTGCACTAAAGCCTTGCATGCACAGATAATGTTATTACATGAAACAATAAACTGTTTGTGACAATTGCTTTAGCATATTTGAGTTAAAATCAGCCTTCCTGTCTAAAACCAACAAGAACACAGAAAAAATACAATGTTAAAATCTACCCCAGTTATTAATAAAATCCAAAACGTCCAGTTTTGCTGTGTATTTGTCCTTCCAGACGGTATTTCTTACTAGTATTTGTTGGTGCATTTATGCATCAAAGAGCTGACGCTGATATTATGTTGAAACAGTGGCAGACACGGCTCCATTTGCCGTCCAGGCAGAGGTCACCCTCAAGACAAACTTCTTCGCCACCAGAGACATGTTGACTCACTTCATGCCGCTCATCAAAGCAGGAGGTATGAACCCAGAACTAGATCAAATGTTAGCTCTGGATCCGTCGCCTAAATAAATGACTTGATGCTCATCTTGTATAAGAGTTAGCAAGAAATATTTAAAAAAAACCAACTATCTTCATCTTTTCTTTTTACATATAGTTTTGTAGATTTTTATTCTGAATTAATAACCGTTTTTCCCAGTTGAGTTGACATTGAATTACTAACAACCTGAGTTAAAGTCACTTGTGTTTTCATTAAGGAGGAAAACTGAGCCCCAGAATTCAGGGAACTCTATTATGGTTCTGGTATAAATGGGTTTCTAACTTCAAAGGCCTGAATAATTGAAGTGAAGGGACCATCAGGATTCCAAACCCAGACCATGTAACTGTGCAAGAAGCCTCTGGGTCACGTTCGAGACTTGCATGTTTCAAAACTGGATGTTAGGCTCTTAAAGAAGTAATTGTTGCTTAACAGACAAATACAAGGGTATCATCACTTCCTGTTTTCCAAGTTTTATTAAAGATGTGATATTGAACAAAAAAGTTCCAAAAGGGAGGGAACCTGAACTTCATCTGAAACACTTTTAGGTCGTGTGGTCAACGTCTCCAGCTTTGTCAGCTGTCGTACTCTGAAGCAGTGCAGCCCGGACCTCCAGCAGCGTTTCCGCAGCGAGGACATCACAGAGGACGAGCTGGTGGGACTGATGCAGCGATTCATCGACGAGACCAAGAAAGGGGTGCACAAAGAAGGCGGCTGGCCTGAAACGGCGTACGGAGTGTCTAAAACTGGACTGACGGTGTGTTTGATCGCTTTTCAGGTTTCTAATGTTTAACCACATCTCACAATATGTAACAAGTAGGGGAAAGGTGAGGCTGGAGAGACTTCTGTCCATCACTTTTCACACTTTTCTCAACCTGGGTTGTAAAGATTAAATGTTTAACGTAAAATGTTTCCTGATACACGTGTGTTCAGACATTGTCCATGATCCTCGCTCGCCGTCTGTCGAAGGAGAGACCGAACGACGGGGTAACTGAAATATAGTAAAATTTTTATCATATTATTTGGATAATTTGTGTGTTCCTGTGTTTGGTAAAGTCTCATTGATTACATTTTTTTAATTTTGCTCAGATTTTGCTGAACGCCTGCTGTCCAGGGTGGGTGCGCACCGACATGGCCGGTCCGAAAGCCCCCAAGTCACCAGACGAGGGCGCCGTCACCCCGGTGTTCCTGGCCCTGCTGCCGCCGGGAGCCACTGAGCCTCACGGGAAATTTGTCTCCGAGAAGGAAGTTCAGCCATGGTGAAGCCAAGTGTGTCATTGATGGTGTCCTTTCTTGCAAAAAACATTTTTGATAACAAAAGGATCATTTCAACACACATAAGAAAAGTTAACCTATAAAAACCTCTGTAATGATTTCATAGCAGTTTTTCTGGAGAAGTTAATCATTTGGTGATCTGATTAAAACTGAAATATTATGTGATATTCAGGAAATGCTAAGATGTGACATAGTGTTTGCACCAGTATGAATCTGAAGTGTTGACTAACTGCTGACATTTTTGATAAAGCTTCAGTCGTTTATTTTTTTCTATGAATATCACTTAAGAGATCAACCTGCCTTAACTGGATGAAGCTAACTGTTCTGAAACCAATGAAATAAAATGTCTTTTTCTGCAGGACAGTGCTTTTTTTTCCTTGAGACTTTACACTGACCTAATCCCAAAACTATAAATAAATATAAAATCTAATGCATTCTGGTAACATGAAGCTGCAGTGTCATTGTGATTTATGTGAGCCCAGAAGGGAAACTAAAGCTTAAAAAAATCCCGTCCCGGTTGCAAGTTCCAATGGCTGAAACGGGGACAATCTGGTTTCCTAATATTTACATCTTGGATTCCTCTCATGTCTGCTTCCTTCACACTTAAACAGGAGCTGAAGTACCTGATATTCAACAAAATCAGAAGTATTTTCTTCATAGCCAACGTAGGTAACGAATAAGTTAAATATAAGAAACGGCAGAAAACATTGAGATGTTCAGACTTGTTTGCCCCGCCCACTTGCAACATGTTGCAAACAGTAAGAGGAAGAAGATGCTTCAGAAGACTCTTCAGATGTTTGAGTGTGACATTATGGCGGGTTTGTTCAGCGATAAACAGTCTACGGAAGAGGTGGCAACCCCGTCCTCGAGAGCCCCTTTCCAGCATGTTTTAGATGTCCCTGGTTCCATGGTGACACGCTAATGATGACCATTAATAGGATTTAGTTGTGTCCAAGCAGGGAACATCTAAAACACGTGGAATAGGGATGAATAACTCTGGAGCAGTATCAGAATTAAATAGAGCCCAAAATAAATGGGAAAAAAAGAAAATTTAAATAAATGTTTTCCCTTTATGTAATTCTTCCAAAAAAAGGATGTTACAGAAACTTGATTCTTTGATATGCACTTCTCCTTAAAGGAAAGGAGATGGAACTTCCACACCAACCTCAAGGTCAAGGTGCCCCTCCTGCGCTACATCGAGGCTCCTGCCCGCCAGATAGACCCAGACCACTTCATCAACTCCAGAGGAGACACGCCTCGCTGTCTCACGCATCATCACCTGGACCACTGAGCCACAAGAGCTCTGATGTCTGTAAAGTAGGGGGCGGAGCTTTCAGTGGAGGCTGTGGATGAAATTTGTTGCAGTAATGTGATAAAAAAGTAGAAGGTTCTTGTCTTGATTATCTAGTTTTACTGATTGATTCACAACCTGTTGATAAAAGTAATCCTGCAAACTGAATTCTTGTGAAACCAGTTTGTATTTGTGAGTGTGCGTGCGGGTGGAAATTCAACAATTAGATGATGGTTTAATCAGATCTTAGGTTTGTGTTGGAAGTGAAGCAGTGAACAATGACGCCATCTGCTGCTGAGTTTGAGATCTTCAGTCACCTGAAGGACAGCCTCATCAGGTGGGTAAAAGTTACAACATGTGAACTTTCCTCAGAGGAGGACACGACTTCAGTCGATGTCCAGGCGGAGGTGACCTCAAGACACAGGTCTTCGCTGCCAGACTCATGTTGACTCCACTTCCTGCCGATCATCCGATGTGGACGTACAGATGCTGATGAGTCAGCTGTCTGAATGTTGACAGCTGTTGGTTCAATGTCTGACAATGAATCTATGCTGCTGCACACCTTAAAATGTGTTTGCAATAAGAATGCAATAAAGATCTAGGGTTCACACTGTCTGCTTGTCAATAAAAGTGATTGCAAAATTCTCTTCATAAAAAAGCATGCCCTGGATAGACTGGCGACCTATCCAGGGTGGACCCCTGCCTTTCGCCTACTATGCGTCGGGATAGGCTCCGACAGACCCCCATGACCTGGAAACGGATAAAGCAGGTATAGATAATGGATGGATGAATGGATGGAAAAAAGCATGCAACAAGCAACCCACATTTCTTCTTTCCTAACGTTTGAGGAAACCTGATGATGCAGCTACAGTCTTCTGGCCATCCTCTGTTCTTTAGGTCATGTGGTTAACATGTGGAGCTTCATCAGCTCGTTCCCGGACCTCCAGTTTCCGTAGGAGAGACCAAGTGAAGAGGTAATTAAAATACTGCATGATTATTTTCAAACGTCATTGTTGATATTAATGATTTTGATTTTGTTTCTCCTCTCAGATCTTGCTGAACGCCCGCTGTCCAGGATGGGAGCGCACCGGCATGGCAGGGTCGAGTCACCCCGGTGTTCCTGGCGCTGCTGCCGCCGGGAGCCTCGGAGCCTCACGGGAACTTCGTTTCTGACAAGGAAAATCAGCCGTGGTGAGCAGACTAGTGGGCGCCAGCTCGACCCCCAACTCCTCCTGTCCGCATGTCAAAACACCTAAACGCCACATGGATAAGGGCATCTGCTTAATCAGTATTTTGTTATATCACTCAGTGCATTTCAGATCAATAAAAGCTACACTGCCAGTGAAAGGCAGTCTGCTTTTGATTTGACCTTTACTGTGTGGAGGAAACGGCGGCTGCAATGAAGTTGTGTTTTGTGCACATCTCGATAGGTAACAGCGCCCTGAGACTATTTTCAAATGTAAAAGTCTTTTTTATCCAAATATGTCAGAGGGTATTGATGATTTCTTTGTTAAAGATCATACATTGTTTTTAAGTTCATCTGGTGTCGCCTCTTGTACCCACCACCAGGTCTCTATTTGGGTTTTATATTTTATTTATGTTTTTAATCAAATAGCCACCTACTGTTACCTGTCAAAGGTTTATCTCCGTTTTTTATTGCTTTCAATTTTGGTTTTTAACTAGATCCAAATCACCTGGCACACTGGAATCTGGGGGGGTGATGGGATGAAGGCAGGGTGGGAGCAGGGTCGCCTTTGTGTTTTATCTTTCCAGTTCATAGATCCTTGATTTATCTTCTCACCGTCTTCATGTTTTAAATCTTAGTGTTTAGTTTGGTTTAGTTTGTGTTCAGTCGTCTTTCTAAACAGACAAAAGCATCACCTGCACGCTGTTTTATTGCAGCTCATTACTTTATCACTTTTTTTATTGAGTTTACAATGGGTTAATAGGTGACAGCCGCAAGCAGAAGGTTCCTGCACGCCCTTGTTCATATCTGCTCCAGCAAACCTCCTCTGTCCTCGCTCATCTTACCTTTGAGTGCATCTTGTGACTCGAGAGGTCCGTCAAGGTGTTCAGCCAAGATCGATTTGTGGGTCACAGACAGGAGGATGGAGGAGTGAGGAATCGAGGAGGGTCAAATTAGAAAAATGAAATAAGCTTGAGTTAGTTCTGATGGTTGAAAAAGGACAACAAAAAAACAACACAGAACTATCAAAGGTTCAGGAGAAAAAATAATACTAAAACCATGTGAGTAATGTGTGTCTGACACACAAGCCCCAGCTACGGTTTCCAATAGTCTAGCTGCTGGATTTTACTTTTCTCATATTTATGTATATATATATTTATGTATATATATATTTATGTATATATATATTTATGTATATATATATATATATATATATATATATATATATATATATATATATATATATATATATATATATATATATATATATATATATATGGTGTATATATATCTATATATATATATATATATCTATATATATATATATATATATATATATATATATATATATATATATATATATATATATATATATATATATATGTGTGTATATCCTACATATATCTGTGTTTTGATAACTTTCTCCAGTGCCTGAAATAAAATACACTGAATTCAGAGAAGAAAATCTCTCAGGTTTCATATCTTTTCTGGATTGATAACACATTGTACAAAATAATTCCTTCGGAAATCCACACCCTCCCGTTATCTCTCTCCTGCCTGTCTGTTTTAAGTCTTTGAGTCAATACCGCAGTAGGCTGCGTTAGCCTGCGCCGTGCCGATGTATATTATGTGCGACTGTGGGAGTTGTTGCCCTGTCAGACAAGAGTAAAGCCCTGATTACCTTGTAGATAAAAACTAATCCATTGAGTGGGAGCGATGGAAAGATGGCCAGAGACAGAGGGGAGAGATAATCCTCTAATCCCTGCTGTCTGCCAAAGGAAACCCCATCACATGCTCACTTTGTGGATCATAATGGCTGTGACTGTCATTGTTTGTAAATGCTGAATGATCATTACAATTACTTTATTGATCCTGCAGATGGGAATTCCCTCAGTGCAGAAACACAACACAGAAATGCAACAGACACAGCTGTCAATACCGAAGCGTTCACACAAGAACGCCCCTTTTCTCGCTGATTCATTTATTTGAGCTACAGAAGATATGAGATGTGATTGGTTGTATTTTGTGTCCTGTTTGATCAAAATCAGAATAAGACAGTAACTTCACTGCTTATGTTTGCAAATTAGGACGAGAGCACATTTGATGGGACATATGTTTTTTTTTTTTCTACCAGTGGACACGATTTCTTGAGAACTTAAAGAAATTAAACAACGTGTTTTGGTTCAAAGTACCACACAGATACGCCTCTGTTCACATCGGAGACAGATCGTGCTGCTTCACTTCCACTCGCTCTTCTGCAGGAGGTCTGGTTTGAGACTTTGAGATTTGCAAAGGTAAACATGAACAGAGGATGATTTGAAGTTGAAATTCAAATATTTGTTCTACTTTTAAAGGTTAGTTGCCACGTCACACAGCCAAATACATTGTAGTTTCAAGTATACTATATCTATGAATGCATTTGAAACCTCTAAAGGTCTCTAAGGGTTTAGCATCCTTAAAGCTGCGATGAGATGTTCAGTTATCTGGTGGAGACTTTGAGTAAAGCCGGGCTGGCCAGGGAACGCCTCGAAATCCTCCCAGAAGAGCTGATGGAGGTAGCCCGAAAGGAGGAGGTCTGGTCCTCTCTGCTTAGGCTGCTGAACCCCGGACTTGATCCTGGATAAGCAGCAGTTGATAGATGGTTTCAAACAGCATTTTTTCCCCCCATAATATTTTCCAATAAAAAAGTCCACTCCTACAGTCTTATTGGTGAGGCTGTGTGTAAATATATCTGTAAATCCACGTGAATACTGTACAGCCAGAGGCAACCACAGTTTAACATGGCATCATGCTGTTGTACCCGCATTAACTCAATAAAGAGTTGGCAGTTTGATGAGTAAAACCTGGTAAAAATCATAAAAAAAAGAACAAAAGTTTCTGCAGGGTAACTCGTGCCAGTGAGCATGCTGATTCTTTTATACAACACATTTACAAGATTTGATTGGCACAAAAAAGCAAACCAACCTGCATGAGATGTGTTCACCTTTATTAAATATATCCGTCAACCAGGTTTCTAGAGGAACGTTGCTCACCGAGTCACATTTTGATTGAGCGGAAGATAATGACCTCCGGAATAAGAGGAAGTCTCAGAAGCCAGATTATTATTTTTTTACTTTTTTATTTTTTTTATATTCAGATCAAGGCAAAGCTGAAGGTCATATTCAACTAAAAGGCGATGAGACAGCGTAAAAGTGAACACAGGATCGAACCTGGAAGCTGAGATTCCCCAGAAGCCCTGATGGCAGGCGTAAGAGGCATATTCACGCCTCTTTAGTTACAGTTACATCGTGGTTAAATCACACTGTGGCACATCGCCCTTTACACTCTAACTAAAACATGGCACATAATCAAATTATTAGTGGCCGTTTTAATTTGTGCATCTGATTCAGCTGAAAGTTAAAAACCTCCTGTGGTCGCATTTATATTTATAACCCTGCTGGGTGGGACATTCTGATAAGACACTCTGTAAATGCTTTAAATGCTCTGATTAACAGCAAACGATGGTTAAACAATCTATTCATGTTTTACCCATTATTTATACGTTAATAATGTTTTTCAGTTTTTACTTCCCTGGTGGTCAAAATTCTCCTCGAGCATCCCATTTGTGGTGTTTCTCCAGCTCTTTAATTAACCAAGCAGCCCTCTCTGTTTGACTCTTTGACCATCTACCCTCTGCAATTGCTTGCAGAGCATAAAATCCATTTATAGACAACTTATTAATATTTAAAACTACAAAATGAATGGATTGCTCAGAGAGTTCCTCATGAATGATTCAACAGCTGTCAGCTGCGGTTGACTTTTTGACTTCAATTGATGTTTTTAGAAAGACCATTTATTAACGACTTACAAGCCTTTCTCAATTAGTAAATTACTAATAAGGAAACATTTGTGTCTCAAATTAATGGTGTCCTATAAATATTTATTTTTCTATGCCGGAAGACTTTAGAAATCACATTAACAAGACACTGCAGGAGAAAGGAGACAAAAGGAGATCAGGCGTGGCGTTTAATGAACACGCGGAGGGGAATGGCGGTGGTGGGTTTACTGGGAGAAGCCACCCTCCTTCCCACATACAAACTGTGATTATAATACGTTTAGGGGATTTGGGACGGTCTAAGCGGTTCATCCACCCCGGCCTCTGGCACACAGGGAGGGATGGGGCGCCACCTGGGGGCTCCAGAACAGGATCCGATTATTTCCTTTTGAGATTAAATTTAGTTCTGTGAATGTCACTTTATCACTGCTGCCGTAGTGTTGTTATGTTGCAAAGTTTTCAGTTTTTTGTAGCTATCCGTTAAACTCTGGGTCACTCTTTTAAGATGATGTGAGGGGGTCAGTCCAGGATTGGTCGAACCCAAAGACCTGGATGCTTTCGCTGAAACTGAAGATGCATCCAGAGATTTCTCTGATAATCCTTGAACCAGTCAGCTGTTCTTCTCTGACTGTTTTTTCTTGGCACCAATTGAAGATAAAAACACAGACACTAATTCCAAAAATAACCAAAAAAAATTATGTTAAAACTTAAGCTTCTTAACATTCATTAAGTGTTTTGCTTTTCAGCGGCACCTTTATTCCTCACATCTGGGGATTATTTCTTGCATCTTAAACCCACCTAAACAGCGCTGTACTTACAGAACAGAGTTTGCAAACCTTAAACTATCAAAAGTTATTTGCACATAAATCTCATTGTAGTACAAGTTGTCCAAGTGATGACAATGATGAGAGGATTAGACCCTTGAATTTGAGCCTTAGTTTTTGCATCACTGTTTGCTCAGATGCCAGTTTGGAGCACATCTGTATGATGAACGTCGTGTGTGAACTGATCTGTAGATAAAATCCAGACACAACTCACTGGACGTTCCCCCGGATTTACATGTGTAAACTTTAAATTTGATCACACACAACAAACCTTTTTTAAAATGTGACAGATTTTCATCTGGATTAATCTCCAAATCATGTTTAAAAAAATGCAGATTCCAGTGGAAGAACGTGATGTGTTTCAGTATAAGATGAAGTTACAGGCGTTGCTGTGGCAAAGACGCTGCTTTGATCTTACAAGTGAAACTTATGACCGTGATGTGCCTGCTTTAAAAAAAAAGATTAGTAATTTCCAATGACATTTTCTAATTACATTATTTAAAAGCTGAGACAATTTCCTGAGGTGTTAATGAAATGTGACATCCTTTAGCCCAAAGAGCACAGATGTCAAGTACAAAAGAAACCTTTTCAGTTCTACATTTACAGCTCTGTTCAAAGCAGCTGGTTTTATGAGGAGACATGAGCCAGTTAAATCGGCCCCATCTTCTGCCAGTTGAATTTGATGTTATAGCTTTGCACTATTCTCTTCTAATGTAGCGATAATACAGATGAGTGAAGTTTGGGGAGATAAAGCTGAATAATTCTACCCTGATCTGGGTCTGGGATGTCAGGGAACTCTACAAAGCTGACCCGCTCACTCTACGATATATTCTCAGACTGCTGCTCATTCAAAAATAGGCTCACAAGGACACTAAATATCGTCTTTTTTGATGGCATGTCAACTTTAAAGACTGGTAAGCAGATTTTGTTATATCTTGAAGGCGCCAAGATAAACCTGCTTAGTTCAAATATATTTAATATTTGAAAATGAGAGAAGCGACAGTCTTCTCATCCGAAACATGCTAGGAAAACCAAATTTAAAGACATCCCTGATATAAAGAGGGCCTCTTACCCCTTCCTCAGTGCTGCTTCTTCTAAGGGCAAAAGATTTACCATCTTCCATGTCTATCTTTCAGGGGGGTTAATTTGGGTGCTTGAGGTCCATTCTTTGTTCCCCCTTTCTCTTTTCTGTCTCTAAAGGAAACTGATAGAGGCCTAACCTCTGATCTCCACCTCACAAAGCCCCGTCAGTCCATCTAAAGTGAACAAAGCCTTATGCTTGAGCAGACTCTGGTATCCTTATGTGCTTATAAAACCCAAATTCAGAAAAAGCTAAAAGGAAAAGTTCTGCTTGGGAAAACATGCATGCTGTCAATCACATGGATGTTCTTTTGACAGTTATCACCTAAAATCACATCCTCGGCTGACCAGTAGAGGCCGGATCCCTGTTTTACAATGTCTAACTTTACAACAAATACAGCCAGGTTATGAGCACGAAACAAAACACAGCTTTAGTCAGCATAGCTAGATTTCACAAACCGATTTTTTTTTGGTACCACATCAAGTAAAATGATATAAAAGCGAGAAATGTATGTAAACTTTTGATTGATGATAGGTAATGACTAGTTGTCATGGCTTTAACTACTTAGCGCTCAGCAGTGTCTTGACTGCTGAGCTGTGCAAGAAAACCTAACAGAACATAGTTATTTTATTTTAAAGGTATTAGTGCTTGTTGTGCTTCTGACTGTGTACAGGGACCACTGTGACTGGTTTGTCCTAGCCCCATGAGTGGCCAGGCAAAATTACGCTGGGTCCCAGCAGAGCTGGCCTCCAAAGGGGGTGCTGACCCCTCTGGGCTCGGAGGTATCTAAAAGGACCATGTACCGTTATTGACGGCTTCAAACGGTCCTGCATCTGTGACCTTTGCAAAGGTAATTTGCACTTTTATTATGGAAGCATTAATGCAGATACGTTATCCTCCCTTCAACATGACATCTTTTCACAGGATATCTGTGCATTTTCAACACGATAATATAATACTATAATATTTAAGTCTTTGTAGTGTCTTTGTAGAGAAGGAATGGAAACATTCGTAAAAGGTAATTCCCTGTTCTTGCAATTTTACAATGCATTACAATTTTTAAATGTTAAATGTAAAAAGTGGTTTATAATAACCTCCTTCTTATACTATATTAACAATCTAATCTTGTATCACTTTTCTTTATTTGGTCTCACACTGTCCAGCTGGTGAAGAACAAATAAAAGTCTATTCTATTCTATTCTATTCTATTCTATTCTATTCTATTCTATTCTATTCTATTCTATTCTATTCTATTCTATTCTATGCAGAAGCGTTGCAGTACATCAATTCACCACTAGATGGCAATAAAGCAGCACATCGCACCACCCATCCAGCTCTGCTCAGGCAGATACCTGCACAGCATCTCAACGCCTCCGCCTGCTGCATCTGAAGCCTCTACATGATCTTCCGTCATTCTCCACTCTCTTGGTGTTAATTGAAGTCAAATTCTAAAAACTAAAAAGCCATTATGCAGCGTATGGCAGGACAAAACAAAATGAAAAACAGAAACACACAAAAGAGTCGTTTTTTTTGTTTGTTTGTTTGCTTTTTTTTTAAACAACCTTTACAAGAATGTGATGTCCTTACAAGGAGGAAAATGTGGGAATTAGAGTCATTTTAGCTCAGCTGCCATTTATGCACAGGCTTTGCCATTTCATGTTTGAATTTGGCCCATACCAAACCAAGGTGAAGGGTTAGTGATTAAATGTCAGATTAAATGCCATGTTTAAATGTCAGGGAAGAAATTCAAGTCCTGAAATACAAAAACAAAAACGTTAAAAATCTTGCTTTTGCTCTAGTTTGTCCCAGGCCATTTCAACCAAATATGCCCAAGGAGTTGGTTCTAACTTTTCCTATTCCCTTGCAGGGACATCAGTGTGACTGAATGAATGCGGAACCAAAGGGAGGTGGCAGCTCTACAGAACGCCTGCATGTCCACTCCAGAGACGTGTACTTACAGTACCCACTTCTTATTCGTCTGCTTTGTAATAAAAAGGATGCCATGCTGACATCAGAAGCTTGTTGACATAGAACTGAGTCGGTTTGGAGCCATGAAATGAAAAGAGAAAAATTAAAACATCAGAAGGCAATGCACTTCAATGTAAAACACGCAGCAGGGAGGAGGCTTTGAAAACAGAAACATGACAGAAAGTGTTTCAAATACCACCACCTAGCGGACAGACCGGGAAACTGTTAAAGACAGGGACTATTTATTTATCAGAATAGTTGATGGTATAGAAAATGGTGAAACATATTTTCTATTTTATATCCACAAATAAAAGAACAATGAAATACAGAAACAAAGGTATTCACAATTGCAGCTGAAATAAAAATCAACATTTAAAATTATAAAATGGATAAAGGTGAATTTAGATAAACATTATTAATAAATACAGTTTTTTTTGTCACTTTCAAAAAAGTTTAAAATAAGGCTAGAACACAATATGACATGTAACAATATAAAATGGTACTGCATGTAGAGCTTAAAAGTAGGTTAAGTGATTTCTGGTTGATGTCACATCTGTTGATACTTGAAACCCCCCTCCCCTCCTCAACCTCCAATGCTCCCCAAGATAACACACCCATCACACGCACAAACCCCTCCCCCTCTCTGTGATTGGTGTGATGCTCCGACTCTCTCGGTTTACAGAGCCAGGGCTGTGAATGACAACCGGGTTTTTCACAGTGCGCTGATGAGATGGGCCGCTCATGGACGGTCAGAAAATATTCCCTGACACAAAGTGTTCTGGTTTAGAAACTGCATAGAGTTGCATAGCCTACCTTTAAGTGGTATGGGTGGTAATTGGAGATGCATCTGATAATATATAAAGATTATGTTTTTTAATATTTCCCTAAACATGCTGTCATCTTTAATACTAAAATATCTTTAAAAATACAATCATATAGTTTGATTAATATTAAATCATAACAACAACATCACCCTTACTGTTGCATTTATATTTATTTTAAGGGTAAAGGTGACTGATAAGTTTATTTACAAAATAGAACAACTGGGCCTGAATGAAAATTTCATGCAAGAGCAGAAATTCAAAAGGTGACATTTTTCCAGGTGTACCAGTTGGACAGAAATGTGATAAATACTTTGAAAGATTACATTTATCTCCCACAGAACAACACGGGGATGTTTAAAAGCCTCTTAGTGATGAAGCTTTAAAGCCTGGACAATTTTCATTTGCCGAGTGAATACAAAATCTGTGGTGCTGCATATGTGATTACAATTTCCTAGTGAAACTATAAACTGAAAGAATGTGAAAGACCTCCTCAGCAAAATAAATAAATAAATAGCCACATAGAATTATTCATAAACTCTGTATATTGTATTCAAGTGTATTCTGACTTGTGGTTTTTGATTCTCTCCCCTCCAACTTTACTGGCTTAGTTGACTTTCACATATCAACTTTTAGAAAGTGATGATGTGTCTTGAAATTTCCCTGCCACTTATTTCTCCTCCCTGAGAAGTGAGAAGTTTATGCATGGACTTCATCGAGCCTGGAAGCCAAAATTAGAGTGCAGTGCATTTTAAGGCTACAAAGCAAAGAAAAAGTAACATAAAGCAGCTGATGTTAGTTTGAAAAGAAAAATTGCAATGACATAAACTTGAATGCACAAACAACACACAACAATGAAAAAAATCAAAACAAAAACCCACCAGTAGTATGGATCCTCATCAAATACCCAAAGAACAATATTAGCAGATATTGACACCTCAGGTCCACATACATTTGCTGAGTTGTTTCCCCCGTGTCGCGTGAGCGCCTGTATTGCTGCACAGCTTTGCAATCAGCCACAACACTGGTGCAAACTAACGTTTTCTTCAGCAGTTCATCTAAACTTCAGACCATCATCAGAACAAAAACGTCTGTGGCACAGTTTCAGTTATCTTTTACACTGGAGAATTTGATTTCTGAACATTTTATGCTCATATCAAAATTATCCTTCTATAATAAAAAGGACGTACAAAGTTCTCCAAAAAGCAACACTCTGAATACATAAAACACTTTTGTAAATGTCTGGTTTATTTATTTTGATTTTGATTTGTTAGAAAGGTACAAAGAAGATGTTTTTTAGTGTCTTCACAGACGAACTTGACTGTAGTTAGAAATTCTAATCAAAATTAGAATTTTATGTCAGCAACACACTAAAATAAGTTTGGAGAAAAGCAACAAAAGATAGAAATATTTACAGAATATGTAAGTAGCAACATTCTGTAATATTCTACAATCATGTAATTAACTTGAGACAGATGCAGGTGTCAGGACTGGGTAGAAAAGCAGCATCCACTGAAGTGTTTTTGTTTTTTGGCCATCTCAGACGAGAGATGAACGAATTGGGGATGGAAATATCCGTCGTCGCAGGTTGACATCGGCTGTCTCACGTCTTACAAAGCGAGCGATGCCACGACCCCAGTCACACTTGTGACCAAACACCAAAGACTGATTTAATCTTCTTACGGTGCCTGAAATCCTGCGACTTTGTCTGCTGACTCTCCAATTCAAATGGAACATGAAATGATGTGTTAATGCAACCCAGCGTAAATCCTGCAAAGTAAACTAAGCCTTATGACATTTTTAGAAAGAGACACATTAAATGCAGTTGTGGTAACAGAAGTCCTCACACAGAAGGTGTCTGCAGCCTGTGACGTGTCACGGCGGACTACGTGCCGTCTTTGCAAAGCTGGTCTCTTCTCTTGAATCACAACCGGGAACACGTTCTACGTCTACAGTTATTTTTAAAATCTTTTTTTTTTTTTTTGGCGTCCATTAAAGCGACTACAGAGCGGTTTATTTTCACTTTATATCTATTTACCGCTCTGCATGTCGATGACTCAACTAATGTGGCGCTACATCAGGTTGTGGCCTACGACACGAGGGGCATCATCCTCCAGTCTGTGCACCGTTCATGATGTCCTACCAAAGTTGGAGCAGGTCTGAGTCGTACAGTGTGAGATGTAATGATCTTATAAGAGCGCAGAAGCATTTAGTCTTCCAGTCAGGATAGGTCGAGTCTGATCACTTTGAGCTCTGTCAGAGAATCACTAAACTATTAAAAAAAAAAACAACAATAAACCCCACTTCAAAATAACAAAGAACTTAGGCTGGAATAATATTAGGAAAACATTCAGGGAGTCAGTGGACAAACCCGTAAACAGAATAACGGCCAAGGATGAGAAACACTGCTGGATGCTCATGAGCATGAAGCCCTCAGGCGACGCTGAATCTGAATCCATTATTCCACTGGGATCGATAAACCCACAAGGGCTTGGGAGAACCTTGGAAAACCATAAATACTCGAGACAGCTCACTGCTGCACCCAGAAATGTAAACTGAAGCTTAATTATGCAAGACGCATGTTATATCTCTCCCCTGCACAGAAACACTGTCTAGTTATGGATGGATCATCTCAGATGAAGAGAAAGACAGTGGACATGTGTTCTGCTGTAAGATGAGTCCAGCTCTTTGGAAAAGCAGCCCATCGGGTTCTAAGTGGCAGAGATCAGAGAGATCTTCTAGGCTGTTATCAGCCAAATATGCAAAAGCCATCTGTGCTTGTTTGGGAGTGCATCAGTGCCCGCGTCATAGGTGACTTGCATATGTGACTTGGTACTATTGATGTTGAGGCATTTAAAGATACTACTTTGGAGAGACATACTGTATTTTAGAGTTGAGATGTATTTTATGAGGAGGTCTGTGGTTATTTCAGTAGGATGATTTTGGAAATTCTGCACGATAAACACCAGCAATGCTTTGTAAATACTCAGTAAATACACGTAAATACACAGTGTGAATGTGTTTAGCCACTTTCACACAGCGACTGTACTGCCAAGACATACTGGAGATCCCCTCTTCAATCTACCTCCTTTCTCTAGGTGTGCATTTATGGTGGTCCCAGGAGGGCGTAACGTTCCCTCCCAAGCGTATGCTTTCATGAAGCATGATCTCTTTCCTTTACTTTGTTGTGCTCTGTCAACAGCAAGTCCCTGATGTCTCTGGCCTTTGACTGCTTCATTCAGTCGGTGGTGAATAAAACATGGTACTCAAAGAAAAAAAAAACAAAAAAAAACCCAGCAACAACAAAAAAAAGTTTGTACTTGATCGTCCCATGAGACACACTTAACTACGCTGGCCGCCGCTTCTCCATCACTGACGGTGCTTGAGATGTTATCACAGCTGGAAAAGGGAGCTTCAGTGGGAGCGAGATGCCGACTAACTTCAGCTGGTGGAGACTCCACACGGCTGCCAAGCACAGCAGCAGGGTTTGCTGAGTAACTAGTGCTCTAAATTGAGTGAAAAGTTCGAAATGCAGCATGTCCGACCAGTCTCTGCAGCTCCAAACATTATGGTCCAGTGAGGGACGGACTTCATTCAATGCGTGGGATTAGCAGCGATCTTTGTGACCCCGTTATGCTTATCTGTTCACACAGCACTGATTTTGCCAACCTATTACAGCGTTGTTACTTCCTTCCATGGTGATACAGCTGCAGTGCATGAAATATTACACGTCCCACCTTCTGTGGCTTTCACACGAGGCAGTGAGGCTGAGAAAAAGGGGCAACAGAGGCAGAATGAGCTGGCTATGTGAATGGTGTTTGACTGACCTGCCTGCTGTTCAGATCTATTGAAGATACATGGAGCATCACATAATGCTGCGCTACTGGCATTTTGAATTGAGTAACAATGCAGATTCGTCTTACAATTTTGTGAAACCATGAGCACTCTTAATTCCAAATGTTTACTTTCTTGCCTACCTGTGATGGAAGTGATTAGTTCAAACAAACCCAACTGCTGGCCAACTCCCACGATTTCCCTTTTATATCCTCTGGAGCCTGAAGTGACAAATCTGTCTTTTTACTGTCTTTAAGGAAGTAAAAAACACAAACTGGGATTCCCTTTTTATAATTTTAGGAGCACAAACTGAAAACACGAACAGCGTGCTTTCATGACAATGGCTGAAAAAAAGATTGAAGGGTCTTTTAAAACCCTTTATGTAAGATACTTCATCCTTTTAGACAATCAGTGTCATTTAAAAAAGGATAATTACACTTTTTACATCAATACACATTGTGAAAGTGCCTGATATTATAGCTTTTTTTCTTTTTTCTTCTGCAACATCCTTAAAAAGGCCATTGTAGTCCAACACATCCAGCACATCCAACAGTTTAGAGTGGTTGGCTCCTCTTTCTTATGTCTTGTTTTTAAAAAGTGTACAAACTCAGGAACTAAAGCAGCTCTTCGTGTTATTTACAGTGCATACGCAGACATATCAGACAACCGAGTTCCTGCTACATTTTCTTTCATATATGTTGCCGGGGCAGTTAACTTTTAAGTTAAGTTTTTCTTTTTTCTTTGCACCTCATTTTGCAGTATAGAGAGATAAAAATATGTTCCATATCACAGGGCGGGTGCCGACACACAAGTCTGGCAAAAGCATTTTCAGCGGGATTACGTTGAGTTGCTGTGTGCGGAGTTTCAGCAACACAACATGGTGCTGACATCTCCTACTGTCAAGGCTCTTTCCTGAGGCTACAATGTCCCAGTGAAAAAGCATCACCCGGCGTTGCATGATGACTGAACATTGGGAAAACAACACAACCGCACACAGCAGGGGGTATATATATATATATATATATATATATATATATATATATATATATATATATATATATATATATATATATATGAGCAATATATACAGGATGAAAAAAGAATTAAACCTAGGGCATATCAAATGCTGCGTGGCCACTCAGACAGAATAATTGAGAGAACGCTTTCAAACAAGAGTGCTTCTGCTTTGAAGTTGCAAAACAAATTAGCCATTTGGACCAATAAAGTCAAGGGTGGGGTGGTGGGTTCAGGAAGATAACAAAGAGAGCACTGAAAAACACAGAAAACAAAATCAACTTTGAACAGGATGTGGTATGTTCTGCTCCTAAACGTTCGAGCACACTCATCAGAAAGGTAGAGGATTAGTTTATTAGCACTCTGATATATTTTTCTTTAAGTTAAGCTTTTTCCTCCTTGAATCCTCTCCTTAGATCTCAGTCCCACCAGATACAGGAGCCGAGGAGTCGAAGTGGCCAAACCGAACCACACAAACCAAATGAGCTGTCCTTGCTTCTGAGCCATTATTTTATATCACCTTCATAAAAATGTGAAGTGTGACACAGCTTCATATAGTTATTGTGTTGTTGCAGCCTAATGTTTTAGAGGCATAATCTACACCCAGACGAAGACTTTAAAAAGAACAGTGTGTAGAAAAGGACCTTCAGGTAGATGAACCCTGGTGTTCTACGTGACAGCAGTGTGTAACTTCTCAATCACGTCCTCCAGCATCCTAATACCGACTTTTTTAGTCTTACAAACTAGTAATCAAAACTTCTATGACCTTTTCCCAAAATACCATGAGACCATAACCCTGTAGGTAGCTATTATCTTGTACATGCACAAGAAGAAGAAGAAAAAAGGAGAAAATTGTGTTGAGTCCTCTTTGCATTTTCTTCATTATTTGTATGAGCACCTAATGCATATCCTAGAGGTTCAGAAATATTTGGATTATGCATATCCAAGATTTCCCAAAGTATTTAATAGCAAAATTTTACATCAGTGACTGGGTTTAACGGATGCACAGCCTCCAGCACTTTGCAGACCGTGCAGCCAAATGAAGCTGACTTGCACTGTAAATTGGTCAGACAGTGTCTCATTTGGAGGACAGTGATGGACAGAAAAATCGCACGCACCTCATCGAATTATTTAGGCTGCTATTGTCAGTGAAGGCCAAGATGATAGAAAGAGGAAGATGAGTGAGTGACTGTTATGTAGATAGATCAGAGGGACTTTTATAAAAAAGGCCCCATTAGCCTGCAGCTCTGACACACAGGCATCGACTCACCTGGATGCCAGAAGCTCTGTGAGGAAAGTTCAGGCTTTAAAAAGGGCTTTAATGCATTTTTTTAACAAACAAACCCCGCTTTAAGTCTTCTGAAAAGTTTTTAATGAGTTCTCTAGTTTCAAAATGAATAATAAAGCTTGGGTTTTAAGGGCATTTTTGTGTCTTTCAAAGAAATACTGTCTTTACTTGCACCTAAGTGCCAACAGAACAGTTCAAACAAGATTGTTTTGAAATGAGGTCAGTATTATTGAAGCCTTCGGATCTTCATCACAACTAGAATCCTCTTTGGAGGAGCCAGACCAAGGAGACTGAGGAGAGATTGCCAGCTCTCATTACAGTGTAAGTGGGTCATCGGAAGTCAGGAAGACTTAGTAGGAGACAACACAGACAGCTGGTGACCTCTGATGTGGGACTTAATGTATGTGATGTTTTCAGCCTGACAGGGTGTTGAGTCCATGTGGTGGAGGCAGATGTGATAAGACACAAGGAAAGAAACACCAGTTTAATGCGTCTTATTTATTGACGAGTAACAATAGATCAACACAAGGCACTTGGTAAAGAAAGAAAATGAAGAAAAAAGTTCAACATGGTGAGTTGAGATCAAAGTCAGAGCAAATACATGAAGAAACCTTTCCTCCTCCTACGTCTGCTCCTGTATTCAAGAGGGGGCATTGAGCCTTTATGCACAAAACCTGTGAGATTTTCATTTGCAACACAACTCACAAAATATGGCAATTTGATTGATGGTGGATGCTGAAATGGTTGTAGGATACAGCTTCCTTCTTTACTGGATAGAAAGTATTTGTCAGCAATCGATTATCTGTCAGCAAATGGGCAAGCTGAGGCTTCTTAATTAGATTTAATATTCAGTTTTTAGATCATGAAATAAAAATGTCTAACGTGAAATTGTAAAAGTGATATCTCTTCTGTTATTCTCCAAGATTGTGACTTCAAACAAACAAAAAAAATTAACTGCTGCAGGAATAAGGTTTAAAAAAGAAATAATGAATGATAAACAGCACACATGACAGGGCTAAAGCTTATTAAGTTACAAATAGAAAGACTTGAATCAAAAAGTGACCCAATACAGGAATAATCATAACTCCAAATTCAACAAAACAAACACAACGCACAATGTTGTTGTTCCTGCCCCTGGTATTAAATTCAAAACTAGAATATAGTGCAAGAAAATAGTAATGAAAAAAAAAAAAAATGTTTTTTGACATCATCATACATATCACCCCATAATTATGAAAAGAAGAATAAAATCTAGATTCTTAGATCTACTTTCAGTCCATTGCAGACATCAAATGAATCCCAACTAATCTCACAAAAACATTACTGTACAGCATAGACACGTCATTAGTGATGTATCCTGGGGTCATTCAGTGCTTTAGGTCTTTGAACATCATTTGCCCGGGTGACTCAGCTTGGGGTGATCAGTCAAGCTATGGAGCTTCTGTCAACCACAGATCACCAATTTTTGATTCACATTCATCTTGACGCTTTCTGAGCAGCATCAGTGATGTTCCTGATGGCTCCCTTGCTGCCCAGTCCCCTGATACCGAGTAGCTTGAGGGCTCTGCAGAGTGACTGACCAGTAAAATCCTCTGCCGTTGACCTCGAATGGGATTTTGCTGTGAGCTCCTGGACTTCCCAGGGCACAGTCAATTCTAGCTGGACCATCTGACTTGAAATTTCTGACACAGGAAGAATTACAGGCCAGAAAGTGTCATGCTACCAGGGAATTGTGGGCTCGAGATGTTGAGGCTTCTATCCAGCCCAACGTTTTACTGGTTCTTGCTGGCTACTGGTATCAGCTATAGCAGTCCTCTCCCAGGACTTTGGGGATCCTTCAAGGATCAGCTGCTGAGATTTCTGCCCCAGGAGAAGAAGGTAGCTGGGCTGGAAATGGTGTCTTGACAGGATTAAGAATCTACTCCTGTGTGGCTCAGTTTTCCATAGATATGGACACGAGATTTTCCAGTTTATTGCCTGCTGCCACTGCAATTAATGCACATTTTATATTTCAATTGATCAATTTCATTTCTAAATACACAATATAAAGACTGTCACACAATCTAAATAAAGGTGCTACAGTAAAGCTTTTACCAACGTGAAATGTTGCCATTCCTTTTAACAATGCCTAAAAGATGTTCTGGTGAAGGAATGTCACAATAAAGGGTTTGGGTTGGTTTGGGTTATTCAGTCTTATTTATGGCCTTATTATTTTTCTTTTATTTTTAGGATCGGTTACTCTTACTAAGACTCTGTTCTTCTGTTAGGTTTTATCTCGGTCTTGTCTGGTCTTTTGTGTTTACCAGTTGCTTTATTTCCTGTCTTGTGTTCTGTTATTCCTTGTGTGTTAGTTGAGGCTGACTGACCCTTTTCTCTTCCATCCTGATTGATCACACCTGTTTCTTTTCAGCTGCTGTGTATTTATATTGTCCGGTCTGTCCAAACGTCTGCGACAGTTTCTCTGTCGATCCTTTAGCCAGTGTCTCTGTCTGTGTCTCAGCTTTTTATTCCTCAGCTAAACTAAAGTAAATGAAACTATCACAGAGCCAACATGGCCACGAATGCCCCGTTGGCTCACACTGCAGGGCTAAATGGAGCCACGATCTCTTACCTACCAAGCTTTGAGAAGGAAGTCTGTGTTTTGTGTTGTCAAATCCAGCAGATTCAGTCACCCAACTTGGCTTCATGGCCCTGTGGGAGCTCATGCAGCAAGGCAGGAAGCTTTTCTGACGTACTCTGAGTTCTGCTGTCAGAAAGATGTATAACCATCAGAGGAAATGCATTCAGCATGGTGAGGGCTACCTGGGACAAGCACACACAGTCAAGTGGGGTAGACACTGCTTTTGCACAGTGAATGCTCATTTATATTTTGTTCCAATCACAATTTTGCATGAGTCTCCTTCCCAAACACTGTCTCTGACATGTGCAATCACTTCCTCTAAAATCAGAAATAATGGAATTATCTTGGACGGTGATCCTAAAAGAGACATATTCTACACTTTTTGAAGGTTGACACATTTTCCTGAAGTTTAAAGATATGTCTGTGCCATGTTTTGGTCAAAATATCAAAAGGAATATAATGCAAAAGCATCTCTGTACAGCTACAGCTTTTCAGAGTGGGATAAGACTGAGGTAGGATTCGAGATGCTGACTACACCCCCTTAAGACAATTTGAAGGGGGTTGAGTCAGCACCCCCCCAAACTCTCCAGCTGGGTGTGCCTCTTCTGAAATTGGTGTTACAGCATTGTGCTACCCATATTAAAGGACCAAGAAATGCAGCAAGATGTGAAATTGGGAGAAGATATTGATTGGGAAGATGAGAAATGTTACTCTGATCTGGGTTTGTGATGACACAGAAATCTGAACTGCTCACTGAATCATAGATTTAGGTGACCCTAAACAAAGTGGTTTGACTTGGTATCACGTCAAAGACCAAAATATATATGCATATCATATATCAACTTATATATATATAAATATATCAACTGTTTTCTGATACCTACAAATTGTGAAATGTATTTTTTTATACTTCTTTTGTGACCTTTTCTACTATTTTGTGACTCTCAAACCTTTTTCATGCATTCATATCAAGCAAACTAGATGACAGCAATGCTGCTTCTTCAACTTGTTCAACACAGAAATGTACACATATTCTTCCGGTAGTGGCTGCATGATGGACTGGGGACCTGTCCAGGGTGTACCCCGCTTCTCAACCCCTACCCCCCTGTGAGCCTGAATGAAATGAAGCTGTCATGGTTGGATAGACTTCAGAACTGAAGTCACTTCATTTGCTTCAAGTTCAAAACAGAATAGCATTAAAAATCTTCATACTAGTCTAAAAATCTCTCAGTTATTTGCTTCCTTGATATTTTTCTGATTTGCTCACTGTTTGAAATTTGATTGACATATCCGGTTGCCAGATGAACCCTTTTCGTTACACACAGAATGAGATGCACAACTAATAAAGATGTTTTAAGTTTCCGTTCATCTGCTGTTTCTAACACCGTCTCAATTTTAAAACTTTAATATGGATTCACTCACAGAGCAGTGAACTGCAGGCCTGTGTGTAGCGTACTGTGACTTCATGTACAGTATGCTTCATGTGCTTCTACAGCACTGTTTATTCACGGTTTGTATTGATTTGCCTGTCTTCTTATTGTTATATGTTTTGTTGATCACCCAGTCACCAGTCATCATGCCAGTTCTACAAACCGGAGAATAAGGAAATTAAAATTGCCTTCCTACCAAAGGCCCTCATTAGAAAGGGTTAATTAGTCCTGGAGTAAAAGTTTAGTTGCCCTCTGGTCTAGCTTTTTCCGTTTATTAAATTAGATTCTTGCTTTTGTCCTGTTAGTTATTAATAAATTGAAAGGAATTAAACTTTATTAATCCCCAGGCCTTGATAATATTCTTGCAGTTTACGTTAGAAATCATCACGAATCCACCAGAGCTTTGTATTTGTTGCCTGGCAACAAGTGTGCTGAAGATGTCATGTGCAGCATGGGCAGGTAATGCAGATGAAGTCTCTCTCACCAGATGTCATGCATGGAAACTGGCAGCCAACAGTTCAACATCTGGGGTGCTGAGATGCTCCTCTACAGTAACATGTTCAGGATTATATCTATTACATCTATTGCTGGTCGTTTTAGTCTCCTGTCTGCTTGAATTGTTTTGAATTCATATAGAGATGCACTTTTCTGTGATCTTACTCTCCCAATGGTTTCGGGTTGTTTAGGTCATTAGTAGTTTTTTAGAAACCTAAGTAGCTGCTTCCACGTGTAAATAACTTGTCTACTGTTGTCATGATCTCTCTAAATGAAAATGTATGAGAATTGTCAGAATTACTAGAAATCAATGACGCAGAACAGTAAAAAAGAAAAAGATTGCATCTAGAGTTGATGTTTCCCACATTATGAGTCTTCTGAGAAGCAGATGTTTCATCTACCAGGAGCAGATGGCTCGAACCACAACTACTGTTCTGTTAAGTTTTGAAAGATCAGTAGTGATTATTAAAAACCTACATTCTATTAAAACAATCCCTTACATGACTTCCTGCCTTTTATTTGTGAATTCTGTTTACTGGAATTACATGAAAATATTCTATGAATACCAACTATTTAGTGTACCAAATAGATGCTACACAACTTTGAGACAACAGTTGAAGACTTTAGGATGTAGAGATGCTACTAGAATAGTGAACACGGTAAATTTTCAAGATTCACGTCTTCCCACAGCCCACATCTGCCTCCACGATGCCTCGCGCTCTTCTGGCTGCATTTCTGCTCTCCTGCTCTTCAGTTACACCCAACGTCTGGGGTGTAAAATATTCTCTCATTACATCACTAGCAGGAAAACCCTCAGGGCTCTGAGTCCTGGCAGCCAGGGTCAATAACCGCTGATCTATATTTATACCAGCATGCACACGCAAGCCTTTCTCATTATACTTGTTGCGATCGCCATTGATTACAGTAATTCCCACAGCCACCAACCCTAATCTTCATCCACACTTTTCAGTGTCACACCCTAATCCCCACCATGATCTAAATGTAATCCTAATTAAACATTAAAGCACTATTCTGGTGGTTGTAGCTCATTAAGCGTAAACCACATGCATTTTACATTAGCACAAATGGATTCTAGGCTGCTATTTATTTTTATTCATGTCAGTTCAGGGTAAAATCAATTCTCAGGGCTGAAACTTGCTATTGCAGCAGTTACATGCTGCTCCACCAGTCATTGTGTGTTTACTCTTTTGAATACAAGAATAATAATAACTTTTCATCCATCTGAGATATCTATCTTTAAATCAGTAAATAAATTAGACATTGAGAGTTTAAAGAGAGGTGATGCAAGAGAGTAAATGTCCCAGAAGCACAAATTAGATGACTGAATTTTGTGCAAACAATTGTGAGTTTATGTAAATGCAGAAGCTTCAACAGTGGGTGTTCATATTAAATATGAGAATTTCACTGAAGTTTGAAAAGCCATGTATTTTGATGTGGCATCTGTCTTTTTACCAGTTATGTTTAATCAGTTTCATGCAGGACTCTCAAATCAGTCCTCTGTTGGTGAAAGTTACAAACTTGCCTTTTTCTATAATTGGAGCGCACACACCCACATATCCACGATGGTAAAAGTCGAAAAGAAAAAACAGTTCCAAAGACACTCAATAGGCCGATGAATAAGAAATAGACAAAAGTGTCGACTAATGATCTGAGATATGCTGTACGGGATAACAGCTCTCCTCGTTGCATAGCAAAAAGGCCGACAGCACGGACTAACCTCCTACTAAGATCCTCTCTGTGGTAATGCCATGCGAACATCCACTTACTCGACCGTGTTGGGAGGCTACAACTGGGTTAGATTATGCTGTGGAAATGAAGTGCAGTGAAGTCCAGAATAAATCTCTCAATGTTGCAAAATTTATCCTACGCCAGGAGGGAAGGGAGTAAATTTTAACACTTCCAGCAAAGCAGTTACCTCTTAACTTCAGTGCTGTCCACGTTTTGACCTGCTTTGCGAACTTGAAGACTGATCATTTGTGTACCTATAAGAATAAAAATATGATTTCTGAGTACATACATGCACATGATGTTGTCATTGGTTGATATATGACCTTGGACCTCAGCACCAACTGACAGCACAACAAATGAAATATATACAACACAGTTAATTTTAGTGAAAACCAGATAAATGTTGGTTTTAATCTCCTGTTTGTTGGCAGTAGAAGGATATTTGATGGCGGTAGTTTGCCTTCAGCTTTATAAAAATCCGTCATGCATGTGTGATTAGACCATCTGCCATAACAGGAAGGAATGTTATTTCCTCTCTTATGGGAGTCCTCCACGACTTCACACTTGATGGAAAAAAATACTTGCCTCTTTCAATTCAAAGGTTTAAGGAATCAGTGCACACA
>CM026208.1:4720789-4833289 GCA_014839995.1 Xenentodon cancila
AATTTGCCTATGTCCTTAACATGCAACCACATTTCTTAAATTGTGAATTTAAAGGTGCTAATATATAATTAGAAACACAAAAGTCCAGTAATCCTTTTGTCTACAAGTGTATATATATTTTATATATATATATATATGGGTGGGGGGTTGGGGCTGAAAAGCAAAACCATTTGTCAATGTCAACTGGTGTGCCAGGAGTAAAAGTAGGGAACCTCCTGACACACTGAACTGACTTATGAGTGTTTGGACCTTTTGGGGACTGAAAAACTCTTATTTCTCTGACTTATTTACTGAGTCTCGGGTTGTTTTTAAACCCCCCACAACCACCACCACACTTCTTATAAATTACTTCACCTCAGAAAAGCAAACAAATTTCACAAATTTCTGAAGAAAGTCGTTCTGTTTTCCTCGAGGGGATGTTACTCTGAAAAACACCCCAAAGTGGCCAACAAATTAGTGCTCCACAGCCACAGAAAACCCTTGATAACGTCCATTTCAAAAAGGATCTGTTGGTTTGTAATCACTGTGTTGAAACACAGGAGAACACTGCAACGCCTCAAGCACTTTTTCTGGTGTAAACGTTTTGTTTGGTTTTGATTTTTCCTCCAGTCTGATATTGTATATCACAGATCTCTCCAACAATCATGATCATACTTGACTGATCAGATTGGAAAACAACTGGTTTGGCTATCCTGTTAAGGCAGCTCAACGTGTTGTTATTGAAAACATGAGAATGTTAAAGTTTACAGAAAAAGCATCAAATAACCCTAAATATGTTAACGTGTCTAAATCAGTGCTTTTTTTTTTAAATTTTTACTTTCATTTTATTACATTTCCACCAGTATTGTAGAAGTAGCACAGATATCTTGAAGGAGATGGAAAATACAGAGGGAGGGCCAGCAGATCCCAACGCTCTCTCTGTTTTTCAGATCCTCCAGAGACTTAATGTCAGGATGTTTACATTAACAGACCGGCACATTTCGCTGCTCCTTTGTAGTTGTCCTTCTCTAACTGCAGCTTCATCGTATTGCTTTGTGGAGGTTATCATTGTCTTCCCTGTTCTCCTGTCTTTCTCCCTCAGTGTAGCTGTTTTGTTTGACTATAATTCCTCAAAGTACAATTCCGCTCAGGACATTTAATCTATTGGGCTGCAGTCCACTAGATTAAATGTCCTGACTGTATCACAAATTGCTGTGAGAGTGGGCTGTACAGTTTCACTTGTAAGTGCCTGAATGCTGCTGTGACACTTGATCCCAGACTCAGCTCAAGTGGACGATTTACCGCTGCAGAACATTTATACAGGACCTATATTTTGTAAAGTGGAAATGCTTATTGCTATAAATATTGATTGCAGGGGCCTTAACATGACATCATGATCACTGATGTATAAATTGATGGTACCAACTATGGTGTGGGAATTTTGTGTCTCAGATGTTTTTCTTTAATTATTATACATATAATGTTTTTATAAGTGCCAGCCATCTAACCTCTGGACCGAGGCTCATGTGGATCTAAGTTTCGCCACAGTTCCTCGACTGACCGTCCGAGGCTGACTGATGGACGGTGGGTGTGTTCCCACTGGCGACATGGCTGTACTCCGTCCGAAGAAAAACAGGCTTCAAGGCCACTCTTCAGAAACCAGTGGGTCAAAGCCAAAGGCTTTGTCTATTGTTACATAAAGTCTATGTTTTTCTTTAGGGGCATTCAGGTAATATTCTTCTTAACTATCAAATCGTGCAACAGAACATTTTTTTGGTAACAGATACAGCAGCAAGTTTTAATCCTGCGATTTGTAGACGCCATCCTAGCAGAATTTTGAAATGGAAATACTCCAGCACTCTTTTGTTATTAAAGAGTGTTAATATAATCCAAGTGGTTATATGTCCATTAAATACCAGCATCATAGTAGAATCCAATAAATTTAAATAGAGCGCTACTATCTTTAAAATGGTGGGAATTTGCTTGTTTGGTCAGTCTTGTTATTCCTCAACAATTACAAGCCCAGCCTTTGGAGTTTTATTGTTGTAATGAAAAAGAAAATCCAATTACTCCAGCAAGACACTGCGATGATACATTCTGTTGCTTTTTAGAGACATCCAATTGTAAAAGAGTATGGACTATAGATTCAGAGTTTTATTACTGCAAATAAAATGAGCAGTGTTATATGTGTTTGTTTCAAGGATGCAGGACTCAGATCGACGTGTTTATGAAATGTATATCATTGACCAGCAAATGATGCCTTTAGAAAGACCTTTTATCAAGCCGTTCTTGAAGAATTCAGTTTAATATGAAGGTATTATAGTTGAACGTACTTATATTTCATGAGAACAGTTTATTAACTCAAACATAAAATGTTTTACGCTTTAGAATTTTCTATTTAGCAATATATGGCTTAAAAAATCCAATTTTATAAGTCAATAACAAGAATTATAAAAAGGAAAAAAAAAATCACTCATATAAAAAAAAAATAAAATACACACTCGTTCTATGACATATACCCAGTCATAGAAGCAGGTAAACAAAACCTCAGAAAGAGGTGGTCATGCACAGCTGAGATCTCACCATGACATTTCAATTGGGTTGAGCTCTGGGGTTTGGGTTGATTTTGCTGTTGATTTGCTGGTGCGTTTGGAATCATTGTCCTGTTGCACAGACCCAGTTTAATCCTAGTTCACAGACGAGTTCATGGTAGTGTCAGTGACTGTAAGGAGCCCATGTGCTGCAGCCGTAAAACAAACCCAAATCATCACCTCTCCTTCACCAGTCAGTGATGTCTTGAGAATTGGAACAGAACTTTAGCTGCAGATAATGACGCTTTACGAAACAGAAGAACATCTACTGAGAAACTTTCTCCTCACAGCTTATTGAAACAGGTCATATTTCAGTCAAACTGTACTTGTCCCAAACAGACTTGTGCAGACTTTGATGATAAGCCGATGATGATCCATCCATTTGAATCAGGTGTGTTGATGCAGGGGAAAATCTGGACTAGGGCAACCATTGCTCATGTCAATCTTCCTTGATTGTTTCTACCTGTGTCTTAGCGGCACATGTGTATGTATTCCTGTTCTCTACCTCCTTTGTCAGTCCATCTATTTTGCCTAATCTGCTTTCTGACCTTATCTTGCTTGTGTTTCTTGGTCTAGTCTGCTAAGGGGTTTTAGGAGTCCCTTTGAGTCGCCCTGCCTTTAGACTTTAGTGGTTGTTGTAAGTTTCATTAAAGTCTTCTGCTTGCTAAACCTACCTCAGTCTACCTGGTCCTCAGGTTATGCCACACAAAGCAGCACTGTCATAAATTTTTGAATTTAACAGGTTAACTGAGGCATGTAGAATCAGAGATGTAGCTCGTGGGACTTTTACAATTTCTTTGGCTATCGCAGTCTGAACTTTGGGTGAACCTGCTCTGAAGTCTACTCCTAACAAGAGTGACATGTTTTCACTTTCACTGTAGATTGATTGATTGATTGATTCCAGCTTGTTTGGCCATGACCCCTCCCAGATTGATGATGATGAGCAACGAATGCTTCTCGTGACCAGCACACTGCCAACTTCTCACAAATGATAATCAATTAGTTAAATGCATTTGATTAGCAACCTGCTGCTCTCTCCCCTTTTTATTCCTATTATAGCTATAAATGTGCACTTGCAAATCTACTTGTGCATTTAGCTCAGTTTTAAAAAAAAATAATGACACTATGTCAAAAGTTGTTGTTCATCTGATGTTTTAGTTGATGGATTTTAGAAACGATAATAAGCTTAAGAGGATCTTTTTTGTTTTGTCAGGACATGAAAAAACCTTTCTTCTTTTTCACTTGAATGAATACTTTTCTCTTTTATTTGGTAATTTATTTACTGAAAAAATAAAACAATTTTGTGCATGTGTGTGGTAAAAGTATATGAACTTTTTGTTTTACCATCTTGTGTATCTTTGCAGCCCTAAGTGTGACAACAGTTTTAATTTTGCATTTTTGTAGATGTTTTAAATTTTTCCTGTTTGCTTCCTATTATTGAATTTGATGACATGAAGAAAACA
This sequence comes from Xenentodon cancila, assembly GCA_014839995.1. Lineage (NCBI taxonomy): Eukaryota > Metazoa > Chordata > Actinopteri > Beloniformes > Belonidae > Xenentodon > Xenentodon cancila. The sequence continues at coordinate 4,724,823 of CM026208.1, forward strand.
TCAATCACGGACAGCTCTCCTGGGGCAGATAAAGCTCAGCAAGCCTATGCCATTAGGATTTCACCAAAATATTAAACAGAGGGGATCATTTTCTCAGGCTGAAACCAGTTTTCCATTCTTTAGAAATTACACATTACATCTAAACAAAGTAATTTTATTTTGGTCTTATTCAGTCATTCAATCATTTATCATGTTATTTATTAATTTGTCAACCACAAACAAATGGCAAATAAGCCTTTAACAGACTAGTGAATACCAAACCCTTTAGATGTACTTTTGTAAACTTCTTGAGTATATTTTTATGTACCATAATGCACCTTCACAAGCATGCTGTGAAGATGTGACTTGAAGACATCTTACATGGTTTCCAATATCACCTCATTGTTCTTCCATTGGCTGGAAATATCTGCCTAAATTAGCTTTTAATGTGTTCATAAACATTCATAAACCAGTCACAGATGTTTAATATTGGTAACTCTTTTTCAATAGAATAAAGTAGATGATATTCTTCTAATTTGCCTAACTGAGTTCTTGGTATCTATTTATAGGACTTATGTATATTTGAAAATCTAGTGTTCATTTATGTCATATTAATGAAAAAAATCCTGACAACCCACACACTATCGAGTACCACTGTGGTTAAAGCGTTTGTGTGAAATCATGGATGGTTAAAACCTGTCAAGGTTTGATGCAAATGTGATGTCACACAGCTGATTCAGAGGATTTCAATGATCTTCGCTGCGTTGTCTGAAAAGGCCTCCTGGGCAATGAGAGTCATCCTCTTAAAAGTAGACATCACCTGTCGCCTGTTGACAGAGCGTCTCTGCGGCATGTTTACGCCACAGGAGCTTTTGGCGTTGCAAGCTGTCACTGACATTTCCGTTCGGACTTCTTAATGATGTAGGGGGGGGGGGGGGTGCAGAGGCAGATGGAAAAACAATGTCTTCACATTGCAGTGCTGTCATGTTGTCCTAAACAGCATATGAGCTGATCCAAACAATTGTGTCTGCACATGTTGTGTCAGTGTCATTTGTCTTAATGCCGAAAGCAACAAAGCTGTCTGCAGAATGGTGAAGTTAAGATGTCTCGGCCCACTAATCTCTGCTTGTTATAAACAGATTTGCTTAAGCCATAATTATACTTGTTCGTTCTGCAGATATACACATTATAAATTCTATTTCATTCATTTCTTTGTGGCTTTTTGAAATTTCAGTGTTATTTAGATTGATTGAACATGGTTAAAGTTATAGGGTTGACATGAATACGTGAAATACTATATGAACTGTTCCCTATATCAGATGTATTTTCAGTGCTGTCTCGTACTCGGCCCAGTATGACGCCAAATTGATCCGCTGATCTGCTCCAGCGGTGGCAGGCAGCATTTTTTTTTTTCCATTATCCCCACAGTTAAAGTAGACAAAGGGCCACCCACTGGATGATATAATTTTATGAAATGGGGTCAGTTACCAGCTTTCATAATCCTCTTTTTTTTTTTTTAATCACCATTGCTTTCCCAAACCTATACGAATGTTGTGGTTATGCACTGGTTGTCTGTTTTAGATGGTTTTGTCTTTTTTGTTTTTTATTTTCTTTATGTTTGAACTCTCCAAGACAACCAGTCACTTCTCCAGAAAGCCTTCAGAGAAAAGGAACAGAAACTCCAGAGTTAAGTTCAGATTTACCTTTGAATATTTATCTTCAGCTCTGCCTCTCCTCTCTCCCAGTGACTCTAACCTTATGCATGACCTGTCTCCCGGATTCAGTTTGTGCTGTAGTTGGCATGCTTGGTAGAGACATGTTTAGTGTTCTCCTTGCAGAAAGCAATACTTGCATGACATGATTCACTAACATGTTTGACAATACTTGTGACAAATGGTGAAAGTCACTACCCCCTCTAAAAAATTTGTGTGCAAGAGAGTGAGTTAAATTTTTATCAATTTTATTTAGGGCCCGATTGAGATGGTCTAGGGGAAATATTTTGTCTATGTGTGGACAACAGGACACCTGGCTGCCTCCTTCTATATGGAGGACTGAAACAGTCAAAATCTGTAATACGATTTATACATATGAGAGATAGTTTTTTTTCTGTGTCTGCAGTTTTCCTTCAACTTTGTGTTCTTACTCATATTTCTGACACTTCATTTTCAATTCATTCCAAAAACCTTTTTTTAAAATTCACATTACTCATATTTACCATTCTCTTTGCATCCTCTTGTAGGTAGTTTCTTTTTCCCTTGTAACTGTAATTTCTTCCTTTATAGACGTACTTGTTTGTATTTACTTCCCCTTTTGCATTCATTCTCATTTATTTCCACAGGAACATTTATGTCTGTGTTTCCTTTTTACATCCCCGAATTTCAACATAATTATGCAAATTGGAGGGACTGTTTTTCAAACTGCGTTCTGGGAGTCCTGTTTCATAATGCAGACTTTCTCTACAAGAACTATTTTCTGTCTCACAAATGTTTTATGTAATGTCAACATCACATTAGAAACTAAGTTAATCTTGAAAATTAAATTGAAACTGGTAACACAACACTATCCTGTTTGTAAATCAACACTTTGGGACTTCTGTATTCATATGAACTAGTTAAAGAGACATGTTGAACACCCATCACCGACTAAAAGCGCACCTGATACCTTGTATTTAATTTTTACAATGACAATAAAATGACTAAAATTGTGCACTATTATTTATTGGACTAAAATTATGCAAAGCTCAATATTTTGGCTCCTCTGTGAACAGCAACCTTGTGTGAATGTACGTTTATGCGTATTGTTTCTGCTATACAGTACAGTTGACATGTTCGATAGAATAATAAATCACAGTTCATGAAGTTTTTTTTTTTCACGGTTGACAGCTCGTGGTTTATGGCATTTCTATGACTCATCAAATCCCAAGGAGATTAAATTATCATAAAAACGTAGGAAGGAAAATCCCAGGATGAAACCAATCAACCAAGGACAGTCTGATGCCACTGTGACCGCAGACGGTGCGTGATTCAACGTGGCAGTCTCCCACTGCTAGAAAGCACCACAAACCTTTTCCTCTGCTTCTTTTACTTCTTATCCTTTACTCCGTTTTACTACCTTTTTTATCACCAATCAATTAAACTGAATGATGGAGGATTTTATTGACAACGTTGATAACAAACTTTGCATCGTGGTTGCTCCAAAAAGACCACAAAAAGCCTGCACACCGGTCATCTCCACCAACAACTTCTTCAACATCTCTGTGCTGTTTAAAAAGGTAAACCACACACTTCTAACCATAGACAAGAAACATGGCTCACTTGACGCTAGAGTGGCACTCATCAAAGTTTTACAGAAAGAGTTTCAACGACTTCACCACAATCTGGAATACAGCCAGCAACAGTTAGAAGCACTCTCTACGGAAAACAAATCACTTCAACTTCCAGTCAACAACCCAACAACCCAGCCCTCCTCTGTTAACGATCAGTTACTCTCTGTTATTGCTGAAAACAAAATCATGAAAGAAACAAAGAGACAACCTGACAATGAAAGACCCTGAAAAAACAACAACAATAGATTTTTATGACAAATTACCTCAAACTGTCAACAATATAATTTTTTACCATGTTCACCGTTTGGGACCTCACGGAACCAATGCTAAGCGACCTGGATCGATTGTCGCCAAATATGAACAATATAAACAGAAGTAACTGGTTCAGCGGAGAAGAAAACAATTAAAAGGATCCGACTTCGGACTTAACGGACATTTCCCACAGGAGACCATCAGCAGACAAAAGCTCTTCCTCATCTGTAAATGGATGATACAGGAAGGCAAGAAAGAAACGCATAACTTATCTACTGTTATAGCAGTAGATAAGTTATACGTTGATGGACAACAATTCAAAATAAGGAAATTACCCCGTGTAGCTTTTCTGACTTTCCTTCAACAATAATACATGGATATATGAATTACAATATCAAAGTAGCTCATTTCTCACAGGTCTGCTGTATACATCGATGCATTGTTTTTTGTTTCTTATAGGCACACACACACACACACACACACACACACACACACACACACACACACACACACACACACACACACACACACACACACACACACCAAGTATAAATGGCAGAGATGGTAGGAGTCACTCTGCATAGTCTATGCTGCCATGTAGAAGTATTAAAAAAGTATTAGTTGAATTATTAAATACTTGAAAGAAACTCCTTTTTTCACAACCCTGATTCTGTCCCATAATAATCTTACGATTTTATTTTTCCACATTTTTATTTATTAAATCAACAGTACAATAACAACCAGAAGACAAGAACTGTTCTAATCCAGAAATGAAGACACAAAAAATATAACACAGACTGATTTTTATTGGTTGATATAGAATATGTAGTAGACCCTTTCATTGGCTGCCCATCATAGTTGATTGCGGTTGATTGTTACCTGGGCCTTGACCATCCACAATGGGGTTTGTGGATTTTTGGCGAATGGTGGTCGGGGAACAAAAGAATATGATGAAGATGAATTTCACCAGTTGATGGAAAATTATATCTTTTGTGATTGATTTCTATTTATAACGGATTGTGGGGGATTTAGAGTTTCCAATTAACCTAAATAGTTGGTGTTTTTGTGTTGCGGTAAAAAACCGGAGCATCCCAGAGGAAACCCACGCATGGGGAGAACACCTAACGGCACGCAGAAACAGACACACAGGTGGACGTGTTTCTGTGAAGCTGCAGTGCTGATCACTGAAACCTCCACTCTGTCCTTTTTGTTTAATTTTTATCTTGGATAAGAGGTTTATTTGAGCTGGGGATGGGGGTTTGGTGGTGGTGGTGGGGGTGAAATAGATGCTGGAAACAAAAGGAACAACTGGTCTGATTTTCTGTTGATGAAGATCTTTGAAAAGAATCCTCTCCTCTTTTTTTTGCAATACATTGTTGGAATGCTCTTTCTTTGTCCTCCAGGATTTTCTCTTCTTCGTGCAACTTTTTCATCCCCTTTGCTAAACTATTTCATTCTTCTTAAATTTCCTTTTGTTCACTCACCAGTCTGTTTCTGTCTTCATCCAGTTCTCTTTTTTTGTTTTGCAATTTCTGGTTGAATTCATTTATTCTATCTTCCTCCTTCTTCAAGTCATTCTTCTTCTTCAGCAATTCATCCATCTCCTTCTGAACTTGCAATTTCTTCTTTTCCAGCATTGCCATTTGCTGCATGAACTGCTGCAGCAGCTTTTCCCTCTTTGTCTGGAGTTCTTGGATGTCTCTGCTCATAGTGTTGTCAAGATGTATGAACTGCAGGTCTGTGATGGCTGAAAACCCAAGGAGAGGACGGAGAAGGTTCTGTACCACGTACACTGTCTGTGTTGTAGTCCTGCCCTTGTGCTCCAGGACCCCATCAATCTGACCTATCACATTAAGGGGTTGCCTGTTGGCCCCACACAAAAGTGCTATTGTTTTTTCAAGTGGACCGTGCAGTTCTTTTGAGTACCAGTATCCACCGTGAAGAAGATGTCTTGACCATTCACGTTGATTGCCTTTTTCCAAGAATTGGGTCTTTTGAAAAGCTGCTGCGGCTGCTTTTTCTTTGTCTCGAGTCCTTGAAGGCCTTCCTTCACTTTAATCTTTGTGTCACTGATTTCTGTTTTCTCCTGCTCTAATTTCTCCCTCTCCATTTCAAATTGTCGTCCCCAGATTTTTCTGCTGTTGCTGCAGTCTATTCTTTTCTAATGTTAATTCTTTCTTGATTTCCTCCACTTTTACTTTTGATTGCTGTATCAGAGATTTCTCAGTTTCCAAGTTTTTTTTCACCTCTTCCTCTTGTTTCATTCCCTCCCTTAAATATAAGAATTGCTGCAGCAGCTTTTCCTTCTCTGTCTCAAGTTCTTTGCAGGTTTTCTCCATTTCACTCCTTCTCATTGATTTCTCTTTTCTCCAGCTTCAGTCTTTCCTGCTCTTTTTCCAATTGTTTTCAGTCATTTTCCAAATTTTTCACCTGTAGCTGCAGATTTTGCTCTTCTACCATTAGTTCCTTTTTAATTTCCTCCTCTTTGAATTTGGATTGCACCAATAGAGTTTTCACTTTTCAAAGTTTTTCATCACCTCTTCAATATGTTTCTTTTCATCTTCTTAATCAATGAACTGCTGCTGCAGCTTTTTCATCTTTCCCTCAAGTTCTTCTTCCAGTTGTATTTTGATATCACAGACTTTTCTTTGATCCATTTCCAATTGTTTTCAGCCTTCTACTATTTTTTTTATCTCCCTCTAAAGTCTTTACATCACGTCAAAGCCCTTTTTTCCATTGATTTCAATGTTTTGTGGTTTTCCTCAATTTCCATCTTTATTAGTTCCATTTCAGTTTTCTCTAAATCCAGGTTTTGACAGTGTTTTCTTTTCTCAAGCAAGTCCATCTTTTCTGCTTTCAGCAAATCAGTTTTGTCTTTTTTATTTTGTGCATTGCACTCTTCATTTTCTATTTGAAGTCCATCAAGATCATCAGTGATGGAGGACTGAAAATCGTTGTCAAGCGTGCTCTCAAATCCAAACTTTGTTCTGTAAACCATTTCCATAATCAACACAGTTAGGATGTTTATCAAATATTTGTTAGTGCAGTCTAAAATTCACTCACAGATTGGCGTTTTCACTAGCGATAATTACATGTGACAGGTTGTCTCTCAAAGGTACAAAGAACTGATTATATTGTAAAATCCAAGCTTTTTTATAGCACCCAGTTTACATCATCCTTTGATGATTATTATTTCAGAATGATTGCCATGGTGATCAGTGGTTGAGCCACGTTCACACCCTTTCTGCAAACCTAAACACACACAACCCCCAATCTTAATCTAAAAACTTAATAGTCACGCCACCTGGAACTGCACACCCATAAAACATTTTTAGGAAAAAGAGACATCAGAATTTAATCTGGATACAACTAAGAAAAAATTCTTCTGACAGCCCTAATATCCTCACGTGTTAGAAATCAAGGAACACCAGACATTTATTCTTCTGAAAAACTCATTATACTACATTTCCAACTAATCTATTACCTCCAAGTATCTATTACCTCCAAGCAATACTAAGTCACAATCCACCTGATCACCTTTCACTGATTTTTTTTTCAAACTAATACCTCTGAGTCTACTAAGATATTGATGATAATGAAAAGGATTTTTACTATTTAATTATGGTTTTTATGATTATCACTTCTCTTTTGTCACCAATTTTTGTCTGAGTGCCAGTTGTCCTCACTGTCACCAGTATTCACACTCACACCGGTCCCAGGCCCAGATGAAGAGAGAGGGATGTGCCACATGCACGTACACAAGCACTAACTCTCTCTCTCTCTCTTCTCTCTCTCTCTCACACACACACACACACACACACACACACACACACACACACACACACACACACACACACACACACACACACACAAAACCATCACCTGGACAATTAACCAGTTAAAACCTGCACCTCACACAAACATGTCCCAGTACTTGGAGTTTATCTCATTTATGTTTTTTTTTTTTTAAATTAAAAATTTCAGCTCACTCCTTGTTGACATTTTGTTAACTACATTACACTACATTACATTACATTACATTACATTACATAATGCCTGGGGCTGAGCTGCAAACAGAAGAGGAACCAGGAAACAGGGAAACTGTGACACTTGTGGGAGTCACAGGTTAATGTTCTCCAGTCAGCTGATCAATGATTTCATTCATGGATTAAAGATGACTTCAGCGGAACAATAATTAAGATACAAGACTCTTTACATGCTGTGTTAGCGCCTTTCTTAATTTAAAAAAATACTCATCCAGCTGAAGTGAAAGTCTCATTAAATCAAAACAGGCTGGAAGCACCAACTGAACACCAGCATTGATCCACTGACGGTGCGTCTCTCTGAACAACTCCGACAAAGATTCATCCTGCCTGCTTTTATCTAATTAAAAAAACAAACTCAAATTTCATCATAAATAGGTAAAATGCCTATGATTTTGTATCTAATATTTAGAGTAATTTTTAATTTTTGTGTGCTAAAAATAGAATAAGAAAGGGCGGAGTTTGGGAACTCTGCCAGATGTCAATGACATCGATGATGTCAAGGCAGTGATGATGTGATTGCCCCATATGCAAGTGATAGTTCAGAACTCTGACATCGCAAAGAAGTGCGTCTATGAATTACAGAAAATCGTTCTAACCTCTCAGTCAGAACAAGGCAGATCAGCGACAAGGTGAGACCTGATTACTGGAGAAGATTTATCCAACATCCTAAAAAAAAAGACCACTTCCACTCTTGATTTGAACACCATGGGTCACAACAAGCTGACCGAGTAATTCAGCAGACTGAATCATCTGTTGGGATTAGTGAAGAGACGCAGAGTCCAGAGTTCTTCAACTGTCCAAGGACTTGGAAGAAATGAGACTTGAATTGGAACAAGAGAAATACCTGAAGGAATTGATCATCAGCCGCTGCAAAGAAAAAGAAACAGCAATTTCGAACTTGCAGGAGCAAAATGTCTCAAAGGAGCTTCAGACGGAGAAAGAAAAAAACACAAATCTCCAAAAAGAACTGAAGTCAACCCAGAACTTATACGAAGAGCTGAAACACAAGTTTGAAACTGATGTACCTGCTGCGAAGCAGGAAGTGGAAAAGCTCACGCAAGAACTGCAGACAGAAAAGAAATCTCACCAACAGCTCCTCAACAACCTGAGAGCTGAAAAGGACGATCCACCTCAGGAGATGGTCCACCACCAGCCCTCCAACCAACAAACCTCACAAGAGGAGCAGAACCATTTACAGAGAGAGATGGACCAGATCAAGAAGTCGCACCAAGAGCTCAGCTCCAGGTATGAAGAGGATCTTTTGTCTGTAAAACAGGAGGCAGAGAGATTTGCAGCAAGATCTCAACTGGAAATTTAAAAAAAATACACAAACGGTGATGAAACACCTGCAGCTCATCAACAACATCAGAGCTGATAAGGACCTTGTCTATGAGGCGATGAGTCAGAAGATGGCCTTTCTGCAGCAGACCTCCACCCAGATAGAGATACTTTTTCAAGGCTCAGATGAAACCGCAGACTGGAGATGGTCTGTGGAAGGAAACTCTTCCACAGACCATCTTAAGTCTCTGGAACAAAACCCTTCCAGAGGAAAGCAACCAGAGTCCTTCAATTTGGACACGATTCAGGAAATTGTTTTGGTTTTAGTAAATTAGAAAAACTCAACCAAGAGAAGACCTCATCCAGTCCGGTCTGCATCATAGACTAAACACATATGAACTGGATGGAGCAGAAACTGAATCTAAATAATGTTATTTAAACCAAATTAAATTAAGTCAAGGTAAGTCGGCACGGTGGTACGGTGGTTAGCACTGTCACCTGGCAGCAGGTTCAAATCTCAGCTGGAGCCTGAGATCTTCCCAAACACTTGTAGGGTTTTCTCCGGGAGCTCCGGTTATTTCCCACTGTAAAAAAAAAGAAAACTTTAGGTTAATTGGCCAGTAATCTAGCCATCTCTGGGCACAAGACCCAGACGGTGCCGGTCCCAAGCCCGGATGAATAGAGAGGGATGTGCCCCACACACACACACACACACACACACACACACACACACACACACACACACACACACACACATTGAAAGTTGTAACCTGGAACATACATAGAATTGGTTCACAGACAAAGAAAAATAAAGTTCTTAGCCTCCTGGACAGTTTAGAAGCAGATATTTGTTTACTACAGAAAACACGCCTGTCAGATTCAGCAAACTACAACAAATTTGTATCATTGGAATTTATTCATTCATTCTCTGCACATTATACCTCAAACGGAGAGGGGTTAGTAGCTTGATAAATAAAAGGATCCAATTCTTTCTGAAGCTTCCACCAGTGGAAACTTGGGAGGAGGTGAGATTTTACGAGCGGCAGCAAGCTTGGCGTGTGAAGAAGCCATCTGAGACGTATGGACCTTTTCTCCTTTTATAAAGCTCTATAAACATCTGGAGTAGTTGGAATAAACCATATAGAGGGATGAAAGCAAGCAAAAATCAACACTTATTGACAGAATCAACCATGATGTTTTTTTAAAAGTAGTTGGTTAAAAAGAGAAAGATAGGAAGTCCAACCCAGGAATGTGCTTTTGGAAAAAATGTACAGTCAACATAAAAAAAATGGTTACGTCACTATGCTGACGTCCCAGTTCGTGGGCGATGGAGCAGTACAGAGTTCAAGCAGCATGGTGATGTGGTGGTCAGGTGGACCGAGTCCTCCAGCTGATTTATCTGATATATGTTGAAAGAAAATCTACACACATTAGTTTATTATGACAGCTGTTATAAGTTAAATCAAGATTCTTCAAACCCGTTTTGCATTTCTTTCCCATAAATAGTCAGTATTGTCATCATCCATCCATCCATTATCTATACCCGCTTTATCCGTTTCCGGGTCACGGGGGTCTGTCGGAGCCTATCCCGACGCATATCAGGCGAAAGGCAGGGGTACACCCTGGACAGGTCGCCAGTCTATCCAGGGCCACATATAGAGACAGACAAACATGCACACTCACATTCACACGTAGGGAGAATTTAGAAAGATCAATTAACCTACACTGCATGTTTTTGGACTGTGGGAGGAAGCCGGAGTACTCGGAGGAAACCCACGCACGCACGGGGAGAACATGTAAACTCCACACAGAAAGACCCACCGGGCTGGGAATTGAACCGGGAAAGTATTGCCATCATGTTGCGGACTACCCCGACTAGAATAGTGCAGAATGCAGTGAACATGCTCATTTTTTACAAAGCTACTCAGAGAAATGCACTTTTTAAATGGATGTGAGTGTGTAAGAGAGGGCCAGCTGCCGGAAGACGATGAAAAACACTGAAAATATGAAAACATGAGAGACTGAAGAATAATGTGCAAGTGATATTGAGTCTATTCAGTTGGTGGGGGGGTATTTTTGTCATGAAATTTCTAAGATCGTAGCCTGCAGCGGAGATTCCAATTCTCCTTTGCACACTACAAAGTGTTGTACACGGCCTGGCTGAACATTGAGGGTTTTTGTCAAAGGGTCATGTTTTGTCTCATGGTGCAAATCACATCTTGTCAAGCAATAGTGCAATATAAAGCATTGATTTTTTTTTTCATGCCCCATCAGCTACAAGCGTCTTACAATGACTTAGTGTATCTTAGAATTCTGTTAAACTTCCAGGCCCATAACGTGTTTTCAGACTGGCATTGTCAAAGCCTGCCTGTGGCTGCTTAAATTGAATATGCATCTTCCTTTTTGTGAGGAATGATGTTTTTATGTGATTTTAAAAGCTGCAGAGAAACTCTCCTCATCCCAGAGCATTTTGTTATATAAGAAGGAGAAGAGGAGGAAAGGGAAATTTTCAAGAGAGGTGATCAGAGGACGTGAGGGAGTAGAAAGAGCTCAGGAAAGGGAAATGTAAGATGCAGAGAAGAGACGACTGGAGGAGAACAAAGAACATTGAGAAACAGATCGATGAGCTGCGTGGAGGAAGGAAATACGAGCAGAGGAAATAAGGAATCAAAGACACACAAGAGGTTGTGACGCTAATCCACCAAGATCCCTGGAGACTCTGCCAATGTCCCCGTCAGAGCTCTCGAGGAGAGCAGAGAGGCCTCATGTGGCGTCTTCAAAGAGGAACTGCAACGACGTGGAACACCGACATCCACAATCAGAGGAACTGACTTACTGAATGTGTGGAGTCAGAACATTTGGGAATTTATTATTATAAAGGGGGAAAAAAACATACAGTGGCAATTGGCACTTATCAAAAGAATGAAAAGCAGTCTGCCAGAATCACTCACCTCATCAACAAACAGATTCACGAATCACATCAGGATGCAGTTTGTCAAGGTCATACATGCTCTAAAACGCTTTTGTTTTTCCTTTTTGGGGGGGAGGGGTTAACATTTTTTTTAATGTTCAAGGAGACTCTTTTGTACTCTGGAAACACAATTATTTCAGTTGCCTTTTTCTCTTAAGATTCACTTTGGCACAGGTCTGTTAAAATGCCCTCAGATTATTACAAGAATATATTTGTGCCTTGGTGCTAAACAATACTTTGGGTCTATATTGTTTTAATTCAACCTTCAGACATAAAATACATGATTTTAAATTCTCTGCAGACATTGTTTTAAACTAACATCTACTGATATATAGAGGTCTAAATGGGCCGAGCACCATCACAAATGCTGTCCACCTGCAGTCTAGTGATGGCATCTATGACCTTTGTCATCAGTGATTTCCTCACTAATGTTTATTCTTGCTTTCTGCCTGTGCCTATCCCAAATTCACTTTGCCTCCTTGGTGATGTTGACTTGGAAAAAGGACTTTACTGTAGCCCACTCTTGAGGCATGGTCTGTGAGTATGTACGTATGTACGTGCCTGTTCCATCGGGCTATTCAGTCCCTACACAGGAGCGTGAGTTTGGTCAACAATGGCAAAGTTGGATTTGTTCCAGGACTCCATAAGGGATCTGCCTTGTCTTTGATTATGTTATGTTATGTCTAGATTACTATTAGCACTCTTTATATCCTAAACAAAACTAAAAAATACAGTTTGTTTGATAGCGTGGGAGAGTTGAATTAATAAGGAGAAGAGAGTAGCAGGAATAAAGCACACACATGAAAAATGTGAGAGAACAGATATGTTTTATTAGACTATTAGTTTTTTTTCTGATACTGATGTGAGATGAAACATCATTAAAATTCAACTTCAGGAGACTCTAAAAATAGCATGTAGCAGATTTCATAGCCATCTATCACATCGTTGACATTTAAGCTTATTAAGAAAGACCATACGTTTTCTATATCCACTTAATCCAATGCAGGGTCACGGAGGTCTGCTGAAGCCTATCCCAGCGCACGACAGGCAAAGACCAATCAGAGTTTTCAGTATGCTCTTCTCGTCTATGAGCAAACCTTTCACCAACAATCAAATTGTAATATTGGTCCACATTTTTACTGAAGTATGTGGTTGAAGCAGTACAAAGTCATGGCTATGGTGGTTCTGCAGCCAAATCTCAAAGATCCTGACGCCTGTGTCCTCTGCTTCACCATTATTAGAGTCTAAACTCTACCAGTGGCTGTTGCTGAGCAGATCTAACATCATAACTAGCCTCTGATACCATGAGAAAATCAAATTTCCAGATTCTTCTCATATTTCTTCAGCTTTTCCTTTCTCTTAAACTCAGTCAGGTGTTGAATGTAGAAAATGAGCTGATACAAGCAGTACAAAGAGGTGAAAATACTGATATCCCCAATAACCCCAACGTGAATGATCATAAAAACATTCAGCAACTCAACATGGTGGAAAAATGGGCTTTACAACAACTCCATGACAAAGTGTGAAGAAAGATAGAGGTAAAGAAGGAGATGATGGTCAGCAGGAGTGTAAACACAACCAAATGTAAAAGAAGAAATAAAAGCAGATACCCTGAAGAGAGCAGAGAGCAGAGAGTGGAGCAAAAACCTCCAGATATCCAGGTTGTGCACTGTGAAACTTAAAAAAGCCAATTCCAATATTATAGTTCAATAGACAGCCTTTCATAAGTAGAGGTCAAGACAAGAGACTCTCTGGCGTGAAAATAGAGCTGAGATGCTCAGACAAAAGACTCCTGGCTGGGAGCAGGAATAAACTGTATGTGACTACATTGACTTGTGAGTTTACGTGGATTTGTTTTAACTCTACTGACTTTATTGTGCATTAAGGTAGCATTTAAGACCACCGGACTGGATGCCGCATTTAAAGCTGCGCATTATGAAATCTGTTCCTTCAAACTGATGAATAAAAGAGTACTTAAGAATTGTACGATGATCTATGAAGCACATTCCACATGTTCACGTTGTTTTTGAGGAAGTCACAGATGTGTCCACTTCTGTGAACATCTTGCACTCCTGTCACAAATTAATGATGACAAGCTCAATCTGTGTTATTTCCCTAAGTGTAATTATTCTTCTGTTGACAGAACTGATAATGAACAGATGCGTTTTTAGCTTTATATAGATTTGGTTTTTTGATTACAAAAAATTCTTAAGATGTTTTTTTTTCTTCCCAAATGTGATGCTTTGAATTGTTGTAGTTGTTTCACTTGTTTTTCACGAGGCGAGGCGAGGTGGGGCGGGGCGAGGCTAGGCGGGGCGGGGCGAGGCGAGGCGAGGCGAGGCGAGGCGAGGCGAGGCGGGGCGGGGCGGGGCGAGGCGAGGCGAGGCGAGGCGAGGCGAGGCGAGTTTATTTCTATAACACATATATTTCATACAAGACAATTCAAATTGCTTTAATTAAAAAGATTTTAAAAAATGCAATGAAAGTAAAAAAAACAGAATTTAAAGACAGACAGACTTAATTTTAAAATAATTAAACAAATGAGATGCAAGAAATTAAGGTTGTTGTGCATTATGGTGGATTACTATTAAATAAAAAGGTTTTCAACCTTTGCAACTGAGAGTTTCAGGAGTCCTGATGCATTCTGGGAGTTTGTTCCACAGGTGAACAAGAAGAACAAAAAGCTGTACGCTGTCTCCCCTTGTTTTGTTTTAACTCTAGGTACAGACAGCCGACGACCTGAGGGCTTAGGGAGGCTATGATCACAATAAGAACATTTCAAGGATCAAAGTATGAATGCAACAGAGGGATTTAGAGAAACCGCTCCATACATTCATCTGCTGCAGAGTAGATTAATGTAAATTCTTGTTCTAACATCTTCCCAAACAAAGTTCTGGGACCAGTAACAGGCCAGAGGAGAGGGACCACATCTATCCACTTCTGAAATCTTTACATTGGTTTCCTGTCTGTCAAAGAGGTGAATTTAAAACAATGTTATTGGCTTATAAAGCTTTAAATAGTCCAGGGCCAAAATACACTTTGAATTTGTTTGTCCCATACGGACCTTCCAGGCGTTTCGGATCATCTGAAACAGGTCTGCCTTTTGTCCCCAGTTAGTATTAAACAAGAAGTTGCTCTCAGTTTTTATGCTTTATATTTGTGGAACAAACTCCTACAGACCTGCAGGGCCACTGCAACTATTGCCTCTTATAAATCATATCTTAAAGCTTATCTTTTTACCACTGCCTTTGACAAAGTTATATATATTTCGGTGTATTTTATTGTGTTTTTATTGTTTTATTATGGCTTTTATTTGTTGAAAAACTTTGAATGACTAAAGTTTTGATTGCATGATTCTGTGCTTATGTATTGGCTTTGTGTTGCGAATCTTATCCTGCTTTCTGTGTGTAACAACCAAATCTTTTGCAAAAGTACTGATTATCACATATAACAGGTCAGTAAGGCTGTGTTGGAAATCAGAGGGCTTTAATGATGAAACTGCATACTTTCTTTGATGCTTCATTAACCCTAACCTGAACCGTTGTTTATAAATCTGTTTTCACTTGAATCCCGAATTAAAAAAAAAGACACATAAAGTCATGGCTGCTTTAAAACCAGCACACTTGGTTTTCAGGGTGGCCTTTCATCCCAAATACAAATGTTGTGGAATAGATTGTTGTAAGAATAGACATTTCAAACATCCATTTTCAGTGCCTAACCAAAAAAAAAAAAAAAATAGGCACAATACGTAACACACAATGGAAATAATTGAAGAACGTTTTGTCCAACATTGATCTCATAATTCAGTTTTTGGATTTTATTTTACGACTAACATCCTAAAGCAACTAAAAACTAATTTTCAGAGTCAGAGTCAGAGTCAAGTTTATTGCCAATTCTACTACATGTGAGACACATACAGAGAATCGAAATTACGTTACTCTCAAACCCTCGGTGCTGCACAATAAATACATTTTAAACACAAAGTGCAAGTTAAAAAGAGACAAGAAACAAGTTATGACATGACATTTGTACAACAGTTTTTCGGTTCGATTAAAGTGACATGGTGCAAAGCAAGCGGTCCAGTTCTGCCAAAAGTGCCTGATGCAGATACTGAGATCAGAGTGAGGGGGGGCAAGGCGGGAAACGGTGGAAGAGCAGGGAGAGTGTTCAGCGTCCTGACTGCCTGGTGGATGAAGCTGTCCTTCAGTCGGCTGGTTCTGGTTCTGGCCCGGAGGGTCCGCAACCTCCTCCCTGATGGCAGCAGACTGAAGAGGCTGTGTGACGGGTGGGTGGGGTCTCTCACAATGCTGAGGGCTTTGCGAGTCAGACCTCTGCTGTAAATGTCCTGTAGTGAGGGGAGGGAGACACCAACGATCTTCTCAGCTGCTCTCACGACGCGCTGGAGAGACTTGCGGCAGGTTGCGGTGCAGGATCCGTCCCACACGGTGATGCAGCTGGTCCGGATGCTCTCGATGGTGCCTCTGTAGAAGGTGTACCTGATGGGGGCCGGGGCTCTGGCTCTTCGCAGTTTGACATGGCTTACAATTTGTGCAATTCACTTGTCATAATCATGTCATGTTTACAAGTTATTTGGAAGTTAGTTTTCTTAAGGAGCTTTGAAGAATTCATGGAAAATGAAACGCCAAGTCCAGTTGCCTCGAATGAAGCCTTCGAGTTTCTGCGACCTAGACGACTGAGAGTCTGCACCAGCGTATAATAACAAGTGGCTATGTTACCAAACAAAACCGCTGTTTTTGTAATTGTATGTTGTCAGAAAAGACTCAAGAAAGTGTAATTTACTCAGTAGTATCACATGAGAGCACCAGCAGCCTTAAGGCATCTGGTCATTGATGGGATTCGCTAACCGTCAGACTCACTCGCCCAAGAATATTATTATTGATTTTGATTTTGAGCTACGGCCTTCTGAATGCACAGACTGGTTTATTTGAACGGCAAACAGCAGTAGCCAGAGATATCGTTCAGCACTAATGACATCATTTTACAAGGATGCCTTTTTTCTCCTGAACGGCTGCTGTTATTATATTTATTTATCTCCTTCACTGGCAAGTTTGGGAGTAGAGAGGAGATTACCTGTCGAGATTATGCTTGATGATTAATGCTTGTTTGGGCACTGAGCGATAATGCGCATTTGATTTAATGACTCAAATGAATTGCTTCTCACAACTTGCAACTCTAAATGGCTTTTTTTGGGGTGGGGGGGTGGGGATGCAAAGCCTGCATTTCCAGACAAAAAGAAATTAAGAGGCTAAAATGCACTGAATGGAACTTTTCTTCATCTATTATGACAGTAATATCTTGTTCATTGTCATTACTCTGGAGAAAAAATGCGAATGTGATTTACTTAGATGGAAATGAGAAAACCTGCATGAGTGGTAGATTGATAAGGGTACATTAATGAAGACTTTCACGAGATGATACAATATTTATCTGAGCCCATTGTGTACCATTTTCATCCAGACTGACTGATTAAATTTTGCCTCTGTAGTGAGTATCTGCGATACTAGGATTGATCATCACCTACTCCTTTAAGGAAAAAACATATCAATAGCATATTTCAAAACACAGAAAATATGAAATTACAATAAATCATATTATCCACTTCATATCGCTGTGTTTGTTGCCTCTTTCATTAACCAAAAAGCTTTGCATTTCTGTATTTGACAGCTTGAAATACAGTTTGTGCACTCAAAACACGAGGGAGATCAGTAGTTGAAAATGTGGATAACATCCAAGAGAGTTTGCCATAAAAATGTACAGGAGGGGTTTATGATTTTAACAAAGCCTGCAGCTAATTTCTGTCCGCCTTTGTGATCTGCAAACCATTTCCTCTATATTTCTGCCACATTGTTTTATACTAGGTGAGCTGAGAAGTTACTTACACAACAGACTCCAAATAATTTTACTGTTAACTTTTAAAAAGCTGTTAAAGGGTTAAAAGAGTATTAGATTTGTGACTGAAGCAGGACTCTGAGCACAGTGAAAGCATACATTTTAATTGTGCCACAAACATTGATTAATTCTTTGAAAGATACACTAAGGTCCTGGCAGCTGTTGTTTCCTGGGATTGTGACTTCTTACGTCAGGTGTGACAGTCAGTCAGGCCACTGCATCTAAACTGCGCTTAACGAAGCAACCAGTCTTTTGTATTAACCACGCGTCAGCAAAACGTGATTGTCATTTTTGATTTCGCCATCGAGTCTACATGCTAAACAGCATATTGTGCTGTAAACATCTGTCGGCAGCTCTGCAAATATTTCGTTGGGGATCCGCTGAAGGAGCTGGTAGCCAAAGCTAACTTTGATTGACACACAGTGGGCGTGTTCTCAGCAACATGGCTGCGTCCCATACAAAGCAAAAGGGGCTCAAACTGGTCTTCAGAAACCAGTGGGTCACATTACCTAAAGCTTCATGCATTCATCCATTCTTCATCCAAGTCTGAATTTTCCTCATTTGAATAAAAGCGCTTGATGATGGAACATTACATGATCATGCTCGCGATTATTTCTCCCCCGTTGTCTGATGTGTAACAGCAGCATATAGTTGGCAAATAAATATATACATTGTCCTCACAGTGTAAGTTACTTCTGGATGATATACTGGAGTGATAGACAGATGCTCTGTGCAGGAAAAGACAGAGCCAACTGTACTTCTTTAGAAGGCTGACATCCTTCAATATCTGCAAAAAGATGCTGCAGATGTTCCACCTGACTACTGTGCAGAGTTTCCTTTTCTATGCAGCAGTGTGCTGTGGAGGCAGCATCGGATCTAGAGACGCCTCAGGTGTCGACAAACTGGTGAGGGAGGCAGACTTTGTTGTGGGCACAGATCTGGACACTGACATCTGTGGAAGGGTGACGTGCACTGAGCAAGTTCCTATCGATCATGGACAATCACATCATCCAGTGCACAGCATCATTTCAAGGCAGAGGAGCTGCTTCAGTGGCAGGCTGCTGTCACTGTCCCGCTCCATGGATAGAATAAGAAGGTCGTTTCTCCCCCACACCACACGGCTCTTTAACTCCACCCGAGGGGCAAACAATGGCACTAACAACCCCCACTGCCACCAACTAACTGTACACTATTTTTTATATGCTTGTCTGCCTGTTTTGCACCTTAAGTATTTTTTACCTTTTGCACCTTACATCTATCTATCTATCTATCTATCTATCTATCTATCTATCTATCTATCTATCTATCTATCTATCTATCTATCTATCTATCTATCTATCTATCTATCTATCTATCTATCTATCTATCTATCTATCTATCTATCTATCTATCTATCTATCTATCTATCTATCTATCTATCTATCTATCTATCTATCTATCTATCTATCTATCTATCCATCCATCCATCCATCCATCCATCCATCCATCCATCCATCCATCCATCCATCCATCCATCCATCCATCCATCCATCCATCCATCCATCCATCCATCCATCCATCCATCCATCCATATCGACCATGTCCCTCAGGGACTCATGTAAGAAGTTCTCTGAGAGTATGGGGTGCCAGAATCCCTTATACAGGCTGTCTGGTCCCGCTACGTCTGGTGTCAAAGATTGGTCTGCATTATTGGCCGTAAGACAACTTGTTTCCTTTAGGGACTGGACTCTGCCAAAGCTGCCCTTTGTCAACGATTCTGTTCATTACTTTCATGGACAGAATTTCTAGGTGCAGCCAAGGACCAGAAGGGGTCTGGTTTAGAGGCCTCAGAACTGGGACTCTGCTTTTTTGCAGATGATGTGGTTCTGTTCGCTTCATCAGGGAGTGGTGGCCTAGTGGTTACAGTGGTGGGCTTGGGCGTGGAGGACCCAGGTTCAAGCCCAGGGCTGCCCACAATGGTTAATCACTGGGGCCCCTGAGCAAGGCCCCTGAGCAAGGCCCTTAACTCCCAATTGCTCCCCGGGGCGCTGCCCTGCTAGCAGCCCCACTGCTCACTAGTGAAACTAGTTGATGGGTTAAAAGCAGAGACTAATTTTGGTGTGCATCGTACATACAGCGTGTGCACGATGTCCACACTGACAAGAAAGGGAAGAAAAAAAGAAAATCAGACCAAGACCTTGAACTCTTGGTTGAGAGGTTCGCAGCCAAGTGTGAATTGGCTGGGATGAGAATCAGCACCTCCAAATCCATGACCATGGTCTTCAGTCGGAAACAGGTGGAGTGCCCTCTCTGTGTCGGGAATCAGATACTGCCCCCAGTGGAGGACTTCAAGTATCTCGGTGTCTTGTTCACGGGTGAGAGAAGAATGGAGCAGGAGATCGATAGGGGGACCAGTGCGGTAATCATCATCGTTAAGAAGAAGGAGCTGAGCCGAAATGGGAAACTCTTGATTTACCGGTCGGTCCACGTTACAACTCTCACAATGGTGAACTGTGGGTAGTGACCCAAAGAACAAGATCGCAGATGACAAATGACGGAAATGAGTTTCTTCCGCAGGGTGTCCGGGCTCTCCCTTAGAGACAGGGTGAGAAGCTCAGTCATCCAGGAGGGGCTCAGAGTAGAGCTGCTGCTCCTTCACATTGAGAGGAGCCAGATGAGGTGGTTCGGGCATCTGGCGAGGATGCCCCCTGGACGCTTCCCTGGTGAGATCTTCCTGTCATGTCCCACTGGGATGAGACCCTGGTGAAGACCCAGGACACGCCGGAGGGGCTATGTTTCTCGACTGGTCTGGGAACGCCTTGGGTTTTTAAAAAAAAGTTTTTTTTCTTCTGTGAGCTTTTTGGATCTGTTCATTTAAAAATGTCACTACAATAAGTAAAGTTTGCCTTTTTTACAATGCACTGTAAGGATTTAAGAAATGAAAGTGAAGCTTTTTAACAATGTAACACTTTTGACTGTAGACTTTAATTGGCTTCAATTTCAGTGTTCAGCAAAGAATGACAAATTCAAAAATATAAACACAGCTTTCCTCACTGCAGAACGCTAGTCATTATCAGCCCCCAATCAATTATTGTGCTGGTCTGTGAAAATGAAAAGTCTTTGAGTTATTGAACCAAATCTGAGAATATCATCTTTTTGGATGCTTCTCCTGTCAGCTGCCATATTTGGGAAATGGGTTTTTGAGACATCAAATCTTTTTAAAGAAACCTGTAACACGAATAAAAATCCAGTCCAACCCTTGGGATGTTATTTGAATTTAACGGTAAAAGAAAGAGAGAGAAGAAAAACAGCTCAGTTGGACAGATGGTAAAAGTATGCAATAAATCATTCATCGTTACTTGGTTTCTAATTCGTCTCATTTTGAACATGTTGTACTTAAACAGCACCATAAAAGAAAACTGTAAAAAAAATTAGGATTTGCCCCCAGCAATCCCAAAGTTATCCCCAAAGTCTCTTATTTATCTGAAGTTTTTCCTGTCAGCAACTATGGAGTATTTCATTAATAATTAAGCCTAACTTTGAGAAATGTGAGTCAGGTTTTGCAGTACAGCACCACACATGTCGAGACATTTTTCTCCTTCCTACCGGTGCAGCTCCAATTCTTCTTGTCTCACACCCCCATTTTTCACTACAGAACAATGAAATTTGACTTAATGTCCTGAACGGTGATTTGTTGCCACAGACTTTGCTCTAAAATCCTTCCAATCACACCTCGCTGCAAGGCAACTCTCTGTTGTTTCATGGACTCCATCATTTTATAAAGTCCTAGTGTGCGGTATTTATTTTTTTTTTTTATTCTTTTCCCCTGTGGCCTTAATTTTAGCATTTGTGGTACAGATCAAAACTTTTTTTATGCGTTTTACAGTTTCTTACTTTTTCCTAGATTAAATGGGAGAGTTTTTGTTTTTGCAATAATGCAACATAAACATACAATTTAAAGTATTAAAGTTTTAAAGCAGGATCACGAGGGAGTGTAGCTGCAGGTGGATGCTTTTTTCACAATGTTAACTTTGCTTTTTAAAGCCCTCTGACCTTCAATTCTGGAGGCAAAAATACCAATACAGCACATTTTGCATTTGTTAAGAAATTCTTGCACCTTTTTAAATTATATTTTCTCCTCATAAATCCACATACCCTTTCTTAATAGTGACAGTCAACACACAGGAAAGTGAAGAGGAAGGAGTTGGCGTTCATGCTCAACCCAATGAGGTGCGGAGGGGTCCGTTTCTTTGTTCATTTATTTGTAAAAGGTTATTCAAAGTTCAAAGCTGGAAGCCCGAACAGATATCCAGCCCAAAGAGAAAAGCCCTTACATAGGAGGCAGGACTTTGCTTATAGATAAGATCATTTCTGTGATTTCCATGGTTTTCCAAGGTTTGGCATGGAATAATTAAGGGTATAATTTATTGTAAGCTTGTTTTCTGAATGAAGCCCCAAGGACTTCAAAGAAAACTCCACATTTTGAAGAACACTGTGCTTACGAATGAATCGTTGATGCCTCTGTAACAGAGGAGAGCAGTAATTGGATAAAATTACCAGGTTATTAAGGTGGGCAGGAGAGCGAATGAATGAACAGGAGCTTGAAGTTGTGACAATGTTGGCATAATGTGTGAAGAATTAGAGAAGCAGTAATAAAAAGCTTCTCTACATTAAATTTTGTCTTGGCTCCATTTATTTTGTTACATTGTGGATGCAAACAATGTATGACCATAAAAAGAGCAGCTCCGGCGGCCAAGCTGATTTAAATTGCAACTTCACAATCCTTAAAGCAGAAAAGTCTTATCTGCATCATAACACACAACCTTGATAAAGTGTGTTAGGTCTTACCCTGGAAATGTGATGAGGTGAATCTCACTCTATGTAAATAAGCCTGATTAATTCAGACAAAAACACAGATAAGGAGACAAACAATGTTGTCGAAGATTTAACTGACAGTGAGAAATGTATTCTGCTTTAGGGTGGTTTGGCTCATTTATCACATCAGTTGCAACAGTAATGCGAGACGGGAAGTGAATCCAAGTCAGTTTCAGTGTTTGAAATCACCCCCAAAGTCTATTTAGTAGACAAGTGCTTCTATAATCATGTTGTATTACGAGTTCTTTAATTAATTTTCTTTCATCTGGACTTCTAGATGTCTAGATGTTTTAGAAAATACAAACAATGCGGGTACTTAAAAGCAATCATTTCTGTTGCTCGTTTCACATGATGAAAGTTTGTGGCAGAGAAAATAGAAGGATCTCAAGTAATCGTCTCGGAGAAAAGACAGATGAACTCAAATTTTCAGAAATATCATGACGATGGCTTATTTGCTTTAGAGAATATATTAGGAAGTAAAAACCCTTAACACAACAAGTCCCTGCCTTTTTCTTTGGGTAATCGCAGTCGGAAAAGTTCAGATTTGCAGGATCCTGTGACAGCAGTAGCTCAGAGCAGAATTTCCCAGCTTAATTACCCTCAAACCTCACAAAATGCTTCACTTGCAGTATCTTGGAAATGGGTGACACAAAGCTGTAGAACTGAATTCAAAAGATTTACACTCCTCTTGAATGAAGTTGAAGGGTTAAGTTGACTCTACCTCCTAAAACCGGCTGTTGTGAACTGAGCATGTACTTTTGTATGGAATCTCTGTGGTATTCCGACCAAAAGATAACACAAATTTCATTACTATGAATGGAAATTGCCTCAACTTGTGAAATGAGTCATAGTCTCCTTTAAGCCTCATTTAAACTTCGCTGTATATTGTCCCGGCAGATGAGCTGTGTTTCATCGTCATCATCATCAACATCCCAAATTCTCAAATGTAGTCCTATTTTAATGGCAACACAAATTACATAAACTAACCATTCTTAATACAATACAAAGACAATAAGGTGTGACAGCTCTGTCTCCTTCCCATCTCTGTCTTATATTGCAGATGGAGTTCCTGGTGTGCAGAGTTCGATTCCAGCTGTCAGCAATCTCCAATCTAGCTGCACTTAAGTTTGCTTAACCTCGTTAAATCTTTGTCATGTTTGAAGCGTAGAGATCTTTTTTTTTTTCATCTTAAATCTATAGTTGTGTGTGACAAAAGGAATATTTGAAAAGTGGAAATAATTTCAAAGAAAGTATAAAGTGACAGCATAAGATAAATTTTTCACTCTCTTTATTAAAGATTGTGTGGCTCTAGTGGCCTTTGTTGAAAGCAGCACAACAGGAAATTGCGGCAGACGCAGAAGGGGAAGACACAAAGAAAAAGGTCGCAGGGTGTGAACCGGGGTTCAAAGCTGGACCAGCTGTACGAGGACTCCAGCTCCTGCATGTGGACAACCAAGTGAGCTATCTACCGCCCGTCTTTCTCCCCATTGATATGAAATTCTGCAAAAACACTCCTGCAGCCAAATCTAAAGCCTGCTCTGCATACCTAAAAACACCATCAGAGACACGACAGTCTGGATTTCTTTGCATTAGAATAAACCAGGTGAAATAACCTGCTAATGGGATTTGGACTCCCTCTGGTGGTTTTTAAAGCACTTCTTACTCAGGAGAATACCCTCAATGGAATTAAAACACACTGGATGAATTATATATTCCGCTTAAAATTAATTTGGACCGTCAGGAAGAGCCACAAGATGTACCCGGGAAGGAGAACATCTGGTCCACTTTACTGAGCCTGCTGTAATCTCTGTTTCTATACGTGGCAGCAGCTCATACAGTAAACATGTCAACTGCAGGTTGTTGCTACAACTGATCCAATCTTAATCATAATTGTTTATGGTTTTTCAGCATGAATGTTTCTTGGGGTTTTCTCACACAGTTGATTGTATACGTTATCTGCCACCGCGTTGGCTGATGTTGCTCAACCGGCCTTTCTTTTCCAGACAGACTACACTTGCAGCCTGTAACACGCACTTCTTGAGGAACTCGCCTTGTTTCATGGCTTTCCCACCTTATCAGTCAGCTCCCTCCCCATATAGCTATCTTTGACTGCTGCATCATTGTCTTTGCTTGCTTCTCGTCAGTAGGCATGTTTTAAGATTGGCAACCTGGTTCTTTCTCTCTCATCTCGCTGGTATTTTGGATACTCCTCAGCATGTCTAGCTGAGTAATGACATCTGATGTGGTACTCCATGTGCACTGAAACTTTGTCTGCACATAAGACACATTGGGGCAATTTAGAATTGTCAATCAACCTAGAAACACATGTCTTTGGACTGTGGGAGGAAGCTGGAGAACCCAGAGAGACCCCACGCAAACACAGGGAGAACAGCAAACCAGGACCAGGAGTCAAACCAGGAACCTTCTTGCTGAGGTAACAGTGCTAACCACTTAAGCACCATGCTGCCCAAAAACGTTGTCCTTACAATTTTAGTAGATATTGTTGTTTGCTGTATTTTTATGCTTTTATTTTGAATTATAAGACATGTTTCTTGTTTGTATTGTTGATTTAGGGTTTTTAATTTGCTTTGGCCTGAGGTTCTTTTAAATGTGCTATAGAAATAAACTTGACTTGACTTGAGCTATAGTGGCCCCTAAAAGAAATATAGAAGCCCAGGGCAAGTTCGGCAAGCACATTGACTCGGAAATGCACAGGCTGCACTAACACTAAACTTTGATGCAGTAGTAGGGGGAGGTAAGGGGCCACAAAATATCGTCCCACAGGCCAGTTTTTTAAGACCCATGCTCTAATGACTGACAAGCCGCCGCCACCGACTCTGGGCTGGTCTGGAAGAGTCCCGGGGTGAAGGTGGTTTGGTCTTAGGAGCCACCAGCAGGGACCTTTCCCCGTCAGCCGAAGTCTGCTGGCTGGAGGACAAACGGCTGGAAGGCTGCTGCCTTCACCCACCACCAGCTGCTCTTGCCAATCTACGTTTGCCCCCAGATGAGCCAGCTGGGATTTTAGGATTAACCAGAGTTGGGGGCAGTCAAGTCCAATCAATATAGCATCAAACTAAAATAAATAAATAAATAAATTAAATAAAAGGGCATCAAAACTGTTGTTCGGAAAAGCCATGGGCAATGATACGTTGGGTTTGTCTACTTCTTTTATTCAGTATGAAAATTGCCACTTGAAATATTATAAATGGGTAAAATATATATATATATGCAATTGGTGGCTATAACTTGGTCTCATGGTACAGCATGAAAAAGAAGCAAAATAAGAAAAAAATATTTTTGATACCCACTATGACTTTTTTAATGTAATATATTTCTGTTGGAAGCTACTTTTGCAACTGCTGGTGAACACGAACGCGTCGAGGAAAACGTCTTGACCATTGCTACACCTGGAAAGTTTTATGTAGCGGTGTTATCAAAGTTTAACGAATTAGACCCGACTGCAACAAAACAAATGGGAGGAAACAGGTTAGGATCAGAATTTAATAAAGTATCGACGCTACGTCAAGGATTCTTTTTTTTTTTTTTTTTTTACATTTGCGTTGATTATGTAAATCAACAATGTAAATGTGGGAACAAAACACAGACACACTGACACTACAAGGAATGAGGACTAACACGTGACACTGAAGACTCATCTTTATTGAAAAAAAAAAACAATAAAAAAATAAAATGAACAGAAAAAATGCACTATATCATTTTTGACCTTTTTTCACCATAAAATAAATGTTCTTCAATGTCATGATGTAAACAAGTCTTTTGCGTTTTCGATCACAACCCGATTTTTCTTCTTTTTTGTATTTTTTTACATTTACATTGTGGTTTGGTGTGTCAGGACGAACACACGCTTTTAAAAACACACTCCGTCTTGCTCACTCTCACACACACTCACACACATACTCACAGAAATGTACATTAGATTTTCCAAGAGGCAAGTAACAAAATTGGTTTTGTTTAAGATTGTTTTTTTTTGTTTTTTTTTTTCTTTTTTGTGAAACTCAGTGACCCAGCCTTAACACAGACCATTAAACAGCATTATTTCCATCCAGCGTTGAACCATAACCAGTTTCTCTGAACCAACCTTTTGTTTTACAAGAAGTGAACCTCATTGCTTAAATTCACCTGTGAGAGAAATGTAATATACACAGTAGTTTGTGTGTCTATGAAGCACACTTGAATGATAAATGAAGAGCAACTCTCCTCTTTTAAGTAGCAGCCATGTTTTCAGAGTAAAACATTGACATTTATAGAAATCACATGTAAGATTTAAATACTCAGAGAGGTTCAGGGTTATGATCTTTTTCCTAACCCAAACCAAGTTGCAGTGGATCCATCAGCCTATACAATCTTCCTCCCTAAATCCAACAAAGTTAAAAGGTGACAACAAAAGTTAGTAAATTCCTTTTAGTTTAGTCAATTTCCACTTCATTCAAGTCAATAACAATAAATCACCTCAGGAAAGCAATACTGGTCTTGCACTGGAATCAGTCAGGTTTCTCTTTTTACTTTTTAAAGTATTTCTAACTGTAAAGTTGCTGAAGTCTGCTTGTAAGGATGTTAAATGTCACTCAGGTTACCCCAAGTTACCCGAAACAGTGAAATAATGAGCTCACGTCAAGACTCAAATTCACTTTAGTTCACATGAAGTGCATGAAGCTCAATTCACTGACTCACTTCACGTATGTTCCTACAACATGCTGAGCTCACATGATAACAATGCCACACACATGCTGTTGCTTGGAGCATGATGCAAGTATGTCCCAGTGTGTCTGCATCAGAACCTCTTATTACAGGCAGGCGTGTTTCTGATAAAGTCTTGAGATTAGTGGATTTACAGATATAATTGGATTTACTCCTGCCTGATCCTGACACCAGCAAAATTAGACAGCAAAGACGAAAACCACGCAGCGTCTTCAGTGACAGAGTTCAACACCTACAGATGAAAGCGATAGGACTAGCCTGTTTAAAATTATTTAGTTGTTTTGTCGTAGTAAAGTTTTTCACTGCGTCAGAGTTGTTGCAGTTTGAATCGGTGAAAGTGAAAGGGAAACAAAAAGTAAAGGACTGCATGGATAGGAGACGTTATGTCAGCAAAGGTGAATTCCAGCTCGGGAAAGTCGGCAACTCCTCACTTTAACAGATAGTTTTCTCCCAAAAGCCCTGTCTCCAACACGGATTAGCTTTTCTGTCACACATCAGAATCCTGCTTTGAAAAGGGGAAATGGCCCGTATTTCCACTTTCTCGGTGTCTCTTCTGCCACTCTTTTCTGAGTTGATCCCGTTCAAAGCACCTTTGAGAGATAAGCCTCATTGCTCTATAGTTTAGCGTGTCTGCTATCTCAATGCGTTTCTGTCTAAGTTGCGGGCATTTATACGGAGGAGGGAGGACTTCCATCGGGAATGGTCAACGAAAGGAGCACTTACACACACAAATGCTTGTGGTGTCTGTGCTCAGCGACACTGATTTGGCGTGCAGTTCAGATGAGGTGTGATGGCTGCGGCCTGGTCTGGAGGGTTGGGGTTTGGAGGATCAAGCTGTAGCTCTTATCTCTCTGGCCTGATGGTCTCACCTCTACTCCGTGCCATCAGTCTTGTGCTTTTCACACACACAGGAACAGACACTGTACTGACAGTCTTAACTACCTCACTTTTTTTGGTGTGTGTGTGACTTGACAGGAGGTGAAGCAGCAAAACTGCAGTGCAGGTCATGATTCTGTGCTTAGATTTAACAGAATGAGTGCAGGAAGGCAGACGTTTGAATTGTTTAACAGCTTAACTGAATGCCTGCACACACACACATGCACACAAAAACGGTACAGACAAAAAAACAAATAAAAATGTCTTACTCAGGTGTGAGGCTGTCAGAACAGCTTCAGGGCACCTTGGCATTGATTCTGCAAGTCTGCTGAAGTCCACAGGAGGGATGGACAGTCATTACTACGGAAGATATTCACTTATTAGTTTTTGATTAACAGGAGTTCAGCCGAGTTGAGATCAGGTGGCTGTGATGAATATAAGCATGTGATTCACATCTTCATTAAAAACCATGGCGTGACATGTTGTGCCCAATTTGTTTTTGCATTTTGCATTTTAAGACCCCACTCTATAAAAATACTTTGTCTTTAGACAAACGTGATCCCCAGTCTATCAGAAGATAAGTGTGAGAGCAAAAATGCTCCTCCACAGCAGAACAGAATCACTACAGACATTTTGTCCCAATTTATTAAATACACAGAATAAAAAGAAAATGATTGTTTAAACTTTGATTTTTTTTTTTTAAAGGAACTTTGAGGTGCTGCAGTGCCTAATCAGCATTTGATCTTTTTAATCACCCGGGTGATTTCCAGAGAAAAAACAAAACAAAAAAGTCTCTTTCCAAACTCTTTCCAAAAACGAATGAAACTTTATTTTCCTCAACTGTGGTTGTCAAGGCACTAAGACTATACACCCCAAGATATGTGCATCTCCAAATTTTATTCACTTTATTGTAAAATTATTACTTTTTTGTGCTGCAGACCAGTCATGGTTTTCATCTTGTAAAAATGTCAGTCCTGGACAAAAAGGAAAATAATGAGAACTCTAAGTTCTCATGAACAGCACTGAGTTTGCACACATACATCACATTCATACCTCATTAGACTGTAAATAAAACTGACTAATGTAGAAAGTCAGATATGCTCTCAAATTCTGTGAATAATCAAAATAGAAGACAATCTCTTCTCCCAAATCGGACGTCGGGCACTCGTTCCTCTTCTACTGTTTCTCATGATGCAAAATAATTAGGAGTGAATCAGTGTGCAATGTTCAGCTGTTTGCGCATTCAAAGTCATTTAGAGGTCTGAATTGCCCCGCATAAATGAGCTTTTTCTTTCCGTTGTGTATTTGTTGATGCTCAGTGGTTAAAGAGTAGACGCATTATGCAGGTCGTAAAACCCAGAAGGTTCTTGCAGACTTTCACCTATTTAAAACTCAGATACTGATTAGAGTTTATCAAACAAAGAAATTAACTTTAACTTGATCCTGGGTTTGTGTATAGACAGGTATCAGCCTTCATCTTGTAAGCCACTAGTATTCGTGCTGGCGAGAACACATTGGATGGACATCAGTAGCATGTAACCAAAGCAATCAAACTCCAGGCGGTTCTGTGACGAGAATGAGATCTAGAGATTTAGCCTCGCTGTTCAGTTATTGATGATACAAAGTAAACGTGGTAAACATGTGTGGATTGTTGAAGAAAATCAGTTACTGACTGACGTTTAGCAAATTCTCTGCTGCAAGGAGCTTTTGGGCTACAAGAGGTGTTTTTATACTTGATGGATGTACCGAAGCGTCCCTGTCACTGCCTGGGATGCACGTGTGCACACACTGCGGTGTTATGCAGATCTTAGAAACTTCGATATTGGTCATTTACTGAAATTAAATTCACTTACACACTGTTCTACATGTATATTCAATATGTTCCCCTGAATTCTATATATTCAAAGGAACTCACTGAGATTCAAATACTTCATGAATGTGGTTAAGAGATGTAGTCAAATATAAAGCTTTGGCTACTTTGCAGGTATAGTGGATCTAACAATTATCCATCCATTATCTATACCCGTGTCTTAGTTCTCTCTAGGTGGTCTGGCAGTACATCTGTGGCAACAACTATGACACCCAAGTTAATATTCATGGCAAAAAAATGAAGTCACAATTTAAGTAAACTACAGTTGATAGTAATAATTATCATAATTTAGAAACTCTGCTTGGGTCTTTTTAGCTCCTACCTCATGTATGTAGTCTTCCAGGAAGAAGGTACTTTCAGTGATGTAACTACAGGGATTGGGTGAGATGATAAAATTGTAACTCGATAGTTTTATCACACAAATGCACCTAAAAAAGATAGGAAAGGACTGTCAGTTCGGGGTTTACTGACATAATGGCTGAAATGTCATTTAACTTTTCCACTCTGTTGGATATGTGATGCAGCTGTAAAAAATAAATAAATAAATAAATGAATAAGAAACCCTTGAAAGTTAGTCTTTCAAGGAGCTCCCCAGACTGATTTTCCTTCGGCGAGCCCGTGGCACTTTGTTGTCTGAAAGAGCTCATCTAGTGTCACATTACTGAATCAGACCTCCATCCATACATCTTCTATACCTTTTTTTAAACCTATGCAGGGTCACGGGGGTCTGCCAGAGCCTAACTGAATCAGACCTTTCTGATCTTTATAAAATAATATAGCCAAGTTGTTTAAAAACAAACAAAAAAACAAAAAACAAAAAAAACATTGCAGCGAAGTCGACTATGAGTCTACTGATCCACTAAAACATGTCAGAGTCACAAGATGTGTGACTTATTATCATATTTCATGACTGTGAGTGACTTTCTCAAGGTACAATGAAAAGGAGACACAAGGCTGGAGGAGGAACACTGGTTCTGAGTCATTTCCTTATACTGTTTGGTTGGGTTTAAGCAAAAAAGACTTCTTGCTTGAGCTCACAAAAAATCAATCTACAAAAAATAATTTCTTTAGAAGTTTCTAAAGCAAGGCAATATGAGTCATTTTAAACTCATTAAACAACCAAAAGTTATTTGGTTTTTTTTCCCTGGTGAGGCTGAACTTTTGGATCAGCTCTGTTCACAAAACCAGCTGGTTCCACTCTGTAAGGCCTTCATTTAGGCCCACGGTGCGGCGTGAATTTCCCAGAGGAAGAACAGCATTGCATTTCACTCTGCTGCTGTTATATCTCTGTTCAACCTTGATTGGTAGCAACAAAAGCATTGTGGGGCGAGATGATTGATGAATGAAATGGCAGTGCGGAAAGGCGTGACATGCCATGCAAGGATGGCTGCAAACAGCATGCAGAAGATCACTCTGTCAACAGAAGGGTGAGAGGCAGACCGCCACCGGAGGGCCGTCTGACGGTGGCGTTCAGGCCCACAGTCGGGACGCCCGGCCGGGTGACAACTGAGCGAAAGACGCTGCACGGAAAAATACCTTTTAGGTTTTTGACCAGAGCGGTCAGGGAGGCAGAGACGAGCTGGGATGGCCATATTACAAACTTTGTCTAGTCAGTGAACCCTGTTGCGGTGCCTAGTAACCTGACGGACCCTCCACCAGCTGAAGCCGGGCTCGCGCCTCCCTCCTGCAGTCACTGTAACGCTTCAAACACCGCCAGCAGGCCGGCACTACTGTGTCCTAATGGAACGACCAGATATAAATTTTTGATTTATTTAATGCTGTTCATTTACTACCATGTTTTATTTTGTGCAGACTAAATAAAACAGCCAGTGATTTTAATCGACTGCTGACGATGGACTGGAATGTGAAGAGAAGGGACCTTCTTTAGACTGTCAAACACTGTGATCATTTGTGAAAGCGTTCGCTGGGGAGGGGATACTGTGCCTTCGCGGGATCACTGTGAATGCACAACAGGACAGTGGAGGTCGACTACAGACGGGATCACCAGTGCGTCTTTATACCAAAATCTCTGTGTGAAAGTGACACGTTTCCCTACTTTGAGGAAAAAGAAACAACTGAAAGATGATATCCAGAGTTTATATAAAATAACATGATGGCTGCTAGGAGCAGAGCCACATTCCCCTTGTAGGAAATCTGTTTGCGGTGTTCAACAAATGACCTATTAATTTTAAAAAATAAAATATTTTGAGGTGAGAAATGCTTTTGTGTTCTCTCTTAGATCAAAGTTCAAAAGAGAAGTCCTGAACTTCCCTTTTAGTGATTAGAATGGAAAACACTGTCAAACATCGTCTTACATTTCTGTATTACGAAGTCCAAGATTTCATTTCACTTTTACAAGCTGTCTTTTTTTTAATCAGACATTGTCACATGATCAAATTTCAGTATCATAGTCTCCAGTTTAAATTTTTTTTTTTTTTTGCTTTAAAACAAGTCTACCTTTTTTTTTTTAATTTTTTTTACAACCAATATAAACTAATAATTTGTGACAAGGCCAGTATTCCCCTTCATTTTTGACATTTACATTCCATATGTAACATTATTAACATTTGAAAAGAAAAATAAAAGCAAACCTGACATGAACTCATTTTCCATAAAGTGACTTTGCATGAGATTTGAAGTTCATAACTCTTCTCTGTTCCTGTCAGAAAAACAAAACAAAACAGTGATACAGGGAGCAAGTAACTAAAGAAAGAGGGTGAATGAATTTGTGAA
Source organism: Xenentodon cancila (assembly GCA_014839995.1). Taxonomy (NCBI): domain Eukaryota; kingdom Metazoa; phylum Chordata; class Actinopteri; order Beloniformes; family Belonidae; genus Xenentodon; species Xenentodon cancila. The sequence goes on from CM026208.1 coordinate 4,757,636, forward strand.
TGCTGATCCCAGGTTTCTTCAAGCTGGTCCAGAGGTTTGTGTGTGTGTGCGTGTGTGTGTGTGTGTGTGTAAAGGCCAAAGTATGGGCACCGTACTGCTTTTAGGTTCTGCAAACCAGATGTTATGTTGATGTTATCCAGCAAACATGCTTGGTCTGGTGGTTCAGGCTGTCACGACATCTTTCAAGCAATCAACCAAAAACAAGTGTTATTCTGAAAAAAGCTTTACCAGAATTTCAACTTTTTTTTTCTTTTTTCAAGATTTTTCACACCAAAAACATTTGGCTGCAACTTCATACAGATATTCAAAAGCTTCCAATTCATACATTAGGATACAACATACAGACATTAATTTCTTGTTTCAATACCAAAACCACGTGGTCGTCCCCTCATCAATCCCAGAGAGCAGCATTGTTCAATAACAACTGAAACTGGAAAAGAAAATAAGATCTGATAAGCTCCTGTGGTTCCTTCCAGCGGTCCGTATTTGCCCTGTGGTCCATTCCTCAAAACCTCCAGCAAAAATCAGAATGCACATCAGCATTTGAGTGAAATTATAATCTGTGCCAAAATATTAAATAATCTATTGGTTTCAAACACTGACCAAAGGGGAGTCAGCATCTGGGATAACTTCCGCGACCTGCTCACAAATCCAGTTGGCTGCAGGAGAAGATTTTCTTCTTCTCCTTCCTCTTTACCTGCTTCCCATCATGGACGTGCACACGATTGGGAAGTTCCCCTTTTGCTGTAAATCCTCATTGTTGTTGATCATCACAGAGGGCTCATCGGTAATTCTTGGCTGTGTAACAGTTTTCAAAAGGCAAAGGGGGGTGACATTGCTGCGGAGGCCCTCCTGAAGGCCAGTTTTGACTCCGTGTGGCTTTGCGGAATCAGATTCACGGCTCGTGGATGTGCGGTGGGACACATGGAGCTCTTCTGTTACGACTCCAAACCAAAGTGTGGCAGAGTTAATACAAAATGGGGTAAAATGAAATTAAAACTAAAGTAGTAACATCATTCCTGTTCTTCATCTTTGTACTTGGTCACTTTTTGAATTCCATATATTTATATCCATATATATTTATATTTATATTTATATATATATATATATTTATATATTCTTTTTACAATTAAAAACACCATGGATTTGACAGATTATTTGGTTTCTTTTTGTCTGAGTAGAAGTGTTTGTCGTGTTTCATAATTAAATGCAAGTAGATTTTTTTCCCATACTGCCAGTCTGTTTTAAAGGTGGTCACTCGAGAAGAGTTTTTATGCTTGTATTCATACAGTATGCATATCACTTTATAGAGATTTTCCATGATATATATATATTTTTTATTCTGCATTTTGATTCACATCCCACAGGTACGGAACACCAGGGTCTGTCAAACAGAGTCAGACTAAAGGTGGATGTTTGAAATCTTCTACTTTCATTGGGTGAGTTGGCCCAAGTCTCTGTGTGATAGGCTGGGGCTAAGCAGCTGGGTCTGCGTGGGTCCGTTACCGACAACAGCACCAGCGCTTCCTCCATTAAGGTTCAGGAAGCAAACAGTTTCTCTGGCCTCTGGCTGTGTAACTGTTGATGCAGGGCTGTTGATCGCACCCTCCTCGTGCTTCCTGTGAGCGAGCGCCAACGCCCTGAGCTGCTCCTGCGCCTCCTCCAGCAGCAGCGCCACCTCGTCCTGCTGCTGCCCGACGGACGATGAGCAGGAAGATGAAAGCCGCCTGGCGTGTGCTGTCTTTTCCTTCCTCTCTTCCTTGCAGACCGTTGCTCCACAGGTGGCTGACATCTTTGTGGTTGCTGGGGTAACACTGGTTTGCATACAAGACACCTCACTATTGTGGTGACACTGGATTGAGGGAATGATGGGGATAGAGCAGGAACGAAAGGGGGGAGGTGGTGAGTGGCTTTCATGGTGGCCAGGTCTCCTTAGGCTGCTCGTATTGGGAATGGGATAACCGTCCACAGGTGGAGGGCAGGGGCCTGAACACACCTCCTCCACATGGCCACACCAAGGCAATGACGACAGTGTCTCAATGGAAACAGGAGTTTGCATATGTACAAAAGCATCTCGTCTGGAGTCATCAGGCTGATTCTCTCCCTCTATTTGGACACTGGAGACGACAAGAAACATGATGAAGACAGACAAGACAGAGACAGAAAGAGGAGGAGGGGAGAAAAGGTTATTCAACTGCAGAGAAACTTGGCAAAAAGTCATTGTGTCTAGGGTGTGTTTTCAACTCAATCGCTTTTTCAAACTCCCACGCTGAAACTGCAGGAATACACAGAGGCACAGCTCTCTGCCCTCTGCCATCTCACAGGCTAACCAAGGATGCGGAGGGGGAAGAAGATGAGTCTGACATGTTTCTTTCATCTCTTTGTATCTGAGTGCACATACACACACAAAACCTTTGCAAAGCTCAACTCCCTTACATAAGTGTGGAGGTAAGGGAGATTTCTTTTTTTTTTTTTTATTCTAATGAGCTCAACTTGCAGCCAAACACAAAACATACTTGTCTTTTACCAATTTTAAGGTTTTAACTGTCAGGAGTTTATAAAATCTCCCTGTGTTCCTTTCCATGTCTTACAATATGGTATATACCACAACCCATCATATATTTTACAATTACTTTTTTTAACAACTAAAACAAAGCCATAATGCAGAAGGAGTATGTGACAGTATGTGATATTTGGACAATACTTCCGACCAAATGCAATTGATTAACTGATCATAACTCATAGTCTGGAGCAGTCATGTGTAGGTTCACACATTACCAAGGAGGAAAGATATCAGTCATGATCCCAGAGAAGGAACACAGAAAAAGACTGGACTCGTACGATTTGTTTGGTAGGGTTTCCAGGATAATGCCTCTTCTCTCTAAAAGTTACATCTGAACAAACCACTAGATTTCTGCAAACAATCACATTTTCACAGATGATAGCAGAGTGGAAATACTTGGACCAAAATGCAAAGCATCATGTTTAGAAGAATCTAAACCAATTACAAGCCACAGCGGTCACGGAGTAACGATTTGGGCTTCTTCTGAAGTTACAGGTCCTGGTGACCTTGGAGTCATTGTGTCAGTTATGTGTCAACGATGTCTAGACTCACCTGTGAGGATAAGGTAACACCTGGATCCCACTGAGTACAAAAGCGCCGTGGTTAAGCTGCACCACGGTTTTGCTTGTTCTCAGCATGACCCTAGGTCCACCAGAGCTTTGAGAAGCGTAACAGTTCAGAGGGCTTGTTGTTTGACTAGATTTGTGAAATTACACGTTTACACAAAAGTCTTGCAATCACATGGTAATTGTGATAATCTGGTCATTTAAAGACATTTCTCATCATCATGTCTTTTCTTTCTGCTATTATCCTCATGAAAAGAGATCAAAGTGTGCTTTTTGACATCTAAAGTCTCTTCTTGTACATGGCTGAAATCTCCCGTGAAACCTGCTATCTCCACGAGGTAACGTAATGTCGATGTATGAGTTTATTTTGACAATTGACCTGGTTCTCTATGGCGTTCTTGTGTATAACTTCCAGCCAGCTTGTTTGGCTTTGTGTGAATTGAAAAGATTAGACCAACAAAATATACTTGCTGTGTATCTTTAGAAACGTCCACTATGCTCTGCTAAACGGCAATGTGGTGCCACTGGTAGGATTACAGTTATTGAGTTGAGTGGCAATGATTTACAATTTACAAAGCTTCCACACCCAGCCGGATCCAGGGCTGAGGGGCTTGGAGTAGGATCCATGCTATTCTATCAAAAGGAGCCGGTTCAGGTGGTTCAGGTGGTTCAGGTGGTTCAGGTACCCCGTCAGAATTTCTACTGGATGTCTCACAGAGAGGAAGTCTTAGGGAAGAAGCAGGACTGCTTGTAAGATTATATATTTTGCTTGGTTTAGGAGCACCTTTATCACAGGAGGAGGGTGGGGAGATGGAGGTCTGATGGAGGTCTAAACAGATTCCTGCTCAGACTGTTGCTCTTAAAAGAAACAGCAAAATATGTATTAATGGACATTACTGCATCAACCCGATATTCTTGATATAATGTAGACAGATATGATGTTAGAGGTTTTAATAGTGTGCATCTGGTGTGTTGTCTGCACTTCAGTTCTCTAAAACAACATTACAGAGGTGAGGTATGCTTCATACTCTGAGGTCGGGTTCTCACTCTGCATGTCAGAAGTGTAGATTTCAGCAGAGCCCCAGCGGTGGTGCGTTATCAGGCTCCTGGAGCGGACTGGTTTTCTGAAGGTGGGGGGCGAGGGGTGGGGGGTCGAGTTGCCATCCCATATTTTATTTCAAAAGGAAACATAAATATGCAGAAGCAAAGAATACTCAATGTGAAGGTCCTCAAAGCAGGTGCTTTGGAAGGAAACACTGACTTCTCAAGAGAAGGAAAAGCAATCTGCACAATGCTGATGCTTAGCATTGCAATTAATAAATCATAATAACATTTAGACCCTTTTGAGCTTTTGTAAAGAGTGCCATGCCATTACTTCAACATTCAAAGTTGATTACTTTAATATCTTGAGATAAGAGAGCTTCTTTTTCTTGTAATAACCTTCTACTTTTTCTCATTATCTTGAAAATTGATCCTTTTTATTGAGATGCGATAAATTAAACCATCATGGCAAAAAAAAGAAAATAAAAGCTTAATTTTCTTCAGCTCAAGGGATGATTATAAAGTATAAGCATCCGATTCATTTGATCATACTTTTTAGTCATCAATCTTCCTCTATAATCATAACAGTGATCTGTAAAGATAAATTCAGATAAGTGTAGGGGAACTTATAAAAGCAGATATACTTTCTTGTGGTATAAAAATGAGAGGTTAATCAATTCCCACCTCTTCACGTTAACTTGAGAAGCTCCTTGCAAAAGCAAAGATAACATGTATTAGCCTGTTATCAGAACAACGCAAGTTTCGTTATCTTAAGATAATTGAATGAGTAACTTGTGATCTCTGATAAGGGCCTTAAATAAAACAGTCCGAGGGGAATCCTGAGAGTGTTTGACCCATTCATCAAACACAACGCCGCCCTTTGTCAGTTTTTTAACTATCTCACCTGACTTCCTAAAGGCTTTTTTTTTTTTTTAATGCCCAAAAGGCTCACTGGCAGAAAGCCCTGAAGGCAAACTGCTCTCCTCTGTTCTTTTTCTTTACTGGAGTCATGATGTGACTTCACTCATCCTGGACGGTCTCTTTCCAAGAGTGACCATTTCCCTCAGTCATAACGGCGTCTAAATCCAGAGGTAATCTACGCCTGTGCCTCATTATCTTTGTATAATAATTTATAATCCTATGCAAAGGCAACGTTCCTCATGGAAAATCAACGTAGTTTGCCCCTGACTTGTTACATCCTCATCACACACACTTGTGTTCTCCATCAAGGCTATAAAAATAGTGGTGGGTGGAGGAGGTGCTTTTCAGACTCAAAGGAAATCACGTCTTGTTTTTTATCTCTGCAGTGTTATTTTTCTGAGATTTAGTGGGCCCACAGAGAGGATCCTGCAAGCGATAAGAGAGGATGATGCGAGGGTGCTAATTCCCTAGATAACATTCAGAGACAAATCTCTCTTTTGATGTGTTGAAACATAATCAGTTTACTAAAAATCTGTGAGGCGCAGTTCAAATATAGACTTCGGAGCTATACAAGAGCAGCAAGAGGGGTATCACAGAGAGACTGTCTGCAAGCGAGGTGAGATAAGTGACCAGGCTTTTAACTTTAATGGGAGCTCATTACAGGCACAAGAGTTAACAGGATTTTTATTCATCCATTGCCCTAAAGATAATTTCTGAATGCATCCCATCTGTTTGTTGTTAATTCCTGGTAAAAAAAATAAATGTACTAGTATGAAGTGACCTAGTGACACTGACATATGCATCAGGGCCGCAGCACATGCACACGTGCAGATGTGCTTGCATGTCCGTGTTGACGCGCCTGTGCTTGCAGGAACTGCGCTTGTCTAATTCAAGGCTGTGCACGTAATAAACTGTAGCAGAAACTTGGACAAGGAGGGGAAAATACAGCGCTCGATGCCTGAAAATGCACCCAACCGCTCCGTCAGCCATTTTGGAGACAGCTTTATCTTAAAATAGTAGTAACAACGCAGGACATTCTGTCTCGCTGTCAGCCATTTTGTTGAGATTACACAAAGCTTCTCAAGCGGGCATGAAAAGGAGCCGACATCCCCCCTTTAAAGCATTTTCTAACTGTCATGCTCTATCTGCACAGTAGTCTATTACATGCACTGCTGCTGTTTTTTTTGTTTTTTTGTGGTCTTTTTCAAACGTTACTATATTTTAGATCTCTTTCTCTGTTATTTCTATCTATGTATCTCTCCTTTAATCTCTATGGAGTGCTGGTCAAATGTCTCCATGGCAACACAGGCTATCTTACTATGGTGTTAGGGGATGCTGTCGTCTGTCTGTCCATCTGCTGTTCTGTGAGATCTTACTTATTAGAGAGAATTGGGAGTGAGTCGATTGAGAGTGATTGTGTGTGTGTTAGGGTCAGTGACTCAGTCAGCATGAGTGTGTGGTCTGGATATGTGTGTGTCAGAGAGTGATTAAATAACATGCATTAGAAAGAGACCAAACTCTTTGTGCCTTTTGGTGCAGGAATGATGTTAATACTGTGCATTAGAGTGCATAGACACTCTCCTGACAGGGGTTAAAATAAAAGGGCTGAGCAGAGCTACATCTGAGTTGTGTCTTTGTCACTGTTCTGTGCTTTTCTGTTTCTAACGTTTGTGGAAAAAAAAACCTCGTAAATGGATGGTGTCTGGTTTGGTGGTGTTGGGACTTCGTATCGGCTTTTTCTGGATGATGTGGTCTTGTTGGCGCCACTGGACTGTGAATCACCACCTCCAAACGTGAGACCCTTGTTCTTGGTCAGCAAATACTGGAATGTCCTCTTCAGGTTGGGAGTCAGTAGCTCAAGATCAGATCAATACAGGATCCCAAAAAGAAGCAGTTGAAATGTGTTTCACCGCCCTTAGAGAAAGGTTGGTAAGTCTAATCCTTGGGAGAGACTAAGAGTAGAGCACCGGCTTCTCCACCAAGAGCAGAGCCAACTGAGCTGGTTTGGGCATCTTGATAGGATGTGTCCTGCTCCCCGAAGGACAGGAGGAGCAGCGAGACAACACCAAGTTATTTTTCTTTTGGAATCAAGAAACCTGGACTTCAAGCTGGATTAATGAGAGCTTCTCCGCAGCCAACTCTTACGGGAACCAGAAGAAAAGTCAAGCAAGTGCTGCATATTTGGGACGAGGATGCTTGGTCTCACAGAAATACAAGAAAAAAAGTATGACTTTGTAAACCTACATCACATACCGAAGACACACACAGTCAGGACCAAATGTTTTGGCACAGATACAAATTTAGTGTTTTACAATTTTAGCTTCACATTATTTCTCGACTCTTTTGTAAAGTGCATAATAAAAGCCGAGTGATTTCTAAAAAACAAAAAGGCATTCAAAAAGGCTTGGTCTTTTGTGTGGTGTAAGAGATGTTTATCTCTGAGGAAATGTGCACAGTCATCATTGCCTAGTATCCAAATGGTTTTGCATGCAAGAAAACTTCTGCTAAAAATATTACACCTAAAAGAACCATTAACTACATCGTCAAGAGCTTCAGCCGCAGTAATGAAAGGTTGTCAAAGAGTGCCCAGCAAGTACCAGAACTATTTTCTTGTGAGGATTCAGCTAAAGACTTACATTATCATCAGTGCAAAGATGCTCAGGAGCAGTGGCCAATGGTGTCAATAAATCTGCCTGCACAGTGAGGACATGGTGTCAAGAAAGACGCCAAACAAGCCACTTCCATCCAAAATACATCCGGAACAGATTGAAATTCTGTCAGCAAATGATCCTTTATAATTGGGCTGGAGATCTCACTTCACATGCACATCACTGAATGATGCATAAATACAATCTAACAGTGTTCTGCCTCGCTACGTCCATGTTTCCTTCCTTTTTCTTTTTGCACAAATATAGGTCATGTGAAGCTTAATGCTGAGGACTGCTGGGACCTGTATGCCTGAAGCTTGTGAGTCCAGATGGTTAAAGCACTGACTCATGATCCACCCAAAAAATGGGTCAGAGCTCAGTGTTTTTCACTCTAAATTCATTTCTCGCTTTTCATTTTAGACCAGACCTTTTCATGCGCCCTGGCTAGGTGCAAACCACAGTGTGTTGCACTTATACACTCTAACTGAATTATTGGTTTTGTCTGCTAACCACTTGCAGTAAAAAAACATCTGGTAATCAGAATTTAGTGCAAGTACAACAAGATTTCAGAGAGAAGATGGGAGGAAATGGAATATGCAGATGTTTTTTAAAAGCACCAAGCTAAGCGTTTCCCTTCATCTTCTGCTGCAGACCACAAAAAAATATTATCTTGTTTTTTATCTTCACTCAGCAGATCAGAAAGCAAAGGGATGAGGTAGAGACAAGGAGTTTCTTTTTAAAATAAATGTTTCTCTTACTTAAAATAAAATACAAACAAACAGAACCTGGAAATGAAATCCATAGGTTTGTCTGGGGCAGGTCTGCATTTTCACATAGTGATTTCTGTTGGAACGAGTCAGCACTTGAAGGATACAGCAAAGAAGATAATCAGAGACGAGCAGATTGAGAAAAGGAGGTTAGGATAAAACCTAAAAATACCCTCAATCTTAAAAATGCACTTACATCTGCAAAGCGGTACAAATACATTGAGCAAACATGTTTTAAATTTAAGTGGTCTGCTCTACATAATCATACTGAGGAAGCTAAATCAATATAAAACACTTGCTCACAGACCAAACAGAACTGATTTAGTTGCTGGAACATTTTAAATAGCCTTTTTTGAGAAAGGAACTGCATTGTGGCATTGCCAGAACACATTCCCGGAATGAGTTGCCAGGAAAAAAATGCATCTGAAAAAGCTGCCAGTTACCCACATTTCATTACAAATCACCACTAGTTTCACTGAAGTGCTTCATTTAATTCTCACCCTTTTTGACCTTCTGCCTCCTTCTCAGATGAGTCAACTTCTTGAAGGTGCTGGTAGGCGGGGCCTGAATACTTGGACCCCCCAATTGGGTTCAACCTTCCTCTGGGTACAGGCGGGGTCATGCGAGGAGCTGACCAATGAGCTGCCTGCGTTCTCTGTTCGAGGCTATGTAACAAGGTGCCGCTTCTGAGAAAGAGGAAATTCAAAACAAAAGAAAAAGCAAAAATGTTAATATGTTGTTTAAAACTGTAATACGATTGGTTCTTGTTGCATTGATTGATTCTTGATTACTGCTGTTTGTCTATTAGTGCTGCATCATCTTGTTGATGTAGTCTGTGATTTTATTGGATTATTTGGATATGAGTGACTTCATAGTAGTTTAATTAATTCATGCCATGAAATGTAACAACACAGCAATTATATTCTAATTAGTGCAGTGTGTACAATCCATGTCTTTCGATGCACCCAATTTCATTATTGGAGAGTTTTACTGTTTTATTGGCTAAATATATTAATTATTTATAAATACTTGACAACACAAAGCATTGAACCAATGTTATGTCACCATTAAGGGGCTTTACAAATCATGATGGCAGCTCTGGGCCTGAAATACAAGAATCATTGTATCTTTGTTTGGTTTCCACTCCATCATCATCTCCATCAGCTGTTAAGATAAAACAAACTAAGCATATTTTCCAGAATAGACTCCATATGTGTGTTGACAGATTGTTTTGTGCTTTGACTACACCGGGTGGAGTCTTTAAAGACTTATGATTTCGTGTAGATGATCTGTCTCCAGTTGCATCGTTTTTGTGAAAGCCTGCTGGTTCCTTGTAAAGCGTGTACTATCCACTTAGTGGGTTTCTGTGGTTTTGTTTCAATATGGTGTCCCAGAATGAAATGAAACAAGCACGACATTTGGAAAAACTTTATAGAATATGAAAGCTTTTTCCTCACAGAATACAAGAAGTCTCTGTTATTTCATGTCTGCCTGTAAGACCAACTTGCCTGGTTACCAGGGTGATGAATCAACCACCACACAATGGTTATGACATAGCTGCTTCTGGGAAAATGTAACTGAATTATTCTTTCAGAAGACCAACTTTCCTATATTACAGATGACTTTTGAAACCATCCTTTTCTCCAAGTTGCTTTGAGGCCAAACCTAACCAAGCGGACACCAACAGTGAAAGGAACAATAACCTACGGTAACAGGGGGATGGAAAATGGATTCATGGTCTGTCGGTTTAAGGTTTAGCATTAATCCTCTCCACCACCACCACCACCACACCCCCTTTTCAGTCTTTATTCTTCCTTGATTAAACAAGCACATCTGTTTGTTCAGTTTTTCAAGTAAAGTTTGTTGTCCACCTCAACAAATGCACACATATACTTTTAAATGGCATTGTTTCCACAGTGCCGGCACATACTTTTAGTTCCAGCATATTCCGGTTTGTTTCTGAGAGATCAGGGTGGCCTTCTTTCCATTAGACTCTATTAGACAATTTTAAACCTGTGAAGGCCACTGAAGAGCTGTTAAGAAAACAAAAGTCACATTATTCCTGTAATAAAAGGTTTTAATCGAACTCAAAATAAATCAGTGTTTCAGTAATACCTGAACATAACTGTATCAAACACTTAACCCCGAGAAAAAATCCCCTTGTAGACCAATAAAATAGATTTTCATAATTTATATTTTCAACTGACTACCACTGAATAAGATGGTGTGATAGTTTGGCAAGGGGTGCCTAGGAAGCAATAAAAGCTTCTTATGTTAAACTGCAAGTGAATTTGCCAAATGTTCAGAAAAAGGTCAAGTAGGGATGGGTATCGAGAACCGCTGTTAAAGAGAACCGGCCTCCAGGAGTGGGATTTCGTGGGATTGTTAATCCGCCTGCCTAACAATACTGCTTACAGGTTCTGCTGAAGCCTGACACATTTGCATGATGACATCATGTACACGCTTTGTATTTTGGCTCAGAACGTTTCCAACATGTCATGTGACCCATTGGTTTCTGAAAGCCCGTTTTTCTTCGTATAGAGCGCAGCCATGTTGCTTTGCTCCCAGATCCTTCAGCCGAGGCATCTATTCTGGTGCTTATATTACTAGATTAACTGCATCACACCAAAAGATACTTTGGGGCCAGAATATGTACATTTTTACATATTTACTGAAACTTCAGAAGCAAATTGTCTCTTGGCTCAGAGAGAATCTCTTCCTGCTAGTATTGTATTTCAAGTTTGGGTTTAATTTTTGCAGAAAAAAGACCTTCATTCACATTTAAATCTTCTTTTTTCAAGGATATAGGTTCTTACCCGTAACAACTAGATTCTTAAAGTCATCTAAAACTGCTGACAGAGTTTTTCATTTCTGTTTCTGTCTATAAATGTAATATTTCCACAACACAGCATTAATCGATGTATTTTTTTATGTGGCTGTTCTGGCCTGTTCTCCAATCACTCTGCTAATGGACAATAGTGTTAGTATAAGCTGAAGTGATTCCAAACAAATACATCCCGATCATCCATAGAGGATAGGATTTTAGAGCAACAGAGCGCCCTACAAACAATATCATGACCAAGACTACTCTTGACAAAGAGACAAAGAAATGAGGAGAAACAGAAAGAGAAAAGTGTTACAGGAGTTCAAGCAAAAGGTTAGCGGGGTGTGGTAGGAGGGCTGTCTGACTGGATTTCTGGTTTGTCTAGGAAAAAGGATGAAAGACCTCCAGCTGCATTAGGAATTGCTTAGTGGTAATAGGTGGAAAACCACGAGAAAGCTGACAGCCTGTCAAGTGAATGTCTTTAAATTAACTTTAATGGAAGAGGGTAAGTCAAAAAAGTATGATGCATGCACTTTGCTCATTCCTCTTAGGCAAGCAGAAGTTTAAAAAGGTTTAGTTTTAGGTTGAGTTTGTTCTCACAAACAAAAAGAGGGCAAAAACCTTGAACAGAGTTTGAATTGAATCCATAAAAGCCATAAAACTCCAGGCGTTCTAATTCTCAGCTACAACGAGGTGACACTTTTTCAAGACCCCTTGGTGTCACATCGTCACTCACTGGGTTTCCTTTTGTCATTGCTGTCTCCACTGTCACTAGGCTCATTCAAAGTGTTCCCATCTCTGGAGTGTCCAGTACAGCAGCATTGCAGTTTTGTCAAAGCCCGTGATGTCAGCACAAGGGTCTCTGGCACTGTTGTCAGTGCAGACTGTGGCTCTGCAGGTGCAGCCGTCGTACATTAATCAGCAGGTTACTGGTTTGATAATGATTGGATCGTAGCAACAAGGTTACCCTTCAGTGGAGAAAGTTGGAGGAAGTATCTAGTTTAAAGCCACCGTGGCACTTTGAAGTTTCCATTTTCTTGTTTGTATTCAGCTGCTGTCTATTTTCACTGTTGCTTATTATTCCAAGTATTCTGTTTTTAAAATTTGGACAAAATGAAAGAATAAACTGTAAACCAGAGTAGGAATGGGCTGAGAGGAAGAACTTGCTGCAAAATGGAGCCAGCTGCTCTACAATATAACTCAAATTAAAAGCTGAAAAAAAAAAAAAAACGGCAATCATGTATAAGCATTAGGAGAGTACCAATAAAGTCCCAATAAACACATTAACTGGCGGTGGTGGCGGTGCTGCAGTCAGAGTGCTCATCACAAGCAGTCGAGGCATTCACATTAATTTAGCCGATGACTGCGGGTCTGTTGAGATCACTGACAGACGTGGTGCCTTATTTTAAAGTGTTTTTGCAACTTAGCATGCTTGTCCTCTGCAAACTTGAACGTCCTTAGAACCTGAAATACAACCGTTTCACGGAGGCAGTGGTGTTGGAGACTGGAAATGTAATCCAACCAGAACTCCAGAGAGAATGTCTATACCATGTCAAGTTTGGTTTATTTCAGGACGTTTGCAAACAGGGGTAGAGGGTGCAATGGAAACAGCAGCTGCGCTAGATTCTTCTTACCAGCAAAGGTCTGGTTTCTGTCAGCATACACTCGCAGTGTTATTAGTTCCCTCTCGGATAGGGGATTGAACATTTATGAATCTGATGGTTTGTTGGTGCAAAGCAGCTGCTATTAGGGACAATGCATTTCCCTCTTAGACGGTAAAAAACAACATTTGATCTATAGTTGAAGTAACTTTTCACGTTAAAGAATTGCTTTATTTGAAAAAAGCTTAATTCACTTGCTTATTACAAATGAAACAATTCAATTCAAGTTAATTTAACACTTTCTCACTCCTTCAGCGTTGTTACAGAAGCTTTATCAGTGCCAGTTCATTCATTCTTTTTCCACATGAATTTCCACAAATATTTCTCACAGCTGTTTTACAGGAAAATATGGAGAATGCCACAGCAATTACATTCTAATTAGTCCGGCATCAACAATCCGTATGTTCGGATGCGCCCCATTTTATTATGGGAGATTTTAATCATTGCTTGCTTCTTCCAATATGTTACTTGTCCAATAAAACAAGAAGTATTGGAGCAGTGCTGTGGAACTGTCAAGGGGCTTTACGAATCTAACATGATGGCTGCTCTGGGTCTGTCAGGTCAGTCTACTCTTTGTTTGATCGCCACTTATCAGTCAGCTGTACAAAGAAGCCAAGCAGAGTGTGCAGTTATTCCAGTATGGACTGATGACTTTCTGCTGGAAATGAAACGCTGCTTTTAATATACTGATCAGAATCTATTTAAAAATGTGTGTATCGATGTAGATGAGACTGTTTGTACTTGCATATGTTTTTGTGAGAATATATCGATTCCTTATAAAGCATGTGCTATAAGAACTTGTCAAAACTTTGATAAATGGCAAAAGAAAAAAAAATAGAGAATAAGTTGAACAAAGGACCCTCAAGACTGATGTGGACATAAGTTAAAGTCTGAGTATTTTATCTTGACAAAGTTGGCTGAGAAGTGAAACTACTTTTTTTTTTTTTAGGTTTAATAGCCTTGATTTTAGAGAGAAGTTTATTTTGTTTAGAAAATGAAATTAGTGGCTACACTATCAAGATTGATACGGAGATTGTGAGTCAGTATCTTGTTTGCAGAAAACAGAGGCAATTCCACTATCTTGATTGTACAGGGAAAATGTATTAAAATGCTGCACGTCCTGAATATTTTTGAGGAGTCCAATGCGGTGCTGAGCTCCATGCGCTATGAAGGATATGAGAGCTGCTCTCCTAAATCTATTATTGAGGCACCTGGAGACAAATAAAGTCATGCATATTTCTGTTTTATTGAATTTTCCTCTACTTTTAATAATATCCATCCACACATTCAAGTACAAAGGCTTTTATTCTAATTTTAAAGTGGATTTCATTTCATTTTAAAGTTTTAACATTGTCTGCAGGCTTATTAAATTTTTGGCAATAAGATCCCAGAGAGTCTAGTTTCAGGAAACCATTTATAGTAAGCATTCATTAGAGGATCTCTTTGAAGCTGTGTGCTTCTGCCACTTTAGTTTGTTGTATAACAAATGTCAGAGTAATTACATGTCTGTATGCTGACAATCTAAAAATATAAATCTTGTTTCGGATGTGTAGTAAGATCATGGCAAACTTGCTGATGACTTTGCATTTTCTGCAGAAAGGATTTGTCACGCCAGTGAACAGCCAAGACTAAAATGTTTGTACATTTTTATACAAGGTCCTTTTCTCCTGTCACTTGTGTTATTTAAGAGCGAGCTTGTAGCAGCAGTAGAAGATTATAAGTACTAAGGCAGCATCCTGGAGGAGAAGCTTCATTCTGATATGAATATCAAAATGGTGAGCAAGAAACGGTCTAGAGCACAAAACATTGCTTTGTACATTGTATCATGGTTATCCTGTGATGTATGCAGATAACCTCTACCCAGGTTCTTGCTCTGTGATGACAGTTACCGACGATGTATCAGAAAATGATGGTGGAATTCATCTGCACCTCTCTATGACGATGTACATGCTTTACACATTGTCGATCTTCATCCCTTCTACAAAAGAGAAGGGTCGAGGTGGTGGACGATCTTAATCGGCCGACTGCCATGAAAGACAAAGGTACTTCCAGACTTGGCCTGCACTCCCTTTTGCATCACACTTGCAATTCCTTATCACCTAAGTCCGGTTTGACAAGTGCACAGTTATGAATAATTTACGCTGCTATTAATGACACTGTTGCTGTGTTATTATTATCCTCCAACCAGTTGAGGCAGGTGGCCGCCCTTCCTGAGTCTGGTTCTGCCAGGTTCCTTATCTTAGCATGTCAGTCATATGCCTATGAAGACAATTTCTAGTGAAATTGGCTTCCGAATTTTAATGTATGTAAAATTGTTTTACCCTGCTTAATTAATCCTGTATTTGGTGGTTTGGCAGTCTTAATCTTAAAGGGGATTTGGCATGCGTTTCCGAGTTTTTGGACTTATCTAAAGTGTTGGCACGATCTTACTTTAGACGTTATAATAAGCTGAAGAAAAAAGAAGACGCGAGAGTAGTCATTGCATTTCTACGTTAAAACCACAGTGTATCCAAGTCTTTCAAGCTCTCTGGTGTGAGACTGCGAGGCTTCAGCTAACTACTTCATCAGTGCCAGTTGGAGATTTTCTTAATTGTTGAGATTCTACCTTTTCAACAGGACATCATAAAAAGAACAATCAGCCTTTGCTTCAAACATATTTTGTTTTGGGTCTCCATAATCTCCATCTTTAAAGAAATGTGTACTTGGTTGTGAGGACACGAGAAACTGGAAAAAGCCTTTCCAAACTCTAAACTTTCATACTCCACAGAAGATTTTGAATGAATTTCCAAACTTGTTGTTGTTGAACTTGAGTCTTGTTTACGGTGGTTTGGAGCTCTGTGTTCGGTTCCTGACAGACAACAGCAGTTCTGTGTGGTCATGGCAGATGCAGATAAAGGTGCAGGCAGTTGTTTAGGACCCACAACGTCCTCTAATGTTGAGCTTCATCTGTTCCCACCAGGTTTAATCTCGCCGTAGGAAGCAGATCGGACAGGACTGTCTTTTGTTCTAACTGCTACCAGTCCTTTAAGTAACACCTCATCATTCTTTCTATCCTTTCCATGATTCATAGTGACAGTATGGACAGCATGGCTGAGGAATTTTGCATTGTGCCTGTGCGGTTTGTTATATATTATGTATGTATGTTGGACTGCCTTCCATAAAACAAATTGCCCCCCACAGAGACATTAAAGTTTTACCGTACTATACTACAATCCCCTGGGTAAAAGTACCATGTTTTATTCATTAGCAATTAATTATATATAGGATAAAATCCTGTAAATGCAACGAGTTATGGTTAATTTAGGCACATTGAGCAACTTAAAAGTGAGGAACCCTTTGGGTGGGGTGGTCTTTTGATTGATACGCCTCTCTCTCTCTTGCATTATGTCCAGCTCACAAGGAGACACTGATATATTTATGAATGTGTGTGTGTGTGTTACCACTGATGAAAAAAAAAAGTATATAACACATCAAATGTATTTCCCATTTGATGTGTTTTTTGACTGTTTCATAAATGCATGTGTAGCTTTTAAATACATCAACCTTCTGAGAAACAGCAATTTGCTTCAGATCTGTGATGTGGATAATTACGTTTTTCTTCTCACAAATTATATATGGATAATGGAAACAGAAGTTTCCCATTATAGGTGGCATCTGCATTGTTTCCTGAAGCGAGCAGAGATACATCACAGCATCCGTGTCACTGAATCACACCTGTGCAGCTGAAAATACCTGTGGTGCTTCGCCGTGCCTCTGGAGCTGCTGGATGGCGTACTATTGCAGCGTTCAAATGTGGACTCACAAATACTTCCCGGGCGGGACGGGGAGGGTCGTTTGCAGTACTGGGGACACAAACAGGAACAAGAAAAAGCTGTTACTCCGCGGTTAAAATGCCATGATTAATACTTCAGAAGCAGTCCTACAAAAAAACATGTATTTTTACTTCATACAACACTCCCGCCACTCATTAGGCAGGATGTATTACGATTTCTCTTAACCATATCTCTCCTATGGAAACCTCGGAGTGGCAAGTGCCTGAAGCCTTGTTTCTGGGAGCCGAATTTAGAGTTTCAGTGGAACCAATTTACATCAATTTTGTGTCTTGGGTTGATATATTATATATAAAAAAAATATAAATAACTGTTGAACAGTGGAGGCTACTCATATATTAATCAAAAGCACAAAAAGGCATTTTTGTTGTCTCACAACTCTTCAAGAAACAATAAAGTAGGATCACGTACAAAAGATATTCCTGCATTGAGACTACATGTCATATTGTAGAATAAAGCTGCAGATTTTCTCATTTCTTTAATATATACATTAGTATCTGTTGCCTTTGTATTCTTAAGTTTAAATACATGCGTAATTATCATTGAAAAGTAACATTTATTGGACCTGATTAAATATGCATCTTTTTTTTTAAGAATAGGCTGTAAATTGAAGTACTGTAGCTTTAAGAGACAGCAGCCTTGGACTCTGGTGGTTCTGCTGCGTAAGCCAGTGGACCCTTTGGTAGCTGGGGCTTTCATACCGCATCTCCAGTTTTGTTTTTAATTAACCAAAGCCAATTCTGTGGATATTGGCAAGTTATAGCTATGTCCTTCCTTGTTGCAGACTGTGTTGAGACAATAAAGGCAAGTTATCAGCTACTGTAAAAGCATTTTAGTACTTTTACTAGCCTGCTATTTATTATTATTTGTCAGGGAACTGCGCAGCTCATTTGATGGGGGCTGACACATACCTTTCTTCATGTTTATTGTCTAGTGGAGTTAAAGTAAGCTCACCTTAATTGACATTGACAAGTGGAAACTGCCTACGGTGACATGATTTTTTAAATTAATGCAATCATTTTTATTGTCTGATCTGACATTTAATAATCAGCTGTCAACACTTCGCTCATGGTTGAAAATGTTATAAACTCTAATTCGACCACTTTTTTTTAAGGGGTTCTAAAATGATTCCTTTTCTTTTCCTGAAACACTTTTATTTCATTACAAGATCAACATGCTCATCAGCTACATGTCAAACTGGTTTTCTAGTTTTCTGTTTTATCTGGTCTGCAAGTTGAATTTGCTTAAAAAAAGGCAGATATACCGTGAAAGTAACCGCTAGTAACACATTTCAAAGCATGGAGTCATCACAGGGATGAAGATGATGGAGGAAAATCTGAGCAAGGACGAGCCTAAAATGCACAGGATTGAAGCACAGTGAAAGAGGCTGATTTTCATCGCAGAACTTGCATGGTTGGGTCAGAACTACTTAAGACATTGCTGCGGTAGACCCTGGTTGGTGCATGCGAATCTCAAAATGTGAGATTTAATGTTCCTTATGGTTCACCAAACATCACTTCTGTGTGGTTTCTGAACAAGATTTATCATGACGTCTTTTATTTTGCTCTGAAATGTTTTCCTTCACGTAATAATGTTTTAAACTTTTCACTTTATTGCTTTTGATCCTTTTCCCATTGTTTCTCATCCACACTGATCCTTCCTTTGTCCCCGCTCCTCACTCTTTCCTTCCTGAAGCCCTCCTGACAGGATATCAAAATTAGCTCTACTGCAGTTCCATATAGGTCCCTGGATTTTTCTCTCAATTCTCTTCATGCTCTTTCTTGTCTCTGGAGACTCAGATATGAAATGAAACAAAGGAGACTGTTGACTCTGCACCTCAGGACACTCTTGACAAGGCAAACTGGCTCAGTTACACGGCTGCAGTGATCTGCTGTGAACTCCTCAAAGGAATACGGGACAGCACAAGAAAGTGTTTTTGGTTTTCAACTTAAAAGCCCAACGGATATAAAAGGAGTGCTGGTTTGGATTCTTATTTACTGCACATACCTATGACTGTGGTTTGATCCTTGTGGTAGTGACAGTTTCCTTTCTTCAGTATTACTTTACCATCAGTTTGACAGTAACTTCTAAACTTCTGCAACATATGTTGAGAGAGAGCTATTTTTGGGCAGTTTCTTGCTCCAAAGTCTTTTCTTTATGCACAGTTTCTGGTTTGATGTGTGACTAACAAGCATGTCACTGGAAAAAAGAAAAAGAATCCCTTGTAAGGAGTCCCTGCAGGACACCAACCTTATTAGCACCGGACATGCTGTCACAGCGATATGACTATTCAGGCGTTTGCAGGCTAATTTGTTCTTGTAAAATCAAAATGCTATTTTAATTCTTAAAGTTGAAATGATGCCACATATAGACTACCATCTCAACTGAAGCAGGCGTTTAGGTAGATGATCTGTATATTTGTGTGTTTTTACAAGAAATTTCTTGAAATGTCTTGTAAATCGTTTCCCAAAAGTGGAGATGGGCAAAAGTTAACTTATCTCAGGAAAAAAACATATTCATAAAAGCATGTTCCTCAGGGTCAGTTTGTCAATATTTTGAGTATTGCATCATTTATAGTACATAATAACATTGAAATATTCTGATAGTCTGAAGCAGTCTCTCTGTTCTTGATGCCTGAGATCTACAGGCCCTAAAAACAGGTATGATCCAGTTTTAGAAATCCCACCTCAAGGACGCTTCCAGAACTCAGTGTTGAACTATGCAGATGTCAGCAGGATCCACAAATCCAACACCCACTTTCTTCTCTGGGTTAAAGCTTCTTTAAAATGAACTGAGGGGAAACTATCTGGTCAGCTGATCAGACAAGTAAAAAACGTGTACTTTTACTTAGTTATGATATTTTCAAATTTCTACTTCTCCTTTTTGCACAGCTACTAACTTTTTTCCTGAATTGTGGGTGTAAAAGAGACAGAGTCTGTGTGAGATAAGGGTGTGAGCTGTCTGACTTCCCTCCAAAGCCAAAGACGTGGTTGAAAAGGGAGCTGTTTTACTCTAATTCTGTAGTATTTACCAAAACATGCCTTAGACATCTTATTAAGACGTCGGGAAACTGTGTTAGCCTTTGAAGAAAAGGAATGATATATCTCCTTTAAATAAAACGTCATGATGTCAGGTAAATCCGGGAGTCAGTTCTTAAACAGAGGGAAATAATCCTGTGGAGTCTTGTAGGGAGAAGTGTTGACTTGTGTTGCCACTGGCTCTTCTGCAACAAATCCCGTTGTTGCAGCCATCAATGTTAACTTCATACAAGCTTCCCTGCAGGTGGAGCGAAGGCCTGTCTGGCCAGATGGGATTAAAATGCAGCGGCAGTTACCATTCAGTGAACTGCTGCTTAGAAGCAGATGAAGCCCATGGCATACTGAAATACGCCTTTTGTTATGCATGTAAAACATATCTTTGACTGGAGTCATGGAGTTGCTGCAGTGTTTGACTGCATCTCTGTATCTATAATCACACCTGAAGTCATTTGAGTTTACACACTTTCGCCAACTTACATGACCTACTCTCATCTGTCCCTGTGACCATCCACATGCACTTCACTCTTCAGCGCCCCTGCTGCTCTGCAGTAAATAACAGAAACGTGGGCCCCAGGGTTTGTCGAGCTTCATTCACTTATGGCTCCATCACTGCTGCTTCAATTAGTACATTCAAATGAAAATATGAACATTTAACTGTGGGGAGTGACTAGTGACACCAGAACGTGGGCTAAAACTCCTAAAACTGAGACAGATCTGTTGACGCTTTGGTGCATTATTAATGTATGATTAAGGCAAGTGGATACCACTAAAACACCTCTGCCAGTCACAAATGAAGCGGTGTCAAATATCATTAATGTGGAAATGCTTTTATTTTTCAGCTGAAAACAGTATTATGTGGACATGTGTTGCACAACCAACGAGCCCTGCTGACCAGCTCTACGAGGGAAAATTGGCTTTGCTGGGTCTCTTTTTGTTTTGAATTTGAAAACTGATTTAAGCTTTAGAAAAATAGCTTGAGGAAAATCTGTAGGCACTCTGCATGCATCATCTAACAATACTGACAATTTATAGGGGGCCTCGATATTAATGCGGGAAAAGAAACTCTTTAGCTCCACAAACGTGAGCAGATGCAACCAGCATCACTTTGACAATGACTTCATGCCAAGTGTGGAGATTCGTGGTGCAATGAGTGAATGTAATGGCGTATATTAATGGAAATGTGTGTACTGTATGCGTGTATGTGTGTAATGTAATGTGTGTATTAATCTCTGAGATAGGGACAAACACATACCATATGCCTCTGGCAAAGTGTTTTTTTCTCCCCACAGACAGACTACGGGAGATGATTTATCTGATTTGTGCAGAGATGCTGGCATCCATAACAGCTTTACAGCATTATACACCCGCACACACACACACACACACACACACACACACACACACACACACAGAGTACAGCTAAACACACACTCCCTGGCTTCGGAGAGCAGGCTCAGTACAGTCCTCTTCATGATAGAGACAGCAGCTTTAATTATGCAGCAATGGCAGACAGATTCTTTGCAGCACCTGAGGATGGGGTTGTAAAACCTGATTGATAAAGAAAGACAGAATATCTCTCAGAGCTGCTCTTTTGTTCATTACTTCAT
The DNA here is from genome assembly GCA_014839995.1 of Xenentodon cancila. Taxonomy (NCBI): domain Eukaryota; kingdom Metazoa; phylum Chordata; class Actinopteri; order Beloniformes; family Belonidae; genus Xenentodon; species Xenentodon cancila. The sequence goes on from CM026208.1 coordinate 4,779,102, forward strand.
CAAATACTTGCTACAAAAGGCCCTCCAGTGTTCATCAGAAGTTTTCATTTATTTACTTGTTTTTAATCACCAACCACTGCTGAGACTTTCTGCTGCTTGTTTCAAGACTCCAATGATCATTGGATGCATATTATATCTGCAATAACATGTCCTGAAAGGTAATAAAAAGCAAAAAAATCCAAACTGTTATTAGATATGAAGAACAAAGCAGGACTTGTGTGTAAAGAAATGTGAATGAAATGGCACGTTATGACATGAGTGACATTGAGCCAGACAGTCCGCTGTGCACGACAGGCTTGCGTACATTTTCAGATCACAAAAAATTTGTGTTCACACTCTTAAAACACCACTGACCCGATGTTTGCTGCTCTGCATTCACAAATGTCTGTAACGTATTGCCTGCAGACTAAACTATGTGACTCAGGGAGCGTAGGCACAAAATAAACAAATGCAAATACATTTTCATACATCTCCATGGATCCTGCAGTAAATAAATAAATAATACAAAATTCTGAGTATCGTTTAAGCAATGAGAGTCAGCCTTGTATTTTCTCAACACTCTTTTACAGCATCTATAAACTGTGATGTATACTTCAAGAGCCACTGCAATTACAGCAGTTTGTACAATTAAAGACAAAGACCCCGTTTTTAAGTATTTCAGTGCAACTTAGAGTATTATTAGGGTACTTCTGTCTTAGAGTCTACACCTATTTCTGTCCTGCGAAATGGTGTAAGACATAATCCTTTTCTATGTGCAAATGGATTTATCTTGAAGCCCAATAACACACTGGATTTAAAGTGTTTTCACATGGATCTTTTTTAAAAAGTGTATCTTGGTAGATAAACACCAAACAGAGCACAGAACAGACGCTCTGCCATGACACAACCACCGTGCAAACGTTAGATGCAGGAAACAAACTTTGTTAACAAGTCAGGATTATGAGATAGCTGAATTTAGACAATTTTATATACACCGTTTACAGGAATTTCTCATCATTTGACAAACATCGATAACTAGTGAGCCACTTTGTTGCCCAGCGGTACTAGAAGTACTTGTACTAGAAGTACTTGTACTAGACCTCCTTAATGATCAGTTTGATTTTCAGTTGAAACATTTGCTGCTAAACATGTTTTTTGTTATTTAGTTTGCACTATTTCAGCAGGAATGACTGAAAATGTTATTAATTAAATCACACTAAAACAAATGAAACTGAAGCCCTCCCACTAAACCAGGCCACAGTCTTCGGTCCAAATGACATGTTTGTGAGTTGGATTACAGGAGACGTGGAAGAGCCTGATTTTTTTTTATTTTTATAACTATAAATCATTTCACAGGAAGGTCATGGCCAGGGGACAGAACATTCAAATCAAAAAGTGAGAAAAGCAAGTCAGAGCAAATACAAAAGTGAAAGGGCAACAGAAAAGACCACAGATTCTGTGGTTTCCTGAAGGCAAGGCAAGGCAAGTTTATTTGTACAGCACAATTCAACAACAAGGTGATTTAACGTGGTTTACAGAGACATTAAAAAACATGAATCTCTTGAAGGCGATTTAAAAGAAAAAACACCATCTTCCGCTTCTCTGACACGTGTTATTATGTTTTATGTCAACACCATTGAGGTTGACGTGGTCATGCACTGACATAGAACCTGTGGCTGTTTAGAAAGTGAAATGAATCAGGAAAACGTAGTCATCGTACCAATTTGAGACTTTTCTGTGTGAAACTGCAGTTTCTTTTGGTCAGTTGAGCAACATGGCCAAGATGTGTTCTGCTGTAAGACTGTGGTGCTAATGAAGCTGCAGCATCGCCACAATCCTTCACAACTCACATAAATATCAAGAGGAAGCGACACTGTTATCTTTAAAAACCCACATTTAGATATTACTGGAATAATTACAGGCCGCACAAATGAACATGGCCCAACATTAACCCTGGTGACGAGCTGACATTCAGTGGTGTTTTCCAGGACAAAAACAGACAGCTTGACCTCGAGCAAATTAACTTTTGTGCTTCAGTTATGTGATATTGTTAAGCACAGACATCTTCTAAGCTCTGGGGCTGTTAAACATGCTGTACCTATCTTTACTCTAATATCTGGTTCATAGCTGGTTGTTAGCCTTTAGCATGTGGTTAAACTCAGCAGCAAGAAGGTGAGTAAGAGAGACACTGTTGTTACTTTGCACTGAGCGTGTAGATGACATTTAGAACAAATGCTTTCAGGAAGTTGGGACCATACAGGCACTTTTTGGCTGATTTAAAGTCATTTAGCAACCTGTGTGAATTCAACACACAGAGATGCTCAATTCTCAAACTCTTCCAGGTTTAAGTACAAAACAGTCTCAGCCAGTAACTATAAATTTGCACAGCAAGTCATCACATTAACAAATGAATTACACAGTACATGCAAGAACCAGTTTTTTTTTTTTTTAATTTTTTTGTAAATAATTAGAAATAAAATGTTCCACTTATTTTAGATTCACTGATATTCAGAACTCACATTGTATTTACATGCACTTTCTGTGTGGACGTCACGATGGAGAAGCAGATAAACAGAAATCAGAAATGGTCACCTCATGCATTTGTAGATTGGTGTTAGTAACCCTCATGTTGGCATCAAGGGCATTTTGGGAGTTAGATGTGTAGTTTTTCAAGCTGCGACTCTCCTTCAGGTGGGCCTGGAGCTTCTCCCTGCGCCTCCTAAGAAGAAAGAAGGAAAGTTGAGTATCAGATATATTTGAGCTAATTTACTGCAAATCCTGTGCAGACCCTTAAGTTTTGATCTGACAAACTCACCGTGTAATATGAATACATGTAACATTGTTTTAACACAAAAAAATTGTACATTTATATTAGTAATGCTGAATTAAATTTCTGTTTAGAGGTAACAATTTTAATTTAGCGGCTCATATTTAATCCTCAACCACCTAAAAGTGGCAAACAAAGTGAATTCACACGTGCACTCTTTAATTCAACCTCTGCAGAGACTCATGAATTATGCCAAATAGATGCTGCTTAGACAGGAGGGAAAAAAAAGGGACACTAATATTTTGTCAGAGCTTTGTTAGCTTTGACTACAGGACAGTCTGGCTGTGGCTTCCATCTGATCAGGTTATTCAAAGCCACATCATAGACAATATTTTGATCCAGAGTCACATTCATTTTTCATCAAGATCTGGTACTGATCATGGAAGAGTTGGACTTCTGTGACAAAAACAAAGGCTTCTCTGGCACATCACAACATTTCTGAAAGGGGTCAAGTTCTGGACTCGGTGACAGACAGTCCAAGTGTGAAAGTGACACTTCATGCTCCCTGAACCACTTTAACAATTTAAAAACAATCAGTCTCGCTGCTGTCATCTTACAATATAACTGTGCCAGTCAGGAAGAAAAAATAGGCACGATGGATGGATGGATGGATGGATGGATGGATGGATGGATGGATGGATGGATGGATGGATGGATGGATGGATGGATGAATGGATGGATGAATGGATGAATGGAATTTTAATGCAGTGTGTTTTTGACATGTTAACATTACTATGGACTTAGATTGAAGCACCTGTATCTGATATTGTTTTATTTATTTGTATTGTTATTATTTACAGACCTCGGGTTCACTGAATCATAAAGAGCTGATGGGTTAACTCTGGACCGGCTGGAAGCACACATATGGGATCAAATAAACTTTCACCCTCCCTGCTATTTATTTTCCTAAAACATGCTGCATTGTTTCCTCCACAGCATTATATTTATTTCAGAAATTTTTGTTTCAGTGATGGCAGGTGTTATAGATAGATGTTCTGCTTATCAGATAAACAGCCTCAGTGAGAAAAATAAGGAAATGGATGTGACCAGGATCCCTTTTTCCAAGCCATTGCACTTCAGCAGTGATCCAGCAGAAACTGTCGTTACAATACTGCCAAAGCAAGCATAAATGATAGAGACTTTCTCACTTATCTTTCATATCCTCTTTCATTATTATAAAAAGGACATTAGGGAGAAGGTTCAAGACATTCCCTGAATTCCATCCACTCATGCTTTCAATAAATGAGTCGAAAGAGAATGGCATTGTAAGAATTAGATGTACCTGATGATAAATGAGAGGATGAAAGTGTGTAAGTGAAGAAGCATTCCACCTAAAGTGTGCCGTATCTCATAAACCTCTCCTTCAGCTTTGATGAAAAGTCTGTGATAATGAATACTCAGTTTTTAAATGATGCAACTCAAGTCTGGCTAATATTTTGTGTTGAGAATTAAATGATAACTGGTCATCAGATAGATCAAAATGCTGTCTCATATTTAATGTGAATGCAACAAAAGACTGAGGTCACTGACCGATTAGTGATTAGTTTGACCCCCTTCTTACACAGACAGTGAGTTGACCTCCCGATAAAACGTCCAGAGATAATCATGTTAGAGCATAAAGAATAATTAGATATTGTGATGCAGAATGAAATCTGATTTCTTTTTATTCATCTGAAAGAAACTCTTCTGGTTTGCAGCTCTGACCAGTGCACATTACATGCTTTTGATTATTACAACACTTGTAGCACAAGTTTGTGCAATTAGAATGTCCTGGGGGAAAAAAAAAAACAATAAAATCCTTGAATCATGACTTCATTATGTTTTGCCAGAAGTTTTCTCATTATCAGACAGAGTGGATAAAGTCTACACCGATCTTTCTGGCTGGGAGACTCCCTGCTGCATGACAGCAGTGTAATGAAGTGTTTGCAAACAGCCTCATGCCACGCTATTCTGTCCACCTCTGTGGCACTTTAATTACACTTATTAGAAGAACCCTATGACATTTGGTAAAGATGACTTTTGGAAAAGCTCTTAGTTAATGTGAGAGGTCCATAATTTCCTCTTAAGTTATGTTAAGTTAAGTAATGTTAGATGGCTTTTACTGGAGTCAAAGCAAACTTCAAAGTCTTTATGGCTGTTTAGAGACATGTCATGTATATCTCATACCACCCCAACACTATTCCAGTTTCACTGGTACTTATGAAAACAAACAACAAAAACATAAAAGCAAGCCAATTTGAAAAATATAATGCTCTCTATCATCGTCGTGGAAAACTTAGCACCTCTGTATAATGTGTTTAACCCCTAGGTGACTATCTGGACTAAGACTGAGTTCATTAGACAATAATAAATAAGGAAGTGAGAGAAGATCCAAAGTTTAGTAGATTTAATTTCAAACAGTTGCATCCAAGTGGGTCAAAACTCACATCAGGCGTCTAGATGCCGAAATGACAATGACTTTCAGGTTTAATTTGATTTTCAGGTAATTTGAATCTCAAAGAACGATGAAGACTAAACAGTAACAAATCACACCATATGTGTGCGTCAGCAGAGCAGGGAAGTAAAAGACCAGAGCAAATATGACTCTGCACAAACTGGACCATCAGAAGGCCACAGAATATTTTAAAAACAAGATATGAGTCTGATCATAAGAGGTCACAGAATATGTCAAAGCCAAGATATGCGTCTGACCACTGATCAGGTCACAGAGTTTAGATTTTCCATCACAATCACCATGAATGGCTTTTAGAGACATAAGTGAAACTATTTTGAATTGTGCAGATGATGGCAATTAACAAAACTTGGTCAACAACCGTTATCTGACACTCCTTGTCAATTAGTTTTAATTATGCTGCTTATCACGATATGTTATCTTTAAATTAGTTTTGGGGCGACTTATCAAAAGAAACTACTATAAAGAGGGGAGAGAGCAACTGCCATACAGTCCTTTCAAAAAGGAAAAACACTATAGACTAACACCTACCGCTTCTTTCAAAACAAACAAAATCCTGTTTAAAAATTCCTATTGAAAAATAGGCAGCAAAAAGCTCCATTAAATCTTGGGATTATATAGACCATGTAGATATTATTTTAAAACAGTGTAATTTGATTGGTTAAAAACCATCCATTTTTTGGATCTTAATCAGTAATACATTCTAAAATGTCGTTTTGGAGGAAATCTAGTGTCAGTAAGGAAGTAAAATGAAAACCAAAATGGTCTTTTTAAAAGGGTGATGTCAACAGGTAAATGATTTGGTACTAAATGAGGAGAAATAGCTCCTCCTCGCCAGATTCCGCCTTTAGACTTGAGCATGTAGAGAGATTGGAAGTTATGAACATAACTTGAGTCCTCCCTAGTCTAATGGGCAGGGACGGATGAATAAGCAGGAGTTGACTGAACGCTTTCCAGACGATAAACCACCTCAGCTTTAGCGTCCAGGCTGGGATCCAAAGACTTCATTGAAAGAGTTGACTAACTGAAAGCAGTATTCATGAACATCTGAGTCTGTGTGAAGCAAAGCTGGGCAGAGGATCTCCACTTTGTCAACATATGTCTGAGAAAATCATTTAAATGTGTTAAAGCAATGTTCCTTAAAGAAAGTTTCCTCAAACACGCCTAGGAATTTGGAGGAATTTTAGTGTACAAGGCAAGGGGAACGTTTGACACCTGAGATTTTGGATGGGACAAATGACATTACATCAAAAACCATCATTCTTCAATAACTGATATAACCACATGGGTAAGAGATTGCTTTGAGAAACCTGTGTGAGGTATTCTGTTATGAGGCTACATTCACAACTGCCCCTTAAAACTTTACCGTGCAAGAAAAAGCCTTATTTTACCTGTCTCTGGGATAGGAAGTGCCTGAAATGGACCATCACATAGTGAAAGTATGTTGGGGTGACATGAATCAATATCATTTTTTGGGAGAAATGGGTGTCATGTCCTCCAGACCAAAGAAGAAAAGGACCATTCACACCGCTATCAGCAACACGTATAAGAGCCAGGCTCTGTTATGAAAGGCAGTTTTATGAGTGCCCTTGGAAAAGGTCATTTACACTTCTGTAATGGCATCATTACTGAAGAAAAGTACAGAGAGTTTAGAGAAGCATATGCTGCATTCAAGAACACATCCACTAAGGGCTCACGGAGTCCTCACAGTGCTGGGTTCAAGCACGGACAACTGAGGACGGTTGTGTTGTGAAAGGCATTCAGCACAAATCAGTTGGTGCAACACAACTTTAGGAGTCACAAGGACAAATAGGATTAAGAAGAAGACATCAGAGATACAACCAGGGTCGGACATTTTAGACACAAAGTAAACGACGCAAGATTGAGATGGTTTGGACTTGTAAAGAGAAGTGGTAGTGGGTAAATTGGTAGAGGGTTGCTGGAGATGGAGCTGCCAGGTAGAGGAAAAACGAAGACTTAAGAGGAGATTTCTGGATGTGGTTAAAGAGGATATGTATTTGGTTTGTGTGACAGAGAAAAAAGGGGAAGATGAAGAAGGATGATCTGCTGCAGTGACCCCTAAAGACTGCATTGTTGTCAGCGATGTCCATGCATCTTTATTCGAGACAATATAAAACTAAATTCTGTGTACATTACTAAGGCAGGGCTGAAGACGAAGAGGGTACTGGACTGGCCAGCCTGCAGTCTTCATGAAAACAGGCCTGACTTTGAAAATACCTGCAGAAACGTACCGTTTTCAAGAAGAATTATACAAATTAATAAGTGAAATGCCTCATTACTTGGTATCGTCAATTGCAGAACTAACAAGTGCTGTGTGAAGGAATACCAACATCACAAGGTGGTAAAAACTGACTAATCTTTTCTAGGAATGTGTTTGAATCGCAAAAACGGATGCATAGTAATAATGGGGCATAAAGTTGACAAAAATAGGATATCAGCTACCTTGAGATCCCAACTGTCTGCAGGGAAATAGAAGTAATGCAATATTAATAATGATAGAAAATAAATATACAAATCATTGTTATTTTTTTTTTATTGCTATTATCCATGACACCACAACTTGTGATTTGGGGTTGTAAATATTCAGTAAACAAGAGCTTTTACGACAACGGGAGTTCAAGAACCATCTGTCTTTAACTGAGCTGTATGTGTGTCAGGTTCTTCTGTTGGAGAAAACCTCTGACTTCATCGTTATTCAGGTCGCTCCGATCTGCATGAACGGTTCCTCCCTCCTCTGGATTTGTATGCATCTTCTCCACCGAACAAGCAAGTTCCCTGACTCAATTATGGATTCATTGAAAGCGCCTGTCCATCATACCTTGATCCGATTATCTTGTTGTCAGGCTGCTCACTCACTCGCATCATTATATTACAGCGTAAAGCCTATGAAATTACAGTGCCATCTATCACAGCCTGCTCCACAGTCCACACACCCTTAATGGCAGAGCACTGTTACAAACCAGATGTCTGACCCATCCTGCTGAGATCCGTGCAGCCAGAGATATGCGTGAGACCAATCGTACAGTGAGTTTTATAAACACATATTGCATTCAGCTTTACAAATGATGAAAACAGGCAGAGGGGGACGGAAAGTAGAAACGGTGCTGGACCCACACACACTGAGCTTTAGGTGATGATGGGACTATAAATACACGTGTGCTCACAAAGAGCTTTGCAAATTATTGGAAACACCCAAAGATGGATTCCATTCAAGATGTTTGTTGGCAAAACATGCTGCACTAGCTTTCACAACACTGATGAAATGTCTCCCTGAGAATTTGGTCTGCGCTCATTTCCGCATTGATTTCTACTTTATATCTTGTGTCTAACTGAACCGGGCCTCAGGCCTATTTAACAAATCATCTTTGCAACCTGCTGCCATGTCACCTGGGCTTTGGGTATTTATTTAAACAGTACAACAATCCACTAAAGTTTAGAGGTGTGTCTTTGGTCAGGAGTCTGCTCAGGTGGTGGACGTTGAACCTCTCTCACTGCCAATGTAGGACTACCATAATCAAAGACATTATCATGATTCTTTTTTTTTGTTGTATTATATCTGTATACTGGGCTTCAGGGAAAATCAGCAAATGCTTAAGAATGAGAAAAGTTATAGTGGAGGTTTCCCCTAAATAAGCAGACCATTATCTTCTGCTAATCGCAGACTCGGTGCAGTGAGTGGACAGGTATTACTGGAGGATTAGGTACAGCGCTGATCCCCATAAGTGAGGTGGTTGCACTTGTGTTTTCTTCACTTAATTGTTGTATGGATTGTTATCCTACAGGACAGGGATACACGGCCACAGTTAGTTCATAATGATTTGGAGCCAGGAGTTTTACTTGATTCTCTTTTGTCAAAAGTTTGGTCAGCTAAGGTTAAATATGACTTTCCTGTTCCAGTATTGCTGCATTTGCTTATCTTTGTCAATTCACTTGTTCCGGACCGTGTCGATCCAACGAACTGGCGCGATGCTCAGCTGCTGAGGACCACTTCAAGCCCAATCTCAAATCGTCACTAATTTTTTTAATTTAACCGTGGTATAGTGCATATCTGTATGCATGCTTTTGTGTGATCATCGTCTCACTTGTTGCGGCAGTAGAGGGCCATGCACAGCGTTCCCAGCAGGCTGATTGCCATGGCGATCGATGTGATTGACAGCACCTGTCTCTTGTACACGTCTTTGCTCTCTGTGGAGAAACAAAACAGAGAGACACCTTATTAATTTCAGAACAACACACTCTTGGGAAATAAAACCATGGAAGTTGTACAAATCCATCAGAATGAGAGTGAAATGGAGGAAGGACAAAATAGGAAAAAAAAAACAAACAAAAAAAGAAATCTGTTGGAAACAGAGAAACGGAGTAAACACCAAGCAGCTTCACCATTACACAGAATTAATAATTTTGAGATTTGTTTTTGACCACTTTTAAATTCTAATGTATTTGTCTACAGCTCCCTAACACAGACATTTAAATCATCAAACAACCAGTTAAGAGGTAAATAGCTTTCTGGGGATTTTCTTTCTTTTTCTATTTGCCTTTACATTTTTTTCAAGAGTAATTACTTCTGTAATAAATAAACCTAGCAAAATGGAAATAAAATAACTACTCAAAGCTCATTTACGATAAACAAACACTTATTTACAGCTCTCCTGCAGCACCTGCTATTCCTTGTTATTGCAAAGCTCTACAGCTCATTTTATCAGCTCTACCACATCGAGTAATGGTCCAATAGACACCAGACATTGCTTTTGAAATGGATGCCACATGTAATGGAGCTTGAACACTTGGAGACAAGAAGAGTTATGGCACGGCGGGACACCATTAGTGGAGAAAAATGGAAGCTGTCTTGTTTGTTCCGAACAAGTAAATCACAGTTGCCTTCAGATACATTAATAGGCGATCAGTCAAGATTTATTTTGCAATGCTCAGACCTTGGAAAACCATGAAGATGACAGGTGTTGAGGTTTTACATTCAGGTGATTGAGACAAATTTTCACTGCAGATGGCTCTCAATGGCTATTTTAGTGAGGAAAAAAATAATCACTGCTGGGAGCGGCACAGTAAAGCACAGCTGCAGCTCGCGTCTTGCTCAATGGTATCCTGGCACCAGTTAGTGGCACAGAGTACTAATTCACTATTTCATGACCTTTTTATTATGTTTAGGCATGTCTTGGAGTTCCCGTCAACTGAGATTACCACGGGAGTATTTCAGAAACTCTGCCACGCCCAGATATTATTTAATCCATCACACAAGCAGCGTACTCATCCTTGATATTGTGTACATCCAGGAAAAAAATAGCCCCCATTTATCCTTGATGTCTAAATTATGTCTCAGGCTGGTGTTGTTTTTATGCCACTTATCAAACTCCACCATCAGTCTGGCTTAATAGCTATAATTACAGCATATAAATAGGAGGAACTGAGGGTGGTCCGGCACAAACACACTGATGTTGTACAAGGAGGGAAATGAGGGAAAGCAGAAGGAAAAGTTTTTGAAATGTGGAAAATAGACACGAGGACTAAAGAAGTATGCAAGTGGAGTGGGGATACACACTTCCATTCCATTATTTAGGTTATTGCCTTGTGTTGAGACTAACCTGGCACTTTTCAAGAATATAAATAAAGAAAATTAAAATGTGTACCTATATATCCTGTGCAACTGACACATGGCTGCATATGCATATATATATATATATATATATATATATATATATATATATATATATATATATATATATATATATATATATATATATATATATATATATATATATTTCAATCATGTTGATTAATTGATGACTGTGTGACTACTGGGAAAAGAGGAAAAAAAACATGATTGTACATATATGTGTGAATTTAAAGGACAAAAAAAAAAAAAGGATGTGAGTGTGTTTGTGTCTCACTTATGAGTCGGGCCACTTTTCTCACAGTTCTCCATCATTTGTTTTTTAATAGAATAGTATTGGGTACGTTCAGCACCCCGTTGTTATTAAGGAAATGGACAGTTATAAATAATAGTTAATTAATTTAACAAACCAACACTTACGAGTCATGGTTGGTTTGGCCACATTAAACGACCTATGCAGACCCTCAGTATACTTTCCGGATGTAAATGCGACATTTCATTGGTCAGACATCTCCAGTATGTCATTATATACTGGATTGTCGGATGAAATTGAACTCACACACTTAAACTTAAAAGCTTATTTTTAAAACCCTTAGTCAAGGTGAGCATGACCCCAGACACCGGTGAACATAACCTCCCTCTGCGTCAAGCACCAGCAACAGAACACGCCAGATTCACTTTACTGTACATGATGGCCAGCCTAAGAGAAGAAACAGTTAGTTTGGGTTGTATTTTTTCTTGAAATCTCCTTTCCTCCTTGACAAGGTGGCTGATGTGGAGATTTTTACCCTAATAACCTCCTTTGACCTTTCATAGCCAGCCAACCAGACAGAACAGACAGAAATTGTTCGAGCCGCCTGCTTCTGGTTGACAAAACATCTGCTTCTCTTTTAGAGTGTGAAACAGCTACTCTTCAGACAAGTTCACACTGGTTTTGAGCCTTCCTTTGTAGCGTTCTTGTGTATAAGACACTATGCAGTACTGCAGCCTTTTGTCACTCTGTCACATAAGGTTGCTGTATTTTGATGGCGTGGCTGCAGGATTATGGAATAAATGGACAGGAAAACTTATATTAGTGTTATTTAAAAGTGGACTATATATATATATATATATATATATATATATATATATATATATATATATATATATATATATATATATATATATATATATATATGTGTGTGTGTGTGTGTGTGTGTGTGTGTCCATTTTTCATAGATTTTTCCACAACAGTGCCTTCTCCATCTCACATCTACATTAAGTTTCTGAGTTGTCCACTGATGTATTCAGACTAACATATTTAATGGTTTTGAAATTAAGATTTCAAAGACACATGACATTCCAGGCTTTAAAATAGATTTAAATTGAATTATAGCCACACTTAAAAGGTGATTCTAGTTGCCAAGCAACCAACGGGCTTCTGCAAGCTGTTGCTCTTAAACTGACAGATGCTTGTTGAGGGACTGCCATATGAGCATGGAGTTGAGTAATGCAAATGCTGGTCGTTTCCCACCGTCTCTGGACTTAAACTTAGTTACTCCATACCGTTTGATTTTCAAAATATAAATGTTAGTAGACTTAATTAATAATTATCCAAAAATGTAATAAGTTTAAAGTTTTTATAAGACAGTGACTTAAATTCCCAGACTTGGTGCAACAGCAACAGAATACTACAGCTCTCTTTTTCATCTATAAATTTACAATTCTTTTCATAGCAGCCAGTTGTGGGGTCAGACTCTAGACTTTGCTCCACCTCCCCCTGTATAGGAGCGGATCTCTTGAGTGCTACCTGCATAAAAGGTCCAGAAAATGCATGATGACACGAAACTCTGCCCATCTGAATGGCTAACTCAGTGGCATATTTTCAGATCCGGGTGGCCTCGAACCAAAACACAGGGATATGTTCAGACAGAGTTTTGTTTTGACAGACTCTTTAAATACTCTAATGTATCCTCTAATGCACAGAAAAAAACAGTCCCCTTTAAATTTATAACCAATATTAAGATTAAAGACTGACTAACAATAAAACTGAATTAACTTTGAAACACTAACATTGGCCACGTGGTGGATTAAAATATACTTTATATATATGGTGCAGAACTTTAGGAAAATAACCAAATCAAATCACAGTCTTCCTTTGGAGGAGATTCTTTTTTTACTGCCATTGCCTAATATAACCTCGATTGCTGTGTGCTCAAAAAAAAAAGCCACACTTTTACAGTTATTTAAAGACATGTGGTGACAAAACATGTGGAGGAAGATGGATGCATCACTGAAGTAGCTTTCCATGTGGGCCAAAAAAGGAAAAAAAAGAAAAGAAGTGTTTTTGTAGTTTGCTGAAGTGCAGAGGAAGTTATTTTGACACCATGCACAAAAGGTGATAGAAGAGAGAGAGGAAAAAAATCATAATAACATCAGGGATTTAGACGACAGGGACTCCATCTGAAAAGAAATCTTCGAATTCCAACTTAAAAACACTTGATGGATGTGTGAGCTTATCATGAGTGCTTCACCTGCACAAACACAAGTTTACTATAGTTAGTGGGCTTCAGTAAAAATCCCACCGGCTATGGGCCGAGCTTCTCACCCAGACGGCCCGTTTGGTGTGGGGTTAATGATGTCAAGGTCAGGCAGCGCTTCAGCCTCTCCCTTGTTTGCACACACACCACTTGCACAGCCAACCACACTCCCTGGATGTGAGTAAATCATTCAGCTCTAGAGAGGGAAAGCATGTTTGTGTTTCCTCTGTGGGCCCTCGGGGTCACATTTTCTATTTATTTCCACTTCTAACCCCCCAGATCTGCTCCTCAGAGGCCTGCTGGTCACTCATTCAAAGCAACATCAGAGAAAATCATGATTAATATTTTACTCTAAGGGTGATAGCAGCTGTTACAAAGAGAGCTCCTGCTATCTTTTTGTGTGCCACCACATACCTGTACGATGTGTATGCAGTGGAAAGGCATTCCTTGCAAGTAAACAGGCCAGAATCGAAGTCAGAGTCTGTATGTGTCATTCATATCCTCAGTGTCCACATATCTAACTTGTATACAGTGTATTATGATCTCTTTTTTTCTATGAGACTGTGCATACTTGGAATGAGACAAGCATAGCAGACAGCACACATAGAGAAATTTTCAGAGATGATGAAGTGTGGCGACAGTGTGGGGTGACATTTTGACAGCATGTCTTTCAGGGACACTGACTATCATCCCTGGAGGAGACGGAGCTCATGACATAGAAACAGAAACGGGCGGCCGTGTGGCCCTCGGCGTCCTTGGTTATTTCCTTCCTCCTTTTCCCCCCATCCCCTCTCTCGCCTGCTATGGTTGGGGTCTCGGGTCCTGGTGGCATGGGTCGTCCCTGGGACCTGGTGGTGCTGGTGGTACAAGGACTTGTGTTGGAGGTCAACATCACTGCTTTGTGTGCTTCTTCAGCTCTGACCATCCACAAATCAGGATGTTACATCCAGCAAAACCACAAAACATCTTACACTCATTTACACAAACCACAGTACACAAACATCAATGCATTATCAATAACACACAACATCCATCACAATCTTCTGTTTTTGTCTCTTTCTGTACTTCACTGTCTGTGATTTTAGTCCTCTGACAGAATCTGTCTCAGGTCCCAATAAAGTTTGTTAGATTAGACTGTCAAGAGCCTTGACACTAACTTACCATATATATGCAGACAATTGTAAAGAAAGAAAAAAAAGAAGCAGTGAACACAAACACACAAATAGTTTTTGGCTCCATGTTTTTGAAGGGACTGTGACTGTTTTTACAGCCTTCAGTCTTAAATTCTGCTTAAGTTTGAAATCATATATTACAGCCAGACTTGGCCCAGCTCTTCAGAACAAAATAACAAAACAATCCTAAATAATTCACATAAAGTGTTTTTTATATACATTAACTTGCATAAAATAATAAATTATTGCCATATTAGCAACTGGAAACATGAAAAGATGTTGCTGTTTAGGAAATATAGAAAAAACAAGCCTATTGTGGGGAACTGGCACTGTCTGCGTCTGGTCCAGATATTAGACCAAATCTCATTCATTAGTGTTGCATTTGTGCATTAAAAAAAGTTGTCTTTTAGAGAAATTTAAAATAAGAGTAAATGGTGAAAGCAGAATTAAATCTGGTCACCAGAAAAAGGCAGTAGGTAATAGCTCCTAACCTGGACATACAAAGAGTCTTAAATACAGCATGAAATTGTCTAATATCCATAAATGTATCAGCTAATGAAATTCATGAGTGAATTACCAATTGTTTTGTGCAATTGTGGCCTGATATAATAATATATGATAATATGATAATAATGGTTTTCAAATCATGTTACTCTCCTGGAAATCATTTGGGTACAAACAGCTAAAAAAAAAACCCCAAAAACAAAAAACCCTTCTGCATTTCTTTTAAAAGCATTTATTGTTATTATTGTTGTCTTTTTAAACATAAACGCTGCTCTATTGTACAAGATTCACAACATTATGAAGAACCTAACGTCTTAATGTTTGGAATTCTAAATATTTAAATATATCCATCTTTATCATAGTGTTAGTTTTTATTTTCCAAGCTTTATTATTTTTTTCTCCTATTGTTTCACATCCTATACTCTACTTTCAAAGCACACAACAAAACTGCATTAGTTATTTAGTAAGTAATAATTAAATCACCCTATTTCTGCTGGATTTGCTCTGTTTTAACCTAAAACACAAAGCTTTACTTGCCACATGAATTTGATGGTTACCAGACTGGGCTGGAGCTGATATTTAAGGAATCCAGCTGTAAACTTTAACTTTACTTTGTGTATAGTTTTCTTCATCTATGCCAAAAGCAGCTAATGTGGATAAATGAGAGGAACGACAGTGACGAGTGCTAGAGGAGATTGGGGGATGCAGACAGGCTTCTGCAGCATCTGCCTCACAGCTCTGAGTTTTTGAATTTTCATGCATCGAGACGCAGGCTTCTGATGGTGGATGAAGCCTTTTTTATTATGCCAGAGTAAACATGCTCTCTTGACTGGTCTCAGCCTTTTTCTCTAATACTTCTATAGCTTTATTCAGACTAAATCTGTGTAGGTGAATGTTGACATTGGTATTACAGGTTTCTTTATTTCTTTTCCTTCTTTTGTCTTTCTCTCTCTCTTTTTTTCTTGGTCACAGGATCCATATGGTTATCATTGTTATGCTTCTCTATTTTAGTTCTTCTTGCAAATGTTCATTGAGGTGAAACAAATATAACAATAAACTGTCTCACAATCTGCTTAGAACCTTTCATTGCTGCTCAGAGTTAAGGCTTAAGTCGCTGCTTAGGGCCTTGAATTCTGGCCCGCTCTTCTTTTACAAGGTTGTTTTAGTTCATTGAGTTTTGCAGGCGTGCGTTTATGGAGAGCTCTCTGAGGGTCCTGCCACAGCATTTTATTCATGTTGAGGTCTGGACTCTGACCACACCATTGCAACATCTTAATGTGTAACTCTTTTGCATCCACCCAGTAGTGGATTTACTGGTGTGTTTGGAATTATTGTCTTGCTGCGTGAAACAATTACAGTCATGCGCTATCTGTCGAATGCACAGCTCCACATTTAAATCTGGAGTGTCCTGGTGCACAGAGAAGGTGACTCTGACACATGAATGTCATGTTCTTTTTGAGAGACCAGCTCGCTCCTCTGGAAGGCGTTTCAGGAGAAATAGTTACACAGTCTTTTTCTAATTGTACTGTCAGAGGCTTCAACATTAGAGTCTAAGACATAGCTCTTGGTTCTCTAAGCATGTCAAAGTCGGAATTTGGCGTGAACTTTCTTGGACATTGACTCCTGGGATGACTGACATCAGGCTTGAATGTTTTCCACTTGTAAAAAAATCTTTCTTCTTGCAGAATTATGGACAAATTGGAAATAGTATGGTAACGTAGCCTGACAGATGAGAACCACATCTAGAAAGATGTGAGATCTGAAAATGATCCATAGAGCCTCCTGGTCCAAGTGGCAGCAATTTGTAAAGTAAAAATTCCACCGCAAATTACTTGCCATATTCAAGCCAAAATAGAGGTCCTAGAATAATTTAAATCCAGTGCAAATGAACATCTCAGTAGTTTAGTGATTTCAAAGCAGGTTTCATTTTTTGTTTTGTTACCTCTGGCTGCCTTTGCTGCCTCTTTCCCAAAGGATATTATGATTGATTATACTTTGAGAGAAAATTTCATAAATTCATCAGCATTTAACTACACATGGAGCCACATTACAAGAAAGAAGCTCAGAGCCATCAGAGGAGTGACTATAGGATGGCTGATGCATAGCAGCATGTAGTAAAGAACATTTTTCTATCTTTCATCAGGCTCAATGAAAATATTTACTTGACAGACTAAAGCCTTTACTACAATGAAAGTTCTGGCTAAGATTACCATTCTTGTTATCGTTACCACAGCAACTAAAGCACACATACCTGGCTCCAGATATAAGTTTTTCAATTTTCAGGTTTTCAACTGGTAGAAAGTGACCTAGTTCAACTCTAGAGTGTGTAGTCATTTTCAGTGCAATATTATGAACACTCCACTTATTGAAGTAAATAAATAAAATTACAGCAGTTGGAAGAAAATCACAAAGAGTCTTGCTTGTTCTGGGTTTCAGTGCCATGTGGTAATCTGCGGTTTAGGTGGTAATGCGGGACAATTGGAGCTGGACTTTTACCCGCCTGGGCATTACAACAAAATAAAACATTATTATATACAGTTTGTGTTAACAATCAAGGAGTTTAGGAAAGTTTTTGACCACTGATTCACAACTGTAGTGGTGCAAATAGTGACCCTGCAAGATGTTGTAAATATCACTATTAAATATATTTCTATGAATTTCAATGCCCTGCTTGGCTGTATATGTCTTATTTCATGAAATGTCAGTGAGCCTGGCAGAAGAGGAGAGGATAGGGCCTTGTTCATTCAGTCTTGTTGAATAAAAATATCCTGAGGGAAAAAATAGTCTAGGCACCATTACTGTCTAAACACTGGCTACGGCCCTGCACAGAACCCGAGATTTGATTTCTTTTTCACTTTTAATCTCGTCTACCTATTGAATACCAGTGTGCATTTTGAAAATTCTGGTAAAACTGCCAATTTTATTTCTGTCAAATCAAAGCTGCATATGAAAAGGTGAACATTCCCGATTCAGTGGACGGAGTTATTGAACTTTTAGCCCTTCAAATCGCACTTTTCATTTGTGAATTTTTAACGCCTGCACTTCTTGTTCTTACAAACGGGATTTTTATTTTACTTCTTTTTTTTAAAAACACTGTCATTAATTTTTTACAATTCAAAGTTCAGCTTGTTCTACTGTGTTTTTTGTGAATCATAAATATTGCAGCTTGACTTTTTAAACCAGTTAAAAAAATAATGTGGTGTATTTTCCCTTTCCTTCCTTGACCCCCCCCCCCCCCCACACACACACACACACACACGCAAAACAAACACATATACACAATACCCTAATTCCTCCACCCATCACTTTTTCCTATTTACCATCATACAGTTTATAAAAAACACCACAACAACTCTTATACTGCTATTAAACTATACATGCAAGACAAATGTTAGCCGCTGTTTACTTATTATGCTGGAATGTTACTGTCTTCATGAATAAGTTCTATCCACTAGGACAAATACTAGCATTTTTGTACCATTCTGCACCTGTTCAAAAAGTCGGTTTTATGTTTCTTTCTGCAGCAGTACCAGTTTATTTGAACAGAACAAAGCTAAATCCAAAGGGATTCAAACCTCCCTCACAAAAGAAAAAAAACACCACAATGATACTTCTAACTATTATTCTTTCCACTTTCTTAAATCCTGTCTCCTCTTTGACATTGAGCAGCACAGTTTTAATAGTTTCTATTCTTGATGCATTTAAGTCTTTAAGTCGTCAAAGTTTAGCAGCTTGAAATGAAAACTCACTTTCACATGCAAAAAGACAGGTGAATGATATAAATGTTACATTTTCTAATCACGTCCACTAAGGTACTGAAATAAAGCAAAAAAAAAAAAAAAAAAAAAGACTGAAATGCAAAACCACATCTGAAAGCCCTGGATGGAAAATCAGCACCATCTACAAACCTTCCCACCTAAATCAGCTGTCTGCAACACTTTGCTCCAACATTGATTTACAATCAGAGCGAACATCTTCCACTCAGAGCTCAGTAATCTGATGGAACGGAAATATTGATGAATGCCCGCATGAATGACTGACGAGATACAGTCAAGTCTTCTCCCCATTTTGCCCTCATACATGAAAAATGTATTAAGAAAAGAAAGTACGACTCTGAATTGCTGAACATATTTTCTGTTTTATTAAACACAGGGTAGAGAGGTTTTAACCTTCAGATACTTCCTCGCTCACTGAAAACTCAGAAACGGACTCAGAAGGAGGGCAAAGGTTCATTCTTGATAAACCATATATATGAATGTCGTTTGCCTATAAACATAAGAGATGAGAGTATTTTTGTTTAAAGCTAATCTAAATTCAAATAAATAAATTAAATAAATTCAAATATTGTGAATTTACATGAACAAACACATCACATCTTGGTTCTTTCTTGCATCTGCTATCATCTCCATCTGCTTGGGAACACCATGACATAATAAGCCTGATCGGCAACATTCGCAACCAGATCATTAGACAGTAATAACAAATAAGCTGAGCCAGATAATCTAAAGCTCTTCATTTGAAGGGGAGACTAGAAATGAACCACAATGAGAACTGATGTTAATGTCCTGTCGCGCTAAACAGCCGTCAGTGCAAACTTTTGAAATGCCACGGGTAAACAATTCACACTTACAGGGTGTCATTTAACCCTGGCTGGGTTCCACGAAGTGCTTTATTATTGTTACAGCTGCATTCATCAGAGGCCTTCTTATTCTAAACATGCAGCTCCTAACTATCAAACACATTCACACATCACCGGACGCATTTGAATGCAACTGGCTGGTGCCGAGCAAGTTGAAATTGTCTGTCTGTACACTGTAATGACTGCTTACAGTAGCGTTTGTACAACAATTAACTATTCACCTTTTGTTTTCTCTTCCCAACGTTTGCGGGACTCCGACATTTCCATCGGGCTTGTCTTAGTCATTTGCTTTTCTTTTGTATGACCAAAATGATTCAGTGAGTGTAACGTGAACTATGAAATGCACACACGGTTTTGCTGCTATTAGTTTGGTTTTAATCGTCCGCCAGCATCAGAATCTCACTTGTCCATTTAAACAAAGTTTTTCAGAAAACATTTCACTTGTGTAACTTTTTCAAAGATTAAACACCCTTTCTACATAACACACAATGTTTAAAATTGCTTTCCTGAAAGAAACTTAACATCTCTAAGAAGGTACAGTTGAATTATTTCCTCTTCATTGATTATTAGGAAGGTTTGGATAGTAATTCTCTCCACTAAAGCTGGTTGAGCAAAGAACAACCAAAGAGTCCAAGCCCAACCAGCTTTTGGCGCAGTGGAAGTTCACTGTGCTCATGTAAACCTGCAATGGTAATGGATTTGGCCTCAGGAAAAAGATATTCAGGATGTTAAAGTTTTGTTCAAAGACTTAACCTCTCAGATTAGGTAAAATGGTTCTTTTGAAAAGTACATACCAGATACTAGATATCTTATGTTCTTCAAACCATGTTCTTTGTCAGCCAGTAGCATGCTGTCATGAAAACAGTTTCTTTTGTCATATGCTACACCATTTTTGGCCAGTGTCCAGATTTGGAAACCCGAAGTTAACAGTAGCAAGACTGTGTTTAGCATAATGAGAGAGTCTCGCTGTCGCTATGTGCCTCGGACATGCCACAGTGACGGAGCACCTCTGCATCTCGGACGCTGAACTGCTGGCTGCATGTTTCCATCCATGCTGTCCACTGAGACGGTTCACCTGTAGTACCTGCTGATGCTGCATATGACATCATCAACACAGTTGCTGCCAGGCAACAAACACAACACTGCTATGCATTCATGATGATATGCAAAGATTTCTAAAAAGCCTCTTCCTGTTACACTTCATACAATCCAATAGCTTGTGTTTTTTTTTTTTTTTAATTGTAAAAGGTAAAGTAAAAAAAACGACATCGATCACCATATGCAAGTTTCCCTGTGACTGCAACTCCATCAATGTATGAAAGACAAGATTCTCCCAAGTAATACAGGAGACAATTTAAGATGCTTATGATGTGTAATTTAAATCTTTAATCTAAGGGTTTGCCGTTCTCCATATAGAGCAGGTACTCAGCTGCATTACAACAAAGACAGAAAAGTTACAGTTAATCAGATTATTTCCCTTTTTTCCAGGTGAGCTGTCGACTAAACCACAGATATACCACAGTTGAGTGTGAAGGTGCTTATCTA
The DNA here is from genome assembly GCA_014839995.1 of Xenentodon cancila. Lineage (NCBI taxonomy): Eukaryota > Metazoa > Chordata > Actinopteri > Beloniformes > Belonidae > Xenentodon > Xenentodon cancila. The sequence goes on from CM026208.1 coordinate 4,800,386, forward strand.
TCTGTGCGCTGCTTAACACAATGCTGTGGAAGTCACTGGCAGGACTTGAGACACTAGCGAGATGAAAAAAATGTGGCAGCTTGAACAATGTTGAGGTATAAAACCTCTCACTGAATATAAATGAGAAAAACCTGCAAGGCAGCTCTACGGAAAAGATCATCTGTCACTGCCAAGTTTGCATAGTCTCAGGAGGCTTCCTAAAAAAAACTTCTGAGTTTCACTGCAAAGATGTTGGTTGGGCAGCAGGGAAAGAGAAGCGTCACTTATTCTTATGAAAAGTTTAGAAAAAGAGACACTGTCAAACAACAGAAGAGGCCATTTTCCTAGATTATTCATTACTTTTCTGATCCGACTTTGTAGGAAGGGCTCTAATGATGCCAACTGAAAGACCGGGGAGCTCTAGTTAACAGCAAGCTTCTGTGTCATAAACTAACGCTTCTCAGCTGTGATACCCAACAAAGAGCCACGCAATGAGAGCCAAGTACAGGGGAGAGAAGCTTGGCGAGGACGAGGTGAAGTTACTGGCATCCAGCACATTCTTGCAGGCATGTGCACAGGAAACAAAAAATATTTAATATACGATCCTTCATAAAATACATTTAAAGAAACTATGGGCTTTGGACCCTTTTAAACTTTTGCCAACAGCATGCACACATACACTAATGAGGAGTGCATTTGGTAACATTGCCAAAAACACAAAAACTCCCTCACTGCACCCTGGCAGCCTCTCTGTTCTCACTGTTTCCAAGGAGACCATAGCACATTGGTATTCTAAGGGGACACTTCATAAGCAATGGTGAAGGAAAGAAAGTGAGATGGTGCTCGAGAGAAAGACGGCACAGAGATGGAAACAGTGCAGAAAGTCAAGATGCATAAATACATTTGTGTAAATAGCACAGAGAGATAAAGGCAGTGGCCAATTCTCCAAAAACATGACACCGAATGCATGCTTTATTTATTCAGATTTGTGAATTTATATTTATAGAGATGGTATTCTTAATGACAGACTAACACCAGAAATGCCTTTTGCTGTGTGTTGATGCATGTTTTAATTTTTACGGGTTTATGCAGTGGAATGTTGATCCAACATGAAACCGTGTGAGGTTTACAGTCATGAGTCATGCAGATGAAAGACAAAAAAAGCTTCCTTACCCATAAACTCAATGCCCAAGTGGTCTGTCGTTTCATGCGGTAGGACAGAGGGAAGGGAAGGAAAAAAAAGTACAGGTTAAGGATATAGTTCACAATAGCATCATGTCACAATACACAGTCAGATCATTGTGGAAACTGCTGTTTCTGTGCTGCATCTGTTGTCACATTGTCTAAGAAGGCATATGATTGTAATGTTAATGAAAAAAAAAAACAGATAAATGCAGATACGCACTCGCCCCAGTGTTTCTTTTTTAGAACTGCAGCGATAGCCTGGCGCTCAATAAGACTGAGTAAAGGCAAGGAAATCTCTGTTTGCTTCACACCAACACCACACTGGGGTTGGTTTTGGTTTTTTAGACGTGAAAGATGTACCATATAAATGTTCCAAGTGCAAATGGATAACTGTGTACAAATGTAGATTAAAATACTGTATGATATATGAAAATTTCACCCTGTCGGACATGAAGGTGTTTAATACATTTAAATAACTGTACATATCAAGTCAGACATAAATTCATACCGAATGTGTACATAATGTATTCAGTGAAAATGCTGAGTGTTAAATTCAGCTTACAGAAACTAAAAAAATTATTCAGCTCCTGCATGGTTGTGGTCTTAATGTTTAAAGAAATGGATTAAAGGTCAAGGAAATAGAATATTAGAAATAAAACATGTACGTATTTGATTCTACTTCATAATCGTTGCATTACTTTAATCAAAGTATTTACCTAATAATGCTAACCAAAAAAGGGATTCTGTGATTTCAAAATATGATCAGTGCAACAGTTACTTGCATTACCGGAGCTTCCCTGGACTGGAAATATCTCCCCTCAGTGACCGGCAGGATATAATCTAGAGGAAGTGCTGATGTCTGCCAGGGCTTTTACCACACTGACAGTGACTTTATCTCCTCAGTGGTCCCAGCCTCCGTCTTAGAGTGGGTGATCTGGTCTCCCTAATGCTCTGTCCAATCTGCCCCAAATCTTATCGGGCAATGTTGGCGCATGTAAGAGGATCATTTTTCATTCTACCAATGGCTTCTCTCCAATGGCTTCCTGATTTTGTCCCTGTAAAACTGCCTAGCATGCAGGACAGGATCAAATGAACATGATAAATAATGCAATGGAAGACAACTGTCAGTCAAATGTTTTAAATCTGTCCATGTGAAATCAACTGTGAAACTTTGCTGTGCTGCGTAAACGCCACTTTAAATCTCCACAAATAAAATAACCAGTTTTGATCTTCATTTGTGATCTGGTGGAAACCTTTATACAGGATGATTAATCACAGGAGAAAAAGACATCACTTTTTAGGCCTCGTCCCCTCAATGACCTCTGCTGAGCCAAAAGAAAATGACAGTATTATCTGCTGCCTGAAACTCTGCAGTTTTTCAGTGTTGGGTACAGCTAAAAACGCTGCTATTGCTGCTGTGGTTGGAAACTCGATTTCCCATGGAGCTCAATGAGTAGAGCCGAGCACTAAAGATGCCAAGGTTGGAGATTTCATTTTCTGTATAGCTTGGCGGTTAAAGTCTACATCAGCACCAGAACTTCCAGGATGTGAGCCTTCAGTGTTCAAGATGTATGCACTCTTGCTACTAATGCAGATATCCACAGCGTTTCATGTTTTACATGAATCTGAACAAAAAAGATTTTTTTCTCTTGTTTATCAGAAATATTTTCCTTTTTAAAAAAAGAATCAAAGCCAGACATGAAGAAACAATAAAAGTGCAGCAATGATAAAGAAGTGATACCTTGATGTACACTGATATAAAAACAGGACCAAATCCTTTTAGAAAAAGTAATTACTTTGCAGAACCATTGCTGTTATTGCATTTTAACACCAGGAGGAGACGGTTCGTATGCAGATAAAGTGAAAAGTAAACAAAGACTAAGTTTAGCTTAAAAAAAGAAAAAAAAGATGAGAATCATGTCTGAAAATACATCAGCCTTCGATCTCCACATACAATATTTTTCTCCTCTTTTAGTGGCTGAGGCATCGGGGACGATGTGGGGCTCAGTGTCTGGCATGTCATGTGGGGAGGTGTGTGTGTGTGTGTGTGTGTGTGTGTGTGTGTGTGTGTGTGTGTGTGTGTGTGTGTGTGTGTGTGTGTGTGTGTGTGTGTGTGGAGTTTCTGGTCACTAAATGCTGCTAAAACTCCTGCAGAATCTCTGTAAGCAAACACACCATACAGGAACTAAAACAGAAAAAGAAATACAAGCTGTATTATGTGGCGTTTTCTTTCTTTTCGCAGAAGTAGACACTTCTGAAAGTGTGTGGACTTGTGTATGTGTGGGAGTGAGTCTGCAATCTTAGGTGGAAGCAGGTGTGGGTGGCAGGGAATCTGTGGCATGTCGGCCCACCTCCCTCCCGGGGGAAGACAAGTGACGTGTGGGTGTGTGGGCGTGTGTCCTTCCACCTCTGGAACTAACATCATTGAGGAAGACGGATTAGCTCACTTCAACTGGGACACACACACACACACACACACACACACACACACACACACACACACACGCACACACACACACACACACACACACACACACACACACACACACACACACACACACACACACACACACACAGACTGCTCTCATTTAAGAACATGACCACATGTGAAATATGTTGATAACAATGTGATTATGAAACAAGTGTGGAGGCAAAATATGATCCCTGACAAGACTTAGCAGTGGCCCGCATGTGTTTGATTCAAAACGAGGAATTAACATGGCTCCCTGGTTTCACAAGGACAGACGAGGCCAGGGCCCACGCACCAAAAAAGATCTCATTTAAAAAAGCCCTTTTATGGCGCTTTAAAGAGATGACGAAACGACCGCAGTTATCCCTTCTTGTGTTGTAAACGCTGACCGTCCTGTTGAGGTGGAAGAACTTCAGGGCAAGTGAAAGGAAAGCTAGGAACCTTTTTTTCTTAAGAGTAAATACAAACCAAGCAAGGGTCTTTCAAAGTTACTAATGATATTTTCATAAATGCAGATGAAAAGCTCTCAAACTAAATGACTGAAAAACATCATCAACCCAATTTAGCAATTTTAGTAATTGAATTAAAGGAATCTGCGGAGAAACCTTGAAGTAAATGACTGCTGTCTGACTGCCTTCATAAGAAAACTGCTGGAACTGTATTTTATTTGACAAAATGTCCAAATATATAACCTATCAATTACTTTCCGTTTGTTTTATTTTATGTTGAATACTTTGTCTGCTGTCCATGTCATTGGGATCCTAAAAAGCTTGAAGAGAAAACGCTCTCCTTTGTTGTGCCATGCATTTCTGGAATTGTTCAGTTTCTGATCTCTCACACATCTTGCTTTTTTAAATATTTCTCTGTCCTGTAAAACCTAGACGGATCTTCTCCAACCATAACATCCCAGTCTGCATCAAACCAAAGTGCCTTCACACAAAACTGGTTCACCTGCAGTGCAGCTGCAACAAACTAGAGAACAAAGTGAGGAAGCCTGCATGAGAGGTGGGACATCTTCAAGACCCCAAAACAAAAGTAACTTACTCAATTTGTTCTGAGTGCACATCATCTTTTTGCAAAACTAATTCTCTTTTTCTGAAAAAGAAAACCCTCGAGTGTTTGTGGCTCGAAGTTCACAACAGCACACACAAGCAAACACAATCCTCATCCGTTTTACTTCCCGCTGTCAGATAAAGAATGAATTATTCCGCAGATGGACATGGAGGAGTGATTGCATCATATTCACATCTCAGACTGACTGATAGCTTCACTCTCCATGTGTGCAGAACAGAGAATACATTACATGCTATTTCCAATTAGAGCCCTGCACTCTTTAGAGAGCAGGAAATAAATTGATATTCTGACAGACGGCAGCTCCGAAGGAGCGGTGGCAAGCTAAATAATGACACTGTTGTCCACTGTGCAGATTTAAGATGAAATTCAGTGCGGATAACTCACACAATAATGTGATGCAACAAAGAGCCTGTCTTTATCACTTTAGAAGTCTCTTGCTCCATGTAACATAATATTTGTTGTTTCCTTGATTTCAAGAGTTTGTTTACCCATCAGCATCAAAGCTTTTCGTTTAGTACATGAAAATGTATCAGCAAGCAGCAAATGCAGTCATATTATTAATATTAAAGCAAGCTACCATCCCAAAGTAGATATGTATGTGGTGAGAAACTGAAATGAAAGCATTTTTTCTGACAAAACTGTCACATTTAAGTTGTTTGGACTCAATTTACATAAATGCTATTCTTTTTTTTTCATAAGAAGAAGCATCCTTTGGCATGTTGAAGATGTGCAGACTGATAGCTCTAAGTGGAGAGCAGAAACTTGTCCTTAAATATCCCCAAACTATATTTGTTCTGGTCTTTGACAGAGTCTGACTTCTATCTTTCACTGACCTGTTTCATCATTTCATCAGCTTTTGTTTTTGCCTTGTATCCTTCTCTTTTTTGTTTTTGCCCACAGCAGTTGCTATAGCAACAAGGTATCTGTATCATTCCCCTTACAGAAAGTCTTTCATCTGGGATGTCTGCTCTGCCTCCTTAAATCAGAGTGGTCCGAACAGCATGCCAATGGAAAACAATCCTACGGCCTATTTTACTACTAAAACCCCACTGGGAGCAGCAAAAGTAGCTGAAACAAACTTTTAGAAAAGTCAGTGAGGTTGTTTTTTTTCCAACTCACTCACCCCCCCCCCCCCCCACCCCAAAATAATAATAATAAAAAACTTTTATTCTTAATTTTACTAATTTATTTGAAGGATGTTTATTCCTAGAAAAAAAATCTATAATTTGATGCCAGCAAAGTAACTTGGGAATAAGCCAAATAAAGTTAAGAGGTTAAAAAAGTAACAGCAGTCTGGAAGATTCTGAAAACAGCAAATTAATTGGTTACAGGTGAGGATGTCAAGATTGGAAAGGAGCTGCCATCAAAGTCTTAGACTTTTCCACCCACCGGGTTTTGCCAAACTTTATAACAGAATTGTCAAAAACCTGTAACGAGCTCTGGTCTTTCAAAATGTAAAGTGGCATCTATTGTGAAAGGGTTCAGGGATCCTGTGAAATGTGAGTGATAGGCAAGGTTGGAACTCGTATCCGAACCATCAGGTAGCACCGCTGGAGGAACAGTGACAACACAGACTTAACTTTTACTGATACTCGGCAAAATGATGCAGGTTGAAAATAAAAGACTGAAGATCTTCATTATTACCAAATGACTTTACGCACAAAATGTTGCATCCCCATGTCTGTGAGTTTAAAATCATGCCATGCCAAGGTTTTGCATTGTGTTAAACTGTGCTGCTATTGCAAATATTTTAAAATCAGTACATTTTCATGGCACTAAAAACAATACATGGCTCCTTTTACTTTGTGGATCATAAAATGCATTTTATTTAAAGTGAAAATGTAGGTGCACAAACATTACAAAAACAAAATCTTATAAAGAAAGAATAGAGGAGGTGGAAAGTGTCTTTACAATGCCGACTGTTACGCCATAGAACCGAGGTGGAAACAGATCCAAACTATAACTTGGGATTGGGATCCCCTCCTATAAAACACATCTTGCCATTCACCCTTTTGACGCCATTATGTTTCTGATACATGGACAAATGCAGCAATTAGGCATTTTCTTGTCAGAATGAGGTCACTGCGATCAATACAAATCAACACAGCCGGCCGCTGCATCCGCAAAAATAACCAGAGAAAGTATTTACAAAGAAGGATCCAAACATCAGCTCTGAGAGAAACACTGCTGAGTTCTCCAGACACAAGCTCATTTCAGATGGATGGACAGCGAACATGTGTTCTGCGCTCAGAAAAGTCCAGCTTCAGCTTTGGAGAATAAAAAAAAAACCCTGCAAAAACTCATTTCTAAGTAAGAAAAAAAAAACTTGTTTCTAGAAAAACAGAAGACTATTTTAGACTAGTTTGCTAGTTTTAAGAATTCTAGTCAAGAAAAGTTCTTACCCCATGAACAAAGCTATTTTTGCTTAAAATAAGGCAATTGGAACTAGATTTATGGAATATTTTGCTCATTTCTAGTGGGGCTCTTTTTGCAGCGCGAGTCAAACATGGGAGAGAGTATCCACTTTGTTATCTTGTTCAAAGCCAACTTCTTTGATAGTTTATTTGTGGTGTCCAATGCATGAGTGACCTGCATATGTGAGAGGAAACAACTGATGCAGCAATGTGTGTAAATAGGAATTTTGTATAGACGTGACAGCATCGTGGCGACGTCTTATCACGAGACAAGACAATGCCTGGCCCCATTCTGCACAACTTTCAGCAGTGTCACAGAAACAATGTGTGTATGTTTGACTCACCTGCAAAAGGTTTTGCTCTATTGAAATTGTAAGGAGCATCATGACAAGATGAATATGACAACAGTGACCACAGACTGCTGGAATCCTGTACTCAGCAATAATGGACAGATTACTGACATCTTCATATTAAAAAAAAAAAAAAAAAAAGGGGGCCACGCCTCTACCCCAACTGGAGCAACTGGAACTGGAGACTTATAACATTAACATTTTATTTTGTTGCTGATATTTCCATGTTGCTGATAGCAGTAACTTGAAATATGACCAAAAGTGCTGCTCTACTGAGCTTTTTAACATCCTCAGCTCAGTTTCCCTGTGTGGTTCAGTCTCAACACTCTCATCGAGTCTCCAGCACCAAGAGACTCTATTTTCTTTGACGTTTGACCAACATGCAGTAACAGTGCATCTAACAGCACACATAAAAAGCAAATCATATAAGAAAATACAGTCTGACTCAACAAATCTGCAACCCGTCACAAGACAAGACAATAAGGTTCAAAGCAGCTTTTTGGGTAGTAAAGCAAAATGCAGGATGGATTCGTAGTCCAGGCTGGGCCGTCTTCTACTGCAAGTTAAGTTGTGTAGAAATAAAACAACACTGCACTGCTTTTATGTTTCACAGAACCAAATAGCCCTTCACTTCCTTTCAGCCGTAATCCCAACTGCCTTCTCTACATCAATCCATCCCTCTCTTATTATGAACAGCCTCATTTTGGAATATATCTCGTCTTTTGATTCTGCTGGTCTTTTTTACCTCGGCAGTCTCAATTTATCTCAGTAATAACGTAGCGATTAACTACAAAGAAACATGTTGGCAAGTTCAGCAATCTGGCTGCACATGTGGTTTTTCTTTTTTTTTTTTTTACACCCTTTCAATCATCGCACTCACCTAAATTGTCATCTGTGGATGCGAGTGCTTTTTACACACCCCTTAAGTTACATTCACACAACATACGGAGCACAGTATCACGCTGAATCAAAATAAACTAAACCAAAAAAGCTTTAGCGTTCTGCTGAACTGACGCATAATGATTTTGATGGAAGCACAATCTTTGGACTATGAATGTATAGTAAAGTAAAATAAGTTTTTATTTGTTCTGGCAAATCTCCAGATCATTCTTTGTGAGGTTAGCATTCACCTCATTAGACACCAGAAAATGTAAACTGTATAATAACTAGACTTGTGTTTCTTTTCCTCAGAACTTTGAGTCCTAACTATCATCTGTCATCTCACGCCCTCACATATTTTCCTTCTCTGTGCACAACATTAATGCAAAGTGACACAAAAGGCGTCAAAGAGCTGCAAACACACAAAACTAAACCGACTTTGCTTTTGTTTGGAGTTACTGAGCTGAAAACATTTTCACTTTCAAATCACTTGACTGAGCCTTTTGGTGCCAAACTAGGACAAGACTTTCATTAGTAAAGTTTGTGGATTCCTTGAAGTTAAATGACCTGAAGTGCGGTCATAAATGACTATTAATGAGAACTGCAGGCAAAGTAATGCACAGTCTACGGCTCAGAACACATTTTTAAATGTCAGTTAAAGGTGTTTTGTCCAAAACTGTAGCATTTGTCTTGAAATGGGATTCGTATTATTAAAAGTTGAATTAATTGGTTCAATCTGTTGAGGAAGCTATGTATAATCTGCTCAGTTCAACAGAGAAAAATGAATAAATTGACAGTCGGTGACAACTGCTCACTCACTGTGGGTTCGCCTACAGGGAGCTGCCAATCATCACGGGTTGCATAACTGAAAACACAAATTCACTGTGTCCCAAGGCTGTAATATGTACGCAGACAAATACGCATACCGCAGAAAGCTTTCTATTCACACCTTGTGTCTTGCAATGTTTTTATTGTTACGCATCATCAGTTCATGAAGTTCACTGGCGTGGATGAAGCTGTACTCAGGCTTATGATCAAGTAAATAATATCAGAACTGCAGATTTTTTCAATCAGCTGGAAGCGTAAGAGATTCGTTATTCAAAACGTATGAAATAATGTGTTTTCTTCCCGTTCTGGTGAGGCTGACAGCGGTTCAAAGGAATTTGGTGCTCCCTCTTCCAAAAGCCAGTTATTCTGTGTCATTGTTACAAATCATGCCAAAAGGAGATTAATACCATGAGTGAGCACAGTTTACAACAAATCTCAACGCTGAAGCCAGCTGTTATCTAGACAATGATGAGTTGCTGCTGGTTACTTGTCGGCAGTAGGAAATGTAAAGGTGGTGAGCCTGGGCATCCATTGGGTGCCCAGCTCCAGCTCTCGAGGGCCTGTCCTGCATCTTTTAGATGTTTCCCTGCTTCAACATACCTGATTTAAATGAATGGACCTCCATCAGCTTCTAATCAAAGTTTGCATATGTTTAACACAACGTTTGAACCAGAACTGGGCAACCTTATTCCGGCTTGGATCAGCCTTTCCCTTTTATCAAATAGTTAGCAATTAGAGATGGGATGAATAAGTTGCAGAGCCAAAAGATCAAATTCTGTTACTCTCAGTGGTTTCAAATTCAAATGAATCTTTTGATGTTTGTCCTACGACAACTTCAGCAACAAAACTCAAAGTCATGATACCTTTAAACTCTTTTTTTTTTCTGTTATCACAGACATTTATGGGGGAATTAAAATTTTGCGGTGTTTTCATCTGCATCCAAGGTAATGAAAATAATCTGTCAAAGAGATTAATTTTATTTTGATATGATATTTTATGCCCATTAGTCACTGTGTAAATTGTAGCTCTCTAATTACTCCAAGTCATCATTAGTACACATGGAAATATTTTTCATGACAGACAAGTCAGACCTTCCTTTCCTTTTTAAAAGCCAATATACTGGATTTCATAAAGCCTTAAAGTCTTCATGCCTATTCAAAACATTTTATGAGGATGCATCACTAAAAAACAAAATACACACAAACTCTATTAACAATTAAGAAAAAAAAATGAAACTGAAATCCTTAAAGATGTGAATATGGCAAATGCAAAGAAAATACTGAGGCAGCCGGTTTTAAAATGCTACATTGCAAGGTCAGTAAGTGAACCAGTGATGCCTCGAGGGCTGTTGAAAACCTTGTGGAGGGAGGAAACCATGTGGAGGGTTGCTTGCTGGCAAGCGAAGCATTGATGAATGAGTAAGAGTGGAGGAGGAGGAGTAAAGCTGAGGATGAAGATAGGAAGCATGAATTCTGATATGACTGTTCCCATTTTTTTTCACATGGCCGCATATTGGATGTATATCTGATAAGGGAACCTGAACAGAGTCAGATATAGGCATCGGTACGGGGGTGGGCGTGTGTTAATAAGGTACAGGGACACAGTCACAGGTAGTGTGAGATGAAGTGAGCTCCCTGGTACAAAGCTTGGTGGGAAGTTGCAAAGTTGTTCGAATAAAGACATCGGGCATGTAGCTGTAGATGTAGTGATGTACAGAACATCAACTCTTTGGCAGACACACGTGACGGTCACTACTTAGTGAGACTCAAAGATGCTGAAAGTTTTTGAACTGTTGACCAAAGTAGTTTTTAGATGCAGGTCCTAGTATTGAACTGGTTTTGAAGATCAGGCTTTAAAAAGTTACATTTCTTCAAATCAAACAAGGCTTCCTTATAGCCATCTCGCAAAGATGGCTATAAGATAAGACAGGAAAACTTATCAATACTAACTGCAATTTAAAATGTACGGTTAATCCTTGAGGCTAACATATTCTTATAACATATTCTCCCACTCACAGTTATACACTTCGACAGGCTGTTTGTTTATATATTTGGAGATGTTTTAGCTCATCCTCATGCAGAAATAAAACACACACCATTCTGCGTCCTCCTACAGATCACTTACCAATAACAAGACGCCCGTTCGTTCGAGTTAATGTGTGAAGAGCTCAGCAGGATCAGCAGAACACAATGTCTACAAACATAGGATTCATTTTAAACAATTATAGCTCAAGTTTTCTAACTCCTGATGCAGCAACAATCTCAGCACTTTGCTAAGTACATTTGTAAAAACTGGAGATAAAATCCTGGTCCACACTTGTTAAATTAGTTTGACCCTGATCTGAAATACAAAAGGAAACTTCAGCTATTACTTCAGCTCCCTATTACAGGTCCAGAAATTGAATATTAAGATTAGTTTGCACGTATTCTTGTGTCAAAGAGCCAACATTATCTGTCAAAAAAATGAACAGATTTGTTACCAGCGGGGCATGGCTGCATATATCCCTCCAGCGTTCCTCTCCCACCGTCTTTTATCTTATGATGGAACATTTTCCATGTGTGCTCGTGGATTAAGATATCAGGTATTGTTCATAGAAAAGTAATCTGCAGATTTTTGGAGTTACTTTTAGTTCTATGGGCTTAAAAGAACAATCATTCCTTTATATTGAAGTGAAGGTTTAAAATGGCAGTGTGACCTGTGTGCTGATCCTTGGTCAATCCCACAGCTCTCTGTGGTTTAATGACCACAGCAGACACTTCTTCAGAAGGAAAAACCAGGGAGCATATCCTAATGTACCCAGACACTCATCTTCATCAAGAGTAAGCAGACAAACTGGAACTCAGTCTGACAAAGAAGAAAAAAATATTTAAATGTGGCCTTGAAAAGAAGAAAATCAAATAGGTGGCTCGCTGTTTGCACTTCGGTGACACTCTGCACTCGTTTCTTTAAGTTCTTCTGAAAACATATTCAAGCTTCGTTTTTTAAATATTGGCACAATACGTTTACGTTGACCTGTAATGCAAAGAAGCAAAGACTCATTGGTGCCTTGGTTGCAGCTGCATCAGGTTCAGTTCTTCATTCACTAGATGAGCCTTAATGTAAATGAACGGATAAAAATGCCTAAGTCAGACTCAAGAAGTCTAAGAACAATACTGACCAGTTAAAAAGACTTAAAGACAGTTTAATATCAGTTTAAGTTCATCTCCAACTCTTAAAATAATCACGTATTGTGTATTATGTGATGTGAACAATGCAAAACTAAACTAAAATTCACTTTGTATTCTTTTTTATTATGTGAAATGTTTTATTTTATGTTTGGCACTTTATTCTTCTCTATCAGTAATTAGAAAATTAGTGGATTTTTGTACTGTTTGGCATTGCTGATAGGATTCTTTCATTCTGGATTTTTTCTGTCAATATTTTTAAGTCAAGACCTCAAAAAATAAAATAAATAAAACGGACCAATTTTTTTAAAACTAAAGCGGGTGGTGTGCTTGTTAAAAAAAAGAAAAACTAAAATTAAACTGGAATAATCAAACAAACTGAAAAACAAAATAAAAAACTATTACAAACATCATATTGTATACTCACACATTTATATTCTATATTGTTATTATCATATTTCAATTAACCAAAAGGTAACTGAAGTTAATCTAAAACTAAGTACACCATGTCCGTGACAAATTTTAATTACACTTATAAGTGCACCGAACATTTCTACACATAGTTAATAAGAGCAGCCTTATAATAAACCAGAGAGATGCAAAACTGCAAAACCCTCCATCCTCTAGCCCCATTACGCTCCCTGTGGGGGGATGAAAAAGTAAACCCAGACATCAGGAGCCAAAGTTGGTACTGAAAGTGGGAACAGGAAAGCGACTGGCCTGGCCTGGCCTCAGTAGGCTTGGCTTTGGCTCAGTAGCAGGGAAGCCGCTAATGAGAGTTTGGCCATCACTGCAGAGCAGAATGTAACCACGCTCGTTTATAATCAAATGTAACACTGGCAGCTTGAGTTCAACATTTATCTTGGGCTGATTATTTACTCTACTATTGACCTTTCTGCAACAGGCATCGCGTTAGAGCCGGTCCCCGATACTCCTCCCTCATCATTATAAGACACGAGTAGTATGTGTAAAGAAAATAAAGAAAAAAAAAATCTTTAAAATTATTAGGACATAGGGATATTCTAAGAGACAGAAAATTACACACTTTAGTTGGGAACTGGAAAAAAAGCCATTTTGACAAGGCAATTTCACATCATTTAATTCTACTTTTGCTCCCATCCAACTTTTCCATCACAGAGGTCTGCTCCATTACACATTTTCCACCTTTACTCATGGTAAACTGTCATCGTCACTTAACTTTCTGGGGCTTGTAGAAAGGCTGGGATGAGACAGGACAGTTGCTTTAATGGGCCAGTGCCAAATTCTTCATTAAGTAAAAGCTGATAACACTGATACTTCCTTATAAACGGGGGCCCAGACATCTAACAGGATCTTAAAGTAAAACCAAGAGTCTTTATCAGAGGATCAATGAAAAATAGGATAACTGGTTAAAGAACATAATTTGGTGTTGCATAAGATCCACAGCAACATTGCTATTTTATTCTCACAAAGCACTTGCTTTTCAAACTTTGCAAATGTTTCCAGAAAGTTATGGATTTCTCATTACTCTTCCCTCCTTTTTTTTGATTGCTTACTTTCCCCGTCTCTAGAAAATGATGGGCTGAAGATAAACTGGTCTCAGCACTCAGTGACCATTAAAGTGATGCAGAAATAGTCTTTTTTAAAGTTTTTGAGAGTTCACCTACAGAGGGTTGACTGTAATCGTAAACAATGAGGCTTCAGGGGTTTCATCCATTTAAACAGAGATGACTTCACACTATTTTGCTAATGTGAAAAGACAAAAAGGTGAGATTCGCTTATTTATCTCACGTCTAACACTTGCAACAAAGCACAACATGGATTATTAACTTTTATCGGTCTATAAACTCGAACACAATACATCTACTTTCATGGCTGTAATTTTATCTTTTTACTTAACACAGTTTTGTAGAAATTATTTAAATAACCTCTGTTTTACTTTGCATTTAGGTGATGGTATCTTTTTAGGTTTCCTTTTCTGTCAGTCTGCTATATAATGTTGTGTTTTGTTACATAAACACCTTTTAGACCAAAAAGACCAAAGTTGACACCAAAAGTAGTTAATGTCTTCAGCTGACAAAACTGCTGCTAAATGTCTCCAGTGCTTAATTTATAGTATCGAATTTTCATTGTTAACTTTGTAACTGCACCATAACACACATCTAACTAGAGGCTGGCTGGACACCGTCAAACAAAGAAGAAGCAGCTGACTGTTAATCTGCCTCTTTGAGCAATCAGCTGACCAATCAGGGAAGACTGGCGCTAAAACAGACCATTTTGAAAAAGAAAAAAAATAACCAGGGGTAGTGATGCAATGTGCAACATGAGAGTAATTATCTGAAAGCAGATGTTTATTATATTCAGTCTGAAACTGTGAAATAAGCGTGCTATTTATTCATTTATTTATCAAATGCCGTTTTGCTCAGTCCTCATGAATAGTCAGTTTTCCTGCAGAAGACAGCAGCTTCAACTCAGGCAGAGAGGAGGGCTGAAGGGGGAACTGAGCATCATCTCATGGTGAATTTGAAGTGTATTCCCACTTAGCTGTGTCAGACATGTCGAATAGCCTATATTTCCTTCATTTTTCTACTTTCATTTATCAGACACTTTCACCCAGAATGACTGACAGGCAGACACACTGGCGCTGATGCAGGTTCAGTATCTTGCCCAGGTTGACTTCCTAATGTAAAACTCTTTAACAAATTTCCCATGTGGTAGCTTAAGATCAATGCAGCAATCCCCCAAATGATGGAGGACCGCTTTACCTCCTCCACCACAGTCACCCTGCAGCAGGTATCACTTTTGAAAAGGTTTGAAAGATGTCACAACTTTTAAGATCCCACATTTTTACTTGCAATTGTTCTTCTGGGATGAAACTAGATTTGATAGGATTCTGTATAAATGTTAAACGAACTGCATTTTTCACAGCTCTTTTTTAGTCTTGTTGACCATTCAAACTGCTTTTACACTACAAACCAAATTTACCCATCCACACACACACATTCAGAGATCTGACCAGATTTATTTTTCCTGGTGAATCTAAGCAGTGCGTTATTTCTGCAACACACACGTACCCAGGGGACATTAGGACATTCATCGTCTTTTCCACGTTACCTGTGACAACAGGAAACAAACTACCAAGGAGACGGATCAGGTGACTGCTCTACACCCTGACTGCATTATTTTTTATGCAATACCTTTGTGTGAAAACCACTCAGTCACTGAATATAATACAAAAAGAACATGCTATAAACACATACATGGATGGTCACAATATAGTCTTTTCTTAAAACCAAATTGGATTTGACTGAAGTTTTTTTTAGAAAATGGCTTGTGGATTAAATGCTGTGCAAATGTTTAGGATGGCTATTTTTGTTGTGTTCATGAAAGCAGTCTGTACATTTAGTCCCTTATTGGGTCAAAGCAACATTACTTGATTAGGTTTAAAGGAAAATTTTATTTGGTAAGGACTACAATAACTTCATGACTTTTTCAACTTTTACAAAAGCCACGATGTTATCGCTGCAAAACGTAAACTAACAATAGATGAGTGTTTACAAGGTTTAGCAGTTAAAAAAAGCCACCATGAAGTCATATATTGAAATGTCATCTGAGAGGAGGAAAAGTGCTCCAGAGTTTCTCGGGTGGCAGGCTAACTTATTCAATCCCCTTTTTTCAATTAATGACACGAAAAATGAGAGAAATACACTCAAGAATATGAGTGCATAAGTGCACCCAGCAGCACAATGTGTGCTAGTGTATAATTTATCCTTCACCTCTAACTGCTGCAGCCCATAAGAACAGCAGCCACCATGATCTCAATAAGCCTGTGATTTTGTTTCCCTTTAATGTAGTTAAACAGGCAGTGTGTTTCACTCTTCCATGTTTCTGCAGCAAACCGGCTGGTAGCTGAGCGGGAAAGTGAGCCAGGAGTGGCCCAGGTGGTCAATGAGACACACCTGTAGCTAATTAACCTCTGCCTTTATGTGTTTGTTTTAATAGAGGCTGACAGGGAAGAGGTATTAGTAACAAACAGCCAATGTCCTGCTGCGCACCTGGAACCTGAGAAACAGAATGTAAATGACATTGTGACTGATGGCGCCTCTATTTGCTTTCAGGTTGCTCTAGAAAACAACTTGAATTCCATCAATTTCAGAAGTTTTTTACACTCTGCCATGTGTGGGAGATAAAATTGTGTTAATGTAGAAGAGAAAGTAATAAATAAATGCATGAAATAGAAAAGTTTCAATTCACAAAGGTCCCTCATCACCTTGTTTCTCTGCAGAGGTCGTTTGTCATGCGCTTAGCAGCACCATCACACAGTTTATGAAACTTGGCAAGCTCAGGCTGAGGACAGAGGGGTTTTTTCTGAAAATTTATTGCTCCCACTAAGGAATCTTTTATCCATAATGTCTTCTCATTTTTTCTAGCTCTTAGTAAGAAAGATGCCCAACTGATGATGAAAAGCTAAAAACCAGAGAATTATTTATTTATTTTATTACAGAAAATGAAAGTCAGCCTAATAAATTCTGACTTAATTTAGTAATTTTTGGATATATACATTTTCTGTTGCAATGCTTTGGTCACTGAAAGCGCTGGAAAGTCTGTAATACCTAAAGTAGCTGGCGGGAATTACTGATCCTCTGTGAGGTCACCCATAGGTTTTCTAAAGACTGATTCTGAAGCCCATTTTTATTTGTTGTGCGTATGAGGGACCTGGATTTTTCCAGTCTGGTCAGCTTGTTAGTGTGTTTGTCCTGGAAGTGGCTCGACTGTAGGTGAAGGTACCAAACAGTGGGGTAAAGGGGTAATGGTGGTTTTCCGCTGGTTGCTTCAGAGGAGCCAACTATTCTCGCTCACCACCGACACAGATCCCTTCACAGTGGTCTGTTAGTACATTAACAACACATCACTCTGTATTATCTATAAAGAAAGAATGAATATGCTCTGCTGCAGTAATGACGGAAAGCTGTTATAAAATGCAATGTTGCAATGTCGTTGTCACTCACAAACCCATGCAGCTACTCGTGAAAAAATGTGTTGTGCAATGAAACTTTCAGGGATGCATTTGAAGAAGGACAGATCATCTCAGATGATTTATTAAATAGTAAAGCAATACACAAAAACTTATGGAAAGGGTGGAAAAAAAAAGTAGTTTAGGCAGAATGCCAATCGAGGATCATTTATACAGAATTTTAATAGATGTGTGCCCAAACTGATTTATGGGCACGATAATGCTCTATTGAATTAAAGTATTTCTGTGATTGCAGATAACTATTTGATTCGAATACTGTTTCTTTTACTTTTTTCGTCTCAGCTCCCAGTACTGGTACCTGCTCTCATCCACTGGTAAGGTGCAGTTAATCATGAATGAGCATGGTGTTAAAAATCCCACAAAGATTTATTACTTTTTCTGGTATAGGTAAGATCACCAGTGAGCTGCTCCTGACCTGTATCATCAGCACATTACCAATGATAATTATGATGATGATGATGATTTATAGATTTGGCAGAAATAGGGCACCTGATTGTAAGGAAATAAACTTAAGTTAGCAAAATCCACTGGCTCATTGTGTTAAATTTATTCTATTAAACCAGGCTGTTACAGTAGTCTAAGAAGCCACCAGATCAAAACGTCATAAGTGTAGATGAGCCACTTCTTTGGGTACATAAGTTTGCTGCCGTGAAGGCTGACGTACATAGAAAGAAGTTAAAAAAACAATCGTCAAAGGGTGAGTATGCATACAATAGGCTCTCCGTGTTCTCTGTGTTGTCCATGTCTGCCAAAATGTGACTTATGCTAAAGACATGTTCAGTGTTGTCAACACATTTATATTTTATACTTACAGTCATTTTGTGTCCTATTTGCAAATCCTATTCAATTTCTATGGCAAACGTCTCTTATCTAAAAAAAAAAAAAAGTCTGATGTGGGGAGAGGCCAATGGGAAAATAGTCAGCCCCTAACACTAACCCAACTGCTTATCTATACTAGCACTTTCCCAGAGAAAGAGCACATCCATAAACCATCCCCTCAAATAGCAAGCTGAAAAACCGACGAAGCCTTGAATCATCCCATGCTTCTGCTGAATGCCAAGAGGCTGTTCACCGTGGTGCACAAAAACACGGGTCACGCCATGAGACTCATTCCACCAAAATCTGTGATGGACAGGAAAACTAAGGAACCTATAAAAATGTTTCCTTACTGAAGAATTTTCCAGCTTGGACCTTCACTGGTGAGCAGGCAGGGAGCTGCTCTTGAATCTAAATGATACAGCAAGGCCATTTGTGTGTTGGGGTGCTGCGGGCCACAGATAGCAATCATGTCACTAACTTGGTGCTTCTGCCTGAATTCCAAGTGCACATGTGGGGAGTCTATATAAAACTGGACAAAATGCAACTCTCTTTGTGCAAACATGTCTAGAATTGGGTGTGTCTCATCCACCTCGCATGGCTCCAGAGTCATCAGAAAGTGACCGCTTCATGCAAACCCAAAGCTGTGTACATGTTGCTGTTGTGCCCATCCGAGTTCTGTAGTCCAAACCTCAATCAGAACAGATGTGCAGCGTAAAGAGCCTGTTCTGATCTGGCCAAAGTAGGCTATGTGTAGTCAAGACTTTCAAGTCTGCAATAGCCAACAGAGGCTAGATATAGGACAGGTCATGGGGCAGGACGTTCATCGGAGCTGTGTCACCGTCTGATATTGTAAGCAGCTGCTGCCAAACTCAGAGCAGCAGTGACAAAACTCAGATTTTCCAACTTATTAATAAGACCCAGATGAGCTTCTCCAGTTCTTTAGGCATTGCTATAAGGCTCAAATAGTAGCCGTCCTCTACATGTGACAACGCCACAACAGTTCTTCGGTGCTTTGTGAGCTCTCTCTGTCACTTTTCTCAGGTTAACATGCTCATTGAGACTATTTCAGTGCACAGACAGGCAGGGGTGGGGTGCACAAAGGATTTTGGGGAGCAGCCTACCCTCCACCACGGACGTATACATAACAAAAGGCAGGATGAGGGCCATCCACATCATGAAGGACCCTGCCAACAGACCCTTATACCCTCTTCCTTTTGGCAGGTGGCTGCAGAGCAGAGCATCAGGACACTGACCAGCAGGCTTGGAAACAGTTTATTTCCAGGAACTGTTAGACCTGCTGAACTCTGGTAGGGCCTGTTTATTCATGTGCAGCTTCAGATTTATGAAATATAACTATCTGTGCTCTAAGACACACGGAGGAGAATCGAACCAGAGATCAACTAACAGCAAACCTTAGATTAGTTCAGAGCGCTTGGATTTTCTAACAAGAAAACACATGGCTGTGCGTTCTTTTAAATTTACACTTGCAGTTTGTGTGTAATTAACTGATTAATGCTGTACAACAGAGGCTCATGGATTACGTTACTAACTCTAATCCAGTGCAGCGTCTTGCTTGCAGGCCTGAACAAACACAGTTAAAGGGAGACAGTGAATTTCATCAATGTGAAATATGGATTCTTTTCATCCCATTTCAATAAGACCTCCAAAATTAGAATTCTGTTGTTGTTTTCAAACAGAAAGAATGGATATGAATTTTGCCATGTGTGCCTTGATAGTGTTATTTAAAGCAAGCGATGCATATTACAAAATCTTGATACAGGGGGATACATAGGGATTGGTGAGTTTAAATTGCCATAAGGAATTATTATACATATCCTTTTTTTTTTTCTTTCTGAAGAGGAGACTTTCCACAAATTTCCTAACAGCTATGAAACAGTTCTGAGATCCCGAGAGAAACTCTCATCCAGTCTGTGATGATGCCTGGCTTAGTCAACAGCTTCTCAAACATTATTGCATTTTTGCAGTAGCACTCTTAAAGAGTTGTACGCCTTTCAAGAAAATACTAAAAACAAAAACAAAAGAAACTCCTGTTATTTAAAAAAAAAAAAGAAAGAAAGGAAAAAAGGCACCAGAGAATTACAATATCTTTTTGAGTCTAAAATAAAAACATGATCATTTTAGGGTTTGTGTTTGACATCGTATTTTTTAGACTTGTTTTTAGTGTTCTCGAGTGGTGCTGGCACAACTCTTGCAGTGCATGTTTGTGTCTGTTCCAAAAACAAGTCCACATTACATACTCTACATTTTACATGTATATTTTTACTTTGCTTCCTGACATTGCCATATGGTATTGAGAACTGCAGTCTTGAGAGACATTCACAACATCTAGAAGACAAGGAGCTGTTTTAAAGGCCGTGCTCAGGGTCCCACAGTAGTTCACCTCTGTGGCCAACGCAGGGACTCGAACCTGCAACCCTAACTTGCAAACTATGCAAGTTAGGTTACGTCCATAAAAAAATATTATTCTTACAGTCCCCACAGAGCAAATATCCTGCTCATGTAAGAAGCTTTGGGACTTTTATCTTAGATACTGCTCCTGTCTCAGGTCAAATACCGTAACAAGACATCTTCATCATTTATATTTGAAACTTGATTACAAAAATCTACAATTCAAGACTTAACCATTGTGTGCCTTAGATTGTCCAAATGTTCTATTCCACTCACTGTACGACCTAAAAATGTGTACTTGATATACAAAACTGAACTTATGGCTTTTTCTGACTGCGCTGGTACCACACACCCACATTATCAATTAAACCTTGATTTACTGTAACTTTTCTATGAAACAATGTCTGATGCTTTATTGATTCTGTAATTTTCTGCAGGCCAGAGACAACTACAGGACATCACCTCGCACACTTGAGGGTGCTCCTTGTTTTGCTCAAGGGTATTATAGCTCACACTATTCATCCTCTATCCTTGTACTCAGCTGAATAATTCCATTGTGACCATCATCATGAGGCTCATGCAAATATGTGCATGCATTTGCACAATTGTGAATAAACAATGACCACATGCTCAGTAGAGCTTGTAACTATCCAAGGTGACTCATAGCACTCTCACCTCAACAGTTGGCTGATGATAAAAGCATGAAGCTCTAAGCAATATTACATTTTATGCTTTCTTATCTTATGGTCTAAACCATGCAATAAAAAAGTGAAATACAAGGTTGCATTATGTTGAAAATTGGACTTGTGCAATCCTTACAGACCTTCAGACCATGAAATAAGATCTCATAAAGATAGTGAAAAAGATTTAGACTTTATTCTGAAGACAAATTTAATTTACACTGTGTCCGTGGTTTGTGATTGTGCTGCATGTGACATAGAAGACAATATGTTGATTCTGATTGTCTTCGAGCAGCATAAAACGATACGATCGTGGCTTGAAGACCTTCAGTTCTGAAGTGTTCAGTGTGTGTTTTTTAGTGAGGTTGAGACATTGATTGTTGAAGGGCATGTGCATGATGAAAGCATAAAAGAAGATGAAGTAAGAAAGAAGAGGAGTGGAAAAAAAACATTTAAAGAGAACGTACGAGAGTGGACCCTCTGTGTTAGTTTCTGAGTGCTGTATTTTACCGTGGATACTCTTTAGTGGGTTGCACCGATCAGCAACCCTTTCAGTACGAGCAGGAAAAAGGCTGTTTTGACAACAAAAGCAGTTTGAACTCAATTTCTTTCACAAAGAAAAATCTTTGACAAGCTGTAAGGACGACATCTAAAGCCAATGCCGCTCCTTGACAGATTCAGGGGAAACCCGACTAGATGTCTGATCTCAAGTACATCCTATCAAACAACTGAGGCGACAAGCGACGTTACGCACATGAGCGAGCCGGATATAACCAGCACTGGTCCCATACTCTGTCTGGATGCTTTTTCTTAAGACTTTAGGACAGTTCATTTCAAACTCAGACCTTTTGGGCCTCTGTCAACCAAAATATTGAGTAAATACTCACCATTTCTAAATTAAATTTTGTAAGTGTTCAGAAATAAATCTAACTGAGACAAAGTATTGACTGCCAGGTGTTACTTGTGGAAATGTTGCATCAGGTAAATGTCTGTGAGGCGGGGCTTTTATTTCCTTTACCTGGGCCGTATCCTGCACCATCTTGCACCTGTACTGCAGATGTCTGTGCACAATTTTCTTTTCCTTACTTACTTTGTAGTTGCTGAGCAGTTTTTTTTTGTTTTTGCTGACATTGTCTAACACAAATAATTTGGATGCAAATTTGATATTTGTATACATGGATAGAAGTGGCTTAGACCAGCAAAACAAACAAACAAACAGACAAACAAATAATCAGAACAAATAAACACAAAACTTTGTAAGTATTCTGAAAATTTATCCAATTAAAATGTTATAAAAATTACTTGACAGTTTATCCACAAAATGCCAAAATTTGTATATCTCAACAAAAAGTTCTGAAACCTCACACACTTAGTAAAAAATGTGCACAAATCACATCTTTTCTATGTTCTTATATGTAACATCCATCTATCATGACGTTTGACATGCGTACGTCTAATAATCAAACTAATATTCACATTAAACCAGGAAGATTAACTCACAAAAAAAGATGTATTTTTTCAGCTGTTTCAGAACCTGTTTCACTTTGAAAGCACTGAGGTTTATAAGGGGTTTATATAGGACTGTATGGACAAAACCAAAAGTGGTAATTATTAATTAACTTTCCTTCCATGAGTCATCAGCTCTATATCATGTGACCATTACACTTCATGTGGAGCTTCAAGTGTTGCAGATTTCTGTGGTGCCTGGTATCAGATGTTATGAAGCCAAAGTCTGCTTTTAAATACTATAACCGTTTACATATGCTGGAGAAGGATATCTAAACATTTTTTTTCCTAACCTTCTACTTGGTGATCATTGCACACGTGAATACAGCTTCAATCTGTGCAAAGATGTGTTCATGCTCGTTGTATAGCCGTCGGAGCTGGTACACTTCTTTATTCTGACCAAAGACTGAGGCAGAGTTATGAACCTCCTCAGAAGTACACGCTCATGTCATGCTCCATCCTGCTTTCCTCCAAGACTGCAGTATGACATAAATACTTTGGCTGCCCTGCTGGTGAACTTTTTTGACTGCTGTAATTCAAAATTCAGACTGAGGTGTCTTAATGTAAGGAGATGTGGCAGACAGAGAACTTTAGACCGGGGAGAAATGGTGAGAGTTGACGCTTACAAGATCTGTAGTGACGAAAGGACAGCACAGAGGAGGTAAGTGAGATACAGATGTGGGCGAGAACGCTGTCTGAAGGTAAATTTGGAAAAGGGAGCAGGGATGTCAGCAATGAGGCAGGTTGGAGCAGGAGACAAACAGGTAGCCGGGGACATTAAGATTTGATAAACTGCAAGCAAAAAAAGTCAAGGAGAGGGATGCTGTGACAAGATTATCTGAGGGATGGAGAAAGAAGAGGGAGGCCACAAAATATCACTCTTCTTTCCAAAGTTTGCACTTACCAACTTTTTGAAGCAGGACATGGTTGGAAAAATGGGGAAAAGAAGAAAGAAAAGATGGTGTTATTGAAAAAAGAAATACAGAAATTAAACAAAGATCTTGTTGGAAAAGGGGCAGAAGCCTGAATATGACCTGAAAATGAGCTGATCAATTCTTCCGCTCCGAAAATGAATTGCGGATGGAGTTTTGGCTCAACAGAAAGTAGTAAATAATAGATGAAGAGCTCAGAGAAGAATAATGAAAAACGTTGAACCAAACAGAAGAGCGGTTGTTGTCAGTCCACAGACTGAAAACACTTACAACTCTTTTTCTTCCTTTATTTCCATGCACCTTATTGCAAACTAATGATTTGGTACCATCCAGACAATTTCAACGTTGATTCACCTGAAAGAGTCCTGAGGATTAGCTTTCCTATGACTGGTGAATGAATTAAGCAAGGAAACCCATTAAGGTTGTGGTTGAGTTGTGGTTTTTGGCTTGTTAATACTTTTTTTTTCCCAATTTATGATATTGAAACTAAGTTCTTTCAGTCCTGAAAATACATGGGCACAACAGCCAGTCCAAATCACTTAAATTGCTTATGTAAAACACAAAAAGTGTTGCCACTGTTACCCTCCTCCCCGCTCAAAATTGCAAAACAGAGAAAATTGAGCCCCTGGGCGAGAGACGTTTAGTGGCACTTTACAACTTAGAAATATCGTAAGACATTGTTTCACAACCTTTTGAAATCACAAAAATAGAGCAACCACAGAGTTGGTCGCAGAACCCCCCTCCAATCAGAGGTGCATGCACAAGAACGTAACCTATTCTAATGCAAACTATATCACTGCTATAAGATATGTAATATAAAAGCCATTGCCCAGTTTTAAATGTAATCATTTCATGTGCCGCCCCCAACCACAAGGTTGAGAATTATTAAAGTTATTACCAAGAAATCATGAGCTTCAAAACAGTAAACATAAAGGGTGCTACTTCTTCAATACTTCAATGAATTGAATTTACCTCTATATAATATAAAAATGACAGCGTCAGTTAAATAAATAAATAAATAAAAGTCAGCACCTGCATTAAACAAAGCAATTTAAAAGAGTGAATTTGCTAGGAGGGAGCCCTGAGGGGGTAGTTTCATGATCTGGGGGTACCTCGGTAGTTAACGTCCACTAATGTGTGTGTGTGTGTGTGTGTGTGTGTGTGTGTGTGTGTGTGTGTGTGAGGCCAGCTGACTTAATTTTTACCCTTCTCCATTCGTTAGGGCATTTTCCAGAACAACATTGACAGCATTTCATTGGCTTAAATTGTAAGTTTAATGCAACTCTAGGTTACATTAACTTTTTTTTCTCGTCTTCCAAACAAAAACAAAACAAATACGATAAACTGTAAAGTGTGAAACTGCAACGGTGTCATGACACACAGCAGGCTCTCGCCTGCTTTTGATCTGCAGATTCAGTAGTAAAAGAACCACACCTGCTTCTGTCTGACACGTGGAAACGTTTTAATTGATCATGACGGCAACACTTCTTGGCTACCAAAACACAGGGGTCAGTAGGGTGGTGTATAAACAAAGTGACGGGTGCCACTTCACTGAGCAGCATTCTCGTTCTTGTTCTAACAAGCACAATTACCTTAATACTAGCTTGGAATTAAAAACCTCATTACAGAGCCTTAATCAATGACCCAGAAAAGTAAAGGATATTAACAAACAGCAAGTGATAACTCTGTTGATGCATTTACCACATTTTCATTTAGGTGGCTCCTTCACGGCGTACATTCTCTTGGTAATTAGGTGTGAAACTGAAACTTTCAGACTGCCACATCTGTTGGTATTACTTATGAAGTTAATG
Source organism: Xenentodon cancila (assembly GCA_014839995.1). Taxonomy (NCBI): domain Eukaryota; kingdom Metazoa; phylum Chordata; class Actinopteri; order Beloniformes; family Belonidae; genus Xenentodon; species Xenentodon cancila. The sequence continues at coordinate 4,825,900 of CM026208.1, forward strand.
TAACCGGTGCTTTTACAGCATTGTTAACAGAAAGTCACAGACGCTGTTGTTCTGCCGCAACGTTGGCCCACCAAAAAGGTTGCATATCTTAAAAACGAAAAAAACACACACAAAAACATGAGGACAGACGTTTTGGTCGATTGAATTTTTCGCTTAGCTCTATGAAAATTAAGCAAACCATGTTTTTTAAAGATAAAGCAAGACATGACATTAGTCTGAGCTGGAGAGGTTATTTGTGAATCACTGAATATAGAAGAACATCAACAAGTAATAAAAGGGGAATAAATGTCTGAGTACAGCGAGACGAGAGCTTATCTGTGTCGAAAACCCATAAACTATTGCTTTTTAAATGGGAAATAAAATTTGACTGAGGACTGTTTTTAAGGAATCTGTAGCTGAGGAGCACTTGTTCAGCGTCGTGCAGCTGGTTTTCACTAGGAGACACATCCACATTCCTGCTGATTTTCTAATAAGGGACTGACACTCACCTGCGAGCCTGAAAGGTGTATGCAATTAGTGTAACTACACTCATCCAGTAGGTAAAATAAATAAAAAACGGCACTTCTCTAACGTCTGACATCTGCATGAAAACCCACTGAACCATTTACTGTATAATAACCATGTAGATGCATATTACACACAGGACGCTTAGCTCAAGTAAAATTTAATCTCCAGATGAGTGGTTGTATGGGCAGAAATCAATCCATGACTGTTTTTCTGCTGAGATGACTAATGGCACTTCTGAATAGATATTACATGCACAAGGCCTGTGTGGAAATTTTAACTGTGAAGGTAATTGTGTTTCAAACAAACAGGATATTTCTATTTATAGTCACTGACTAAGTGCTTCTGGGACAGCTGTCTAACTCTCATTTGCGTGGCAGATCTAAGGAGATGGTGCCTTTCGTAAGATAATAAAAGGTCTCTCATTTTTCCTTGTATTTTGTGTCACTTTTATTAATTTATCTTCATATGTTAAAATGTTAAAAAGTTTGGAAACACCGTAGACAAACAAAAAAAAAAAGCAGAGCGTGACTTACTTGGATCGGACAGTATGGAGTCCGTCTTGGGCAGAAACTGGTCACAGCGGATTCCTTGATAGCCTTCCCGACACCTGTTGGACAAAAAAAGAGGAAAAATAGACATTAAAACAGGTAGACGAGCCAAATTGCATGAGCTGCATGTAAACTGCCTCCTCATATGTTCAGACAAATCTAGTTAAGACTGAAACAAAAAAAAAACTGAGCGGTGTTGAGATGCGTTTGCACGAGAAGACTAAAACTAATCGTGGAACTGCAGACCTCTTTTCTTCTTTTGAAGTTTGTTGTCCTTCAGCTGAGAGGCACTTGATTAAGCTGTATACTGCTGCAAGAAAAGGCCTGTTTTTATTAAATTTAGCCACTGCATGGCTCCAAAGGAAGTTCCACAGAAAGGCAAAGCACGGCACGCTTGCATGAATAAATTAACATGAAGTCATTTGTTGGGGTAGAAACCTGCACTGCAGTTTTGTCCTGAAATCCTAACTGGTGCTTCAGCAGGGGAAAAACAAACAGTCCATATTAAATATAGTCTGTTACTTTTCCTTGTTTATCACTATATATGGGCTTTAAGTCACTTGCTTGGTCAGTATTAAATCTTAAAAGAAAACAACACAATAACGAGCAGAACTTGGTCTCCATCAGAAAGCTACAGAAAGTCGCCTTCCAGGGACGTAAATTTCATCCCTCCTTTCGTTGACACCTTCAGGTGTGCTACGTGGACTAAAGATATTCCATCAATTCTGACAGCCCTTAAGCCTTACACTTATAAATTTGAGTGGCGCCTTAATGATTAGACAATCCTCATTAAGCGATTGATTAATTAATTCATTCATTATAGAGAAACAGGCAAACGATTGTTTGGATGTTTTTAAAATGGTCTAAGTTCAATATACTGTATATCTCCTGTTCAAGATATCAAAGTTTTAAAGTTTCTTTCACAGCACAGAAAGAGAGTTTTGCACACTAGTCTTTTTGGGTGCCTCCTTTTCTTTTGTCAGCAGTTTTTGCTTCTGACCTTTTCTCCCTTGCATCCTGCTCTTCTTTTCTCTTTCCTCTTAGGGAAATTTGAAGTCTTTTAAAGCTAAAAGTTAAGGTCTAGGTGAAGAAACCTTAGACATTAACTTAGTTACCTGATAGTTGCAAACACAGCAAATGTGTTCTTTCAAAGGTATTTAAGACAATCTTGCTCCAAATGTCATAATGTTCTATAATAAACATCTTAGAAATCCTAACCAACTGTTCTGCCTTCATCGTCCATGGATGCCACATTTAGCAGAACCTGGATAGCCTACTCTGCCTAAAAACAGAGGTATCATGTGAGGAGCATAGCTGAAATGTGACGTTGCAGGGCGACACACCAGCAGAGTTCCGGCTGGTGGACTGAAGGACCACGTTAGTTAAAAGATGTGCACATTATTAGTGAGTTATACGCCAGGGATTCATTTTGTGAAGAGCCAACTCCACACTGCTGAGGGTTACGGTGATATAAAGTTAAAGATTACCACCAAGACCGGCTTTTATAGACTAACGAACTTCCAGCACACACGGTTGAGATTAATGGATGCACTGCTGCAACAGTTCATCATATCCAGACCGGCTCCCTCCCTCTCACACCACTTCTGCATTATTGGCAGAATTTGTCCACTATGACAGTGTTAGTTACACAGTTTACCATCAATGAAACCACAGCTGGAATTCAACTGGCACAGTTAATGACTACAGAGTGGGTTTGAAATTTAACATCAGAGCAGTTTGGTTCTCTGATAACAAACTCTGCTCTGTTTGGCTTGTTAGTGATCAGACATCAGTTAGTCAGTTTACTCAGTCGACACCTCGCATTTCCAGAATCTTACGTCTGATTTTGACACCTGATTTTATTCACCTGCCTATTGTTTGAATTGTTTGTTTGGCTGAGCGGTTATTAAACACACCTCTGGAATGGGCCATTTTCCGAATGGATCTTTATTTCTGCTTTACTCCGACTTTACGTGTGAGAGGCAGCTGCTGAAGCCTCCCTTCAATCTGACTACAACCTAAGCTGAGTTAATCATGATGCAATTTTCTTCACTATTTTGCTTGGCTAAACTTCGGCTTTTCACTTGTATGTAAAATTGTAGCCACATTTGTTCTGTTTACCCCCCTGGCTTTGTTTCACATGCACTTCAAGTATCAATATGTATGTGGTCTGACAAGTTTACAGCAGTCCAAAAATACACATTGTGATAATCCTCATTGCTGGAGACAGAGAGAAAATATCTGTGTCCACCCTGACAATATTGGAGCAGGACATCACGCTTAGAAGAAATGAAACCTGACATTTCTGATATATATTCTCTCTGCAGAAAGATAGTGGACCCCTTATTCGTTTCAATGAAGTCAGCAATAACAGACTGGAGAATATGCACACAAATGAGTGCACAAGTGTTACACAAAGTGATCGACTTGACTTTTGGAAAGGAATGGAGTAAAATATGATGAGACATGAGCTGATGAGAGCAACTATGACACTTGGAGCTGAGTCTGAACAAAAGAAAGGCAGAAACAAGAAGAAAAGTGTTGTGGCATTTGGGAAATCTCTGACTTGTATCAAGCCAAAGTGCAGTCAAAGGATTGTGTGTGGAGCTGTGGCAAACAGACTAATTTCAAACGGCAATATTTCCCTTTTTTTTACTAATAAATGGTACAGTATTATTGAATCTTAAAGAACATTACATATTTTATTTTAGTGATTAGTAGATAATTTCACAGCATAGTATTTATCTATTTAGTAGTACATTTAATGTCTATATTGGAACAGCATTTTAATATTTGCTAGATTGCAATCAGCATTCAGTAAATTTACACTATAATCCAGCATGTAGGTTTGTATTTAGAAAAGCTAACAACATCCACTGCATTTTATTAAAATGTTCACTGACTGAAAGAACAGAAAACAAAGTCACTCATTTGTTTAAGGTGTATGTTTTATTGTACTGACAAATCCTTTTGGAAATTTAAAAGCAGCATTAGACTTATTGAAGCATCCGCGATCATTGTCACGCAGTCATATCAGGTCAAAGCGGTGGAAGGCAAGTGGCCCTTAAAGGAGCCTGCTCAGCAGGGCCCTTCCTTAGAAGCAGGATTAGTGGCTTAGCAAGGTAACTTCAGGCTCACTTCTGGGTTTACAGTGTCACAAAGGCGCTTCATATCTCCCTGGGGTGTATCTTATGCTGGAAACCTAACCAGCTCCAGACCAACTTAGAGTTTAAGATAATAGATCAAGACATGTAAAGGCACTTCCCCCCTATCGTTCTCTTATACAACGAGAAAAATAAAGATTTCGAGGAGACAGTTGGAGTCTTCTCTCGCCTGACTCTTAGAATTAAACTGTTCTGCTTCAGAAGGATGGGTGACCTTGCAGTCTAAAGGAGAGAAAACGACTCTAAAGCACCTTCCTGTTGGCTTTTAAAAAGACTTAGTAATAAGAGCTACTCTTTCTTTATTAAAATCATTGAAGTATAAAAGATATCCTTGTGATTTTTTTCATACTGTGCATGAGTGTACATCGTGACAAACGCTCCTGCTTGCATTCCTTGGGGAGGTGCTTTGGATATGTCCCATTGGGAGGAGGCTCCAAGGCAGACCCAGCACACACTGGAGAGAATATTAATCTCTCAGTTGGCCTGAGAACACTTTGGTATCCCTCCAGAGGAGCTGGAGGAGGTATCCAGGGATGGGAAGCTCAGGGCCTCACTGTTTTAAGATGCTGCTCCCATCATCTGAGCACAGATTAGTAATCTAAAAGTAACAGACAGCAGCACAGAAGTGTCAGTCCTGACAGCAATATTCTCATGTAAATGCTACTGGAATTATTAACTTTTCAAGTTTCATGGTTCTGTTAATAGCTCACTATCTACTGAGATTTCCTTCTGTCCATGTAAAGTGCTGCATTAGCACTGCTGGGAAATAATATTGAATTCTGAGTGCCAGCTGACATTACCTTCCTGAAGGCAACACCCAGTGTGAAATTCACAAGAGAAAAGTCAGATTTCCGTAAAGAAGCCTAAAAACCTGGCATGGCAACCCACGACTATGGACTGTATATTTGATCAAAATTGTGGTTAAGCAAAGAGCTGAAAAGTCTCCCTGCTGCATAAAAGTTTTGTCTGGTCACATTTGCCTCTGCACCTTTTTGGAAGTTGGTGATATCAACCATGGCACCTAAGGAGGCCTAAAAACCCATCTCGTCATTCGCCCAGATGCCAGCAGAACTTCCTCTCATCCAGGTTGTTTGTTTTCACTTCTTGGCGTTGCAATGCATGGCGCCAAATGTGTGTTATGTGGGATCAGTAGAACACAGCAAACTCAAACAAATACAGCTGCCTTGTTTTAAAGACATATCTGGAATCACATTTTAAAACTTCCATAACAGTGCTTTGCGCACTACTGTCACGACCCGGCTCAAAGCTGGTTGAAGTACGGGAGGCCACCCATAACCTGCACAGGGAAACTGTTTTGTACTAGTGAAAGAAAAACCAATATAGGAAACTAAACAACAAAATTAAAAAAAAAGGGAAAGTTTAAATAAAGGAATCAACTGGCTCCTTGCACTTAAGCCAAAGAATGCAAACAAGCTGATGTTTAAAGAACGAGTGTGTGAACTTCACTCTTTCTTCAGAGCATGCGTGCACTTTGGAGAAATCACAGCCTGATATGATGAAGTTTAAAAAGGAAAATAGCTGCAGGATTTAACATGTTGCAAATACAGAGAATGTCTCTAGAATAGTATAATTTCCTATTATCCTTACATACATACTTAACTATGAAGGCCACATAATGTGCATACATAGCAATATACAATACTGCGTACCGATCCAACAGTCATAGTGAATATGTAGTGTAACATCATCAGATGGTTCCTGGAGGCAGCTCACCTCGCACACTGGAGATCATGCAATTGCTTGCATCCTGCATACTGTTTACTACATTTTAACATATTAGTAGTGCGGTATGCAGTATTACGAAAAGCCCACATATACATGTACAGAGGCTGAAGAAAAGCAAGTTGCAAAGACAAGACACAGGTGGTATTAATTAAAGCAGAAAAGAAGTGAAGTCCAAACCAACCACTGGAAAAAAAGACTTTTCAAAACTTAACACAAAAAAAAAAGTGTGATGATTTTGCCAGAACTAAAGACATTCTATGCAGAACGCAGGAAGTTGCACAATCTGCAAAGAGCAGAAGCCGGTCAGAACGGTCATGTTACCGCCTTCAGATTGTGATGCAGCATACTGTTTTTACCATGGTATAAAACATACAATGGCTGCAACACTAGAGTAAAGTACAAATTGTGTAATACAGTTGCACACTGCATAACAAGTATGCAGATTCAAAAATGGCCCACGAGTTTAATCCTTAAAACACAGAAGGCCTGACTGAAAACAATCAAACCAAGAGCAAAAAAAAAAAGCGTAAACAATGACAGGAAGACATTTTTATTGCAACTTTAAAAATAAACTAATGCTTAGAGATTGTTCTGACATTTTTGCACAAGATGACAGTTGTTTCTTTTGGCAGTTTAATTTTGTATGGGCTGCTTAGATAAACAGCCAGCGTACCGTGCTCCACCTGCACATCTGTCTTACTCTTTATCACCTGCATTGAAGTCTGTACAACCCAAACTAGGCTCGGAATTCCTCCTTTACAGAAAAGCCAGGGTTCCTCCGTCAGTGTGAGGACTCCCGCTTACTATCAATGCTACCATTAGTTTACGTTTTGGTTGTAATTCCAGAACTGAGATCATTGAATAAAAACAAAATTATTTATTTTAATTGATTCACTGATGAGCGTCTCGTTTTCCACATTTGGTAAAATTGCATTTCTTCTTTGTTGTTGCTTTCATAATCATGTCTATTTAGTTGTGGTGCAAACAGTGTTTTTATATGCAAATGAAGGAGTGGAGCATCTCCACATTCAAACACGGCGAAAATCTGTTTAACAATAAGATTTAAGAAGTGCCTAAAATGACAGATTTATCGGGATAAGCACACAAAAACAAAGCGTTATGAATCTGGCACAAAACAAACAAACAAGACATATTTGCACATTTCGTCTTCTTTGTCTCACACAAACTTTTAGTCATGACCTCAAAGCTCAAGTGGCAGAGTTCAGTCTTGTGACTCCTTATATGGACGTCATGTGGGTGTGTGTTGAGAAGTCATATCTTCCAACATTACAAAGGGCCCTTTTATTGTCTAGTCAAAGTTATGATTAATTTTATATAGCTTTTTTGTGTTAGACAGGAAATAGCAATAATCATGTTGAACTCACAAAACAGACCATTTCGTTTGTTCATAAAAACAAGTTAAAT